>CM042397.1:33901586-33967256 GCA_023634145.1 Thymallus thymallus | reverse complement strand
GGAGAGAGAAGTAGGGAAACATATGTTAACATTGCCAAAGCAAGTGAAGTAGATAGTAAACAATAAAAATTAACAATAAACATTACACTCAGAAGTTCCAAAAGAATAGACATTTCAAATGTCATATTATGTATATATACAGTGTTGTAACAATGTGCAAATGTTAACATATGTTTCCCATGCCAATAAAGCCCTTAAATTGAAATTTTATTGAGAAGTAGGGAGAGAGAAGTAGGGAGAGAGGAGAGAGAGTGAAGGAGGGAGAGAGAAGCAGGGAGAGAGAAGGAGGGAGAGAGGAGGGAGAGAGAAGTAGGGAGAGAGGAGAGAGAGTGAAGGAGGGAGAGAGAAGCAGGGAGAGAGAAGGAGGGAGAGAGGAGGGAGAGAGAAGGAGGAAGAGAGGAGGAGGGAGAGAGAAGGAGTGAGAGAGAATGAGTGAGAGAGAAGGAGGAAGAGAGGAGGAGGGAGAGAGAAGGAGGGAGAGAGAAGGAGGAAGAGAGGAGGAGGGAGAGAGGAGGAGGGAGAGAGAAGGAGGGAGAGAGGAGGGAGAGAGAAGGAGGAAGAGAGGAGGAGGGAGAGAGAAGGAGTGAGAGAGGAGGGAGAGAGAAGGAGGGAGAGAGAAGGAGGAAGGAGAGAGAAGGAGTGAGAGAGGAGGGAGAAAAAGGGGGAAAGAAAGAGAGATATTTATCTAGTTGCTCTTGACAAGTAACTCCTTCGCAGTGCAGTGCACTCAAGTAATGTTGCTCTACAGAAACCTGATCAACTGCTGCCAGGGCAAAGCACCATTTTAACAGGAAGTGTGAAATATTATCTCCATCTTGACTTCCCCTCACACCTCTCCTGTCCTAAACTGCCCTCTCTCCATTCCTCCTTCACACACTAACCTTTCCTCCTCTCCTCCCTCTCTACTCCTCCTATTTCCTCTCCTTCTTCATATCCTCTTCTATCTACTCCTCATCTCATCCACTTCTCCCTCCCTCTTTCATTCACTCCTCTTTTTTACTTTCCTCTCTTATTAACCCCTCTTCTCTTCTTATCTTCATCCCCCTCTTACACACTGACCTCTCCTCTTCTTATCTTCATCCCCCTCTTACCCACTGACCTCTCCTCTCTACTCCTGACATCCCCTCCTCTTCTTCCCTCTCTTAACCCTTTCGCCTCCTCTCCCTCTCTTCTCCTCTTTTCCACCCTCCACCCAACTCCTCTTTTCTCCTCGGGATATCTCAAGATTCTAGAAAGGAGACGAGGGTGAGATGAGGGTGAGACGAGGAAGGGGGGGCGGGGGGTGAGAAACGGAACTAGCAATGTGAGACAAGGACTGGCAGGGATTTCTCCTCTCTCTCTCTCTCTCTCTCTCTCTCTCTCCCTTCTTCTCCCCTGTTTCTTGGCTGCCATACAGCAAAAGTTAGCACCCATGATGATGTGCTGGGCACCGGCCAACAGATGCCCTTGAGGAGAACATTCCAGTCTGGCACAGCCATTCTTTTCACGCTATTTATACAAAAATATCTAAGCCTCGACTTGGCTTCCACCGACACCACAGCACAGCATGCAATGTGCAATGGCCATTCTTCTCAGAACCATTCTCTTCACAATCCAATCAAATGGTGATATTGTGTACTGTAATTTTTGCCAAATGTTGCCACAATGTGGTAGGCCTAATATTCTTCTCCATTTTCTCTCCTCACATGATAATATCATGTACTGAACTGTAATTACTGTAAAATGTTGTCACAATGTGGTAGGCCTAATATTCTTCTCCATTTTCTCTCCTCACATGATAATATCATGTACTGAACTGTAATTACTGTAAAATGTTGTCACAATGTGGTAGGCCTACAGGGCAGGAGTAGTGTGTTGTGTGTTCTACAAGAGTGTGTTATCAGCATTTTGATTAATGGTTGGAGATATGGTCTTTATTCGTTTCTATGAGACAGAATGTTCCCATATCCCGAGGACAATGTTTTGTTGATGATCCGTGATCTACATTCCTGGCTACTTTGATGTTACTCCATTTGTGAATTTGCACCGAAAACAAATGTTTGATTCTTCACAAGAGTTTCATTTAGCTACTTTTCCTATGCTGTCACTCTTCTCTGTATTCACCATAAAGCGTTTGCGCTGAACCCCTTCCAAGTGATGGGGGTGGAATGTACCATTATCAAAAGAATGTGGGGGGGAGGGCATTCTAAAAGTGCTCAATGAAGATTAAACATCCCTTCAGAGAACACTGGTAGTGTTTCTTTCAACTAAAGATAAATCCATTCACTGTAGATATGTAAACCTTTGAGAAACCCAAATGAAGAGGAGGAGGAGGAGGAGGAGGAGGAGGAGGAGGAGGAGGAGTAGAAGGAGAAAGATGATGATGGGGGAGGGGGTTAAGACACTGTTCATGTTGAAACTGGATTCTCAGAGACTAACTGCCTGTCTCCCTTTTCTTTTCTCAAGTCAATTCAAGCAGCACTAACATAAAAACAGGCTTCAAGCAGCACTAACATAAAAACAGGCTTCAAGCAGCACTAACATAAAAACAGGCTTCAAGCAGCACTAACATAAAAACAGGCTTCAAGCAGCACTAACATAAAAACAGGCTTCAAGCAGCACTAACATAAAAATGGGTGATTTTGTCACTGTCCAGTGATTCCATAAAAATAGTAAGTGGGTGTTTCTTAAAGGTGTACCAAAACAAGTGCAAAGGATTAGAAAACATTAGAGAGAAACTTAGGAGGGTCCAGCCTTCCATAAAGATAAGAAAATTGGTCTTGTTTGGTCTTAACCATATGGGTGTGTGGTAACACATCATTCAAAGATCAAAAGACCTGCCCGAGGCCCTCAGAAGAAATATTATTGATGCCCATGAGTCTGGAAGGGGTTACAAATCCATTTCCAAGCAATTCGAAGTACATAATTCCATTTCCAAGCAATTTGAAGTAGGTGTTGTCTGGCAAAATTCACTTGTGTCTTGATATTATTTCTTTAGAGCAGAGGCTTCTTCCTTCCTGACCTCCTATGTAGGCCAAGTTTGTGCAGTCTCTTTCTGAAAGTGTACCCATGCACTTCAGCATTGATTGTGGCAAGAGAGGCCTGTAGATCCCTTGATATTACCCTGGGGTTCTTAGAGACATCTATGAGCATCTTTCGGTCAGCTCTTGGGCTGACTTTGGTGGGACGACCTGTCCCAGGTAGTTTGCCAGTAGTCTGTAATTTTCAATGGACAGTGGAATGATGTACTTAGAATTGCTTGGAAATGGATTTGTAACCCCTTCCAGACTCATAGGCATCAATAATCTTTCTTCTGAGGGCCTCGGGCAGGTCTTTTGGTCTTTGAATGATGTGTTACCACACACCCATATGGTTAAGACCAAACCAGACCAATTTTCTTATCTTTATGGAAGGCTGGACCCTCCTAAGTTTCTCTCTAATGTTTTCTAATCATTTGCTCTTGTTTTGGTACACCTAATTCTAATTTTAGCCATTGTATGTCATGGTAAAGGTAGGGGTGTACTGTGCTAACATTTTCCTCATAAGGAAAAGGCATTTTTGTTTTTGTTTTTTTGTGTTATTTGTTAAATTGGGTAACCTTTATCCGTCAATAGTTTTGAAATGAAGATTACATATCCATCTGTCCAAATATGTAAATAAAAAAAAAAAACTTTCCAGGGGGTGTACTTACTTTTTTACATGACTGTATATTAGTTTATCAGTGTAAAATTATCACCTGTGGGCTGTAGAATGGCACCACTATGTTGAGCCTCCTCAAACCTAACCTCGGCCCAGAGCAAACATGGTTGGCTATTCTTATAAACACTTGATACTGTCATCAAGGGCCACACTATAGCTGGATGCTCTCACTATATCCCTCTCTCTCCTAGGAGATGGAGTAGGATACCTTTTACATGTTTTTATTTAACCTTTATTTAACTAGACAAGTCAGTCAAGAACAAATTCTTATTTACAATGACGGCCTACCCCGGCCAAACCCGGACGACGCTGGGCCAATTGTGCGCCGCCCTATGGGACTCCTAAACACGGCCGGTTGTGATACAGCCCTGAATCGAACCAGGGTCTGTAGTGATGCCTCTAGCACTGAGCTGCAATGCCTTAGACCGCTGCGCCACTCGGGATACCTGGATGTTCTCACTATGTCCTTCTCTCCCCTGGGAGATGAGGGGGAGTAGGTGGGATGGGGGATTGAGGAGTCGAGAGGAGGATGTGGGAATAGACAGAGAGAGAGAGTAGTACACCTGGGCTGATTTAGGGAAGGAGTGTACACACTTTTGGGTAAGAGGAGAGACAATTAGGTTGCAGGGTTAGTTTAGTTGAGTTCCAATGCGCTTTGCCATGGCAGCAGATTGATGCAGATTCCTGGGTCGTATTCGGTAGGGCTAGGGGCGGCCCTGGACGTTCTGCTGCCCTAGGCATCACAAAAATCGACTGCCGCCCTCCGTGCCCCTGATCGGCTAATACACCACCGACGCCCCCGGGAGAAGCGTGAGGGGGCGGGCACTGCAGCAACGCTATGAGCTGGCACCTGGAGTGCCGCCGGCGGTGTAGTAGCCGATCAGGGGCACACACCTCCTTCCCCTATACATGTCCCAGCAGACCCCTCTCCACGGCGGGCCCTCCTCCATGATAAGAAATGAAAGGGGGGAGAAAATAAAGACTGTATGCTTTTTTAAAAGGGGGTTAGGAGAGGTTTAGAGAGCCAGAGAGGTCCTGGGGGTGGATAGATTGATTTAAACACTGTGACTACCTGGCTCAGGGAGCTCAGTGAAGGTTTTGTTTGGGTTTAGCCTAGTCCAAGACATCTCTAACACCTGTTGAGAGGAAAGATTTCACGCTCAATAATCTCACTGATCATATAGTTAAATGTTTTTGTTTGCACTACGTCTGAAGTGTTCAATCTGATAGTGGACTGTAATGGTTTTCAAAGGGATAAAGGAAAAAGAGAACTCTGTTTCTTCTTCTTCTTCTTCTTCTTCTTCTTCTTCTTCTTCTTCTTCTTCTTCTTCTTCTTCTTCTTCTTCTTCTTCTTCTTCTTCTTCTTCTTCTTCTTCTTCTTCTTCTTCTTCTTCTTCTTCTTCTTCTTCTTCTTCTTCTTCTTCTTCTTCTTCTTCTTCTTCTTCTATATCTCCCTGCTTCTTCCTCTCTAGATAGACCTGTACATTGGTTCATAGAGAGTCAGGAGGAGAGAGTCGGCGGCATTGTGTGTAGGGTTTAGGGTTTATCCAAGGCTGCAGTTAGAACATGGGACCACAGGCATAAAGCTCTCAGCGTGTGGACCAAGCCCGTGGAAAACAGCTCTACTTTTCACCCACAGGACGGAACCTTTATATGTACTTTCTCCCTCTCCCTACCGAAACCTGTCTATATTTTTTTCCTGTTCAATATGCAGTGTGTGATTGCACAAGCATTCCATTAGATAAATCACCGGCCCAGGCACTTTCTAAAACAAAGACGTTAAGACTTGTTGGGGGAAATCTTGCTTTCATCTGAGCACTCACACGTCTATGGATAGCGTCTTAAGTCTTGCTGTCAGATATCATTTTACCCCCAACCCCCCCAAAAGATATTTGGAGTTGCTGATACATGGCAGTGGGTTTGTGTGTGTGTGCACATCTGCCTATGTATGTGTGTGTGTGTGCTTGTGTGCGCTCCGAATAATTTTCCTGTCTCTTTGATGTGAGGTTGATTGCTCAGTCGTCTGTCTCTGTGGCGATGACGATTATTGCATTCTTTGATTAAAGGAGCAATTCAAACCTTAATGTAATCAACTCTCATGTACCTGAGGACCTACCTTCCCACAATACCCACAACACACAGCAACACTAGCATATTAAAGGGATCATCATATCACAACACTATGATCATCCAAGTCTGCTTTTTGATCATCTTTTTGCATCTTCCTTTAAAGCTGAAGTGGTAAAATGAGTTACTGTAGAGAAATACCTAATTAATGTGTCGTGGATAATGGTTACCTCAACTTGAGATGAGTTACTAATTGAGGGATCAATGAAGACTGTCAGATACTGTACTGTGGATGTTACGCTATTTTTATTTAACCTTTATTTAACTAGTCAAGTCAGTTAAGAACAAATTCTTATTTACAATGACGGCCTACCCCAGCCTCCCCTAACCCGGACGATGCTGGGCCAATATGCGCCCTATGGGACTTATGATACAGCCCGGTATCGAATCAGGGTCTGTAGTGACGCCTCTAGCACTGAGATGCAGTGCCTTAGACCGCTGTGCCACTCGGGAGCCATGCACACACAGAGAAAGAGAAAGAGAGAGAGATGGAGGGAGGGAGAGATATAGACACAGCAAAAGAAAGGGAGTAAAAGAGAGGAGTGCTAGACAGATATGACCTCCCCAGTACACACACAGTAATCTGTGTGGGGTTACAACTCCATTATCCATACACACACAGTAATCTGTGTGGGGTTACAACTCCATTATCCAAACACACACAGTAATCTCTGTGGGGTTACAACTCCATTATCCAGACACACACAGTAATCTCTGTGGGGTTACAACTCCATTATCCATACACACACAGTAATCTCTGTGGGGTTACAACTCCATTATCCAGACACACACAGTAATCTCTGTGGGGTTACAACTCCATTATCCAAACACACACAGTAATCTCTGTGGGGTTACAACTCCATTATCCAGACACACACAGTAATCTCTGTGGGGTTACAACTCCATTATCCAAACACACACACAGTAATCTCTGTGGGGTTACAAAGACATTATCCATACACACACAGTAATCTCTGTGGGGTTACAACTCCATTATCCAGACACACACAGTAATCTCTGTGGGGTTACAACTCCATTATCCAAACACACACAGTAATCTCTGTGGGGTTACAACTCCATTATCCAGACACACACAGTAATCTCTGTGGGGTTACAACTCCATTATCCAAACACACACAGTAATCTCTGTGGGGTTACAAAGACATTATCCAGACACACACAGTAATCTCTGTTGGGTTACAACTCCATTATCCAGACACACACAGTAATCTCTGTGGGGTTACAAAGACATTATCCAGACACACACAGTAATCTCTGTGGGGTTACAACTCCATTATCCAGACACACACAGTAATCTCTGTGGGGTTACAAAGACATTATCCATACACACACAGTAATCTCTGTGGGGTTACAACTCCATTATCCAGACACACACAGTAATCTCTGTGGGGTTACAACTCCATTATCCAAACACACACAGTAATCTCTGTGGGGTTACAACTCCATTATCCAGACACACACAGTAATCTCTGTGGGGTTACAACTCCATTATCCAAACACACACACAGTTATCTCTGTGGGGTTACAACTCCATTATCCAAACACACACAGTAATCTCTGTGGGGTTACAACTCCATTATCCAGACACACACAGTAATCTCTGTTGGGTTACAACTCCATTATCCAGACACACACAGTAATCTCTGTGGGGTTACAACTCCATTATCCAAACACACACACAGTAATCTCTGTGGGGTTACAACTCCATTATCCAAACACACACAGTAATCTCTGTGGGGTTACAACTCCATTATCCATACACACACAGTAATCTCTGTGGGGTTACAACTCCATTATCCAGACACACACAGTAATCTCTGTTGGGTTACAACTCCATTATCCAGACACACACAGTAATCTCTGTGGGGTTACAAAGACATTATCCAGACACACACAGTAATCTCTGTTGGGTTACAACTCCATTATCCAGACACACACAGTAATCTCTGTGGGGTTACAAAGACATTATCCAGACACACACAGTAATCTCTGTGGGGTTACAAAGACATTATCCAGACATACACAGTAAGTGGCTGCCTTTCATCCTGCCGGGCGTAATAAAAATAAAAATCGTAATCCTACCAACCAAAGAGTCCTGTAGATAGCATCAGAGATGGCTGCTTTCAACAGCCTGGTCTCATAGACTAGACATAACATGGTACATTTAAACCGGGACACTCAAAATAGCATGATATGTTACCTTTGGTATGGTTATATAGGACAGAAGGCTACCTAAGGCAAAAACGAAAGTAGGGTGGCTGGTTGGGGTTGATGACATAAAACGCAAACGTCTAGCAACCCAAAGGTTGCATGTTCAAGTCTCATTACGGACAACTTATCAACTACGTACACATTTTCGCTACTTTGCAACTACTTAGCATGTTAACTAACCCTTCTCCTAACCTTAACCCTTTAACCTTGACCCTAAACTTAACCCTAACATTAACCCCTGGCCCTAGCCCCTAGTCTAGCTCACGTTAGCCACCTAGCCACAACAAGTTGGAATTTGTAACATATCATACCAAATGAAGTGCAATGGATTTACAGTTAATATGTTATGTCTACCCCTGAGTCCAGGTTGCTTTGAAACATCACAGTCATCCTGTGTGTGTGTGAATGGTTATCGACATGGAAATCAGCCAGAAACCCCACTGGCCTCTGTACCCTCCACCGCTAATTCTGTTACACTTTGTTCCCGCCCCTACTTCCTCCCTCTTTGATTTATTTTCTTTCTTGATTTCCTCACTTTTAAGTGGACTGACACACAAGCCCCATTTTCCTACATGGGCTTTCTGTTTGGGGAGAGGGGTGGGGTTGGGTGCTATCAAAACACACAGAGGGGTGAGAGGGATATATTGGTAAATAAATAGGGGAAGAAGTGTATCAACAGTGTGGAGGCGACCTGGGGTCAAAGGAAAGGTCATAGTCAGGATATATAGGTAGCTCTTTAGTGTCTTTGGATTTCAACCTTATTCTCCTTTTACAAGATATTCTTCTTTCATCTGAGACCTTCCGACCTGAAATGGAAAGCAGTTGTTGTAACGAACCTCGCCGGCGTTCTAACCGGCGGTCGTGGGAAGATGGTAGCAACACCCACACCTGTTACGCATTGGTCATCAGGGTCACTATTTAACTATGTGTTATTTGGTTCACCCCTCACAGGTTATTGTCTTTCTTTGTGTATTGCTGTCTGTTTATTAAATCTCTTATTTTCACTAAACTTATCTTTGACTATTAGCCTCCTCTTTCACTTTCACCCCTCGCAATGTCACAGTTGTGAACAGTTGTGTCTGTGTGAGTTGTATTGAAATATGACTTGCTACTGTAATCAAACGGGGAGGGACTAAACTGAACTTCAACAATAAGAAACGCTTATTTTGTTCAAAACGTTTTAATTTGCCACATTGTGCAGGTCACATTTCAATACATTAGGCTATACTCCTGATACCAGCATAGAGAAGATCTGCAAGACAGTCGTCTTGAGGCTACAGGCCCAATTCAGACATTAGTGTACAATAATATAATAATCCTCAGTAATCATGGAACTGTGATGACAACGGTCCAGTCGTCATGAACCGTGTGCCAGGCCCAGGTTTAAACTGCTATGTATGGTCTGCGTTCCATGATGATTCAAATAGGCTACATGTCTCAAATTATTGCACTAGTGCAAGGGACCCTCAGGAACAACCACACAAATGTGAGAGAGGAAAGAAAGGTAAACTAACAATGAAATGGAATGATGGTAAATGAAAGTAAAATAACACTCAGTGACCATTATAAATGTGAGTATAAGTGACGGCTACCAATAGTGGCTATCTTTACTATCCCCCCTTATACTATCACACCTTATTCAGCCCTTACTATCACCCTTACAATCACCCCTTATTCAGGCCTTACTATCCTTACTATCACCCCTTATTCAGAACTTATTATCCTTACTATCACCCCCATTCAGCCTTTATTCAGTCCTTACTATTCCCCCTTATTTAGACCTTACTATACTTACTATCACCCCTTACTATCCTAAATATCACCCCATATTCAGAACTTAGTATCCTTACTTTCACCCCTTATTCAGACCTTACTATCTTTACTATCACCCATATTCAGCCCTTATTCAGTCCTTACTATCACCCCTTATTCAGACCTTACTATCTTTACTATTACCCATATTCAGCCCTTATTCAGTCCTTACTATCACCCCTTATTCAGACCTTACTATCCATACTATCACCCCTTATTCAGGCCTTACTAACCTTACAATCACCCCTTATTAAGGCCTTACTGTCCTTACTATCACCCCTTATTCAGGCTTTACTATCCTTACTATCACCCCTTATTCAACCCTTATTATACTTACTATCACCCCTTATTCAGGCCTTACTATACTTACTATCACCCCTTATTCAGGCCTTACTATCCTTACTATGACCATTTATTCAGGCTTTACTATCCTTACTCTAACCCCTTATTCAGGCCTTACTATCACCCCTTATTCAGCCCTTATTATACTTACTATCACCCCTTATTCAGGCCTTACTATCCATACTATCACCCCTTATTCAGCCATTACTATTCTTACTATCACCCCTTATTCAGTCCTTACTATCCTTACTATCACCCCTTATACTATTACCCCTTATTCAGACCTTACTATCCTTACTATCACCCCTTATTCAGACCTTACTATCCTTACTATCACCCCTTATTCAGGCCTTACCATCCTTATTATCACTCCTTATTCAGCCCTTACTATCCTTACTATCCTTACAGTCCGCTCCACCGGTGCCCAATCCGGGTCCGGTCGTCTGCTCCACTCCAGTGCCAGAGCAGTCCGCCCCACCGGTGCCCAGTCCGGGTCCAGTCGCCTGATCCACTCCCGTGCCAGAGCAGTCCGTTCCACCGGTGCCTAGTCCGGGTCCGGTCGTCTGCTCCGCTCCAGTACCAGAGCAGTCCGCTCCACCGGTGCCCAAGCCAGGTCCGGTCGTCTGCTACACTCCCGTGCCAGAGCAGTCCGCTCCACCGGTGCCCAGTCCGGGTCCGGTCGTCTGCTCCGCTCCATGCCGGCTCACCGCACTCGACCTCCAGTGCGTGCGCCCAGCCAGGTGCCTCCAGTGCCGGCTCCACGCACCCGACCTCCGGTGCGCCTCCCCAGTCCGGTACGCCCCGTGCCGGCTCCCCACACTCAACCTCCAGTACGTGCACCCAGCCAGGTGCCTCCAGTGCCGGTCCCACGCACCCAACCTCCGGTGCGCCTTCCCAGCCCAGAGCCTCCCATGATGGTCCACAGCCCGGAGCCTCCCTTGATGGTCCACAGCCCGGAGCCTCCCGAGATGGTCCATGGCCGGAGTCGCCTGCCACACCGGTGCCCAGTCCGAGTCCGGTCGTCTGCCACGCTCCATGGCCGGAGCCGTTCGCCACACCGGTGCCCAGTCCGGGACCGGTCGTCTGCCCCGCTCCATGGCCGGAGCCGTTCGCCGCACCGGTGCCCAGTCCGGGCCCAGAAACCAGAAAGGAGCCCTCCCTAACCCTTCCCCCATGTATTTGTGTTTATTGTTGTGCGTTCGGGACCGGGAAAGGTGTGTTCCGCGGCTTTTGGGGGGGGGGGGGGGATGGGTTACTGTCAGGCTCATGGTCAGAGTCTGACAGGTCTAGGTTCCATTTTCTATGTGGTGTTTTGTGTTGGATCCCTAATTAGAGGCAGCTGCTATGCATTGTCTCTAATTAGGGATCCTATTTATGTTTGTATGTTCCACACCCTAGGTGTGGTTCATTATCGCCGTTGTCAGTGAAGTAAGTGTGTTTAAGTTTGTTATATCGTGTTTCATTTGCATAGTTCGTCATATTGTTTAATAATCAGAATTTAAAGGCATCATGTCAATCTATTACTGCGCTGTGCCTTGGTCTGTACAAACACCCACTCCTGACATATCACCCCTTATTCAGACCTTACTATCCTTATTATCACCCCTTTTTCAGACCTTACAATCCTTACTATCACCCCTTATTCATGCCTTATTATTCTTAATATCACCCCCATTCAGCCCTTATTCAGTCCTTACTATCAACCCTTATTCAGATCTTACTATACTTACTATCACCCCTTATTCAGACAATACTATCCTTAGTATCACCAATTATTCTGACATTAACATCCTTACTATCACCCCTTATTCAGCCCTAACAATCGTTACTATCACCACTTATTCAGACCTTACTATCCTTACTATCACCCCTTATTCAGACCTTACTATCACCCCATATTCAGACCTTACTATCTTTACTATCACAACTTTATTTATCCCTTACTATCCTTACTCTCACCCCTTATTCAGTGCTTTCTATCACCCCTTATTAAGACCTTACTATCCTTACTATCACCCCTTATTTAGACCTTACTATCCTTACTATCACCCCTTATTCATGCCTTATTATCTTTACTATCACCCCCATTCAGCCCTTATTCAGTCCTTACTATCACCCCTTATTCAGACCTTACTATACTTACTATCACCCCTTATTAAGACCTTACTATCCTTACTATAACACCTTATTCAGGCCTTACTATCCTTACTATCACCCATTATTCAGGCCTTACTATCCTTATTATCACTCTTTATTCAGGCCTTACTATCCTTACTATCACCCCTTATTCAGGCCTTACTATCAACACTTATTCAGACCTTACTATCACTGTCATGTCCTGATATGTTTCACCTGTCTGTGTTTGTCCCCTCCCCACACCCTGTGCACCCTATCATCTTCATTAGTCATTTTGGGTATTTAGTCCCTTGGGTCCTGTTAGCATTTGCCAGATCGTCCTGTCTTGTTCAGTCGTTCCAGCTCTCTGTTTTGTGTGCCTAACTCTGTCAGTAGTTCTTCCCGGTATTTGGACCTCTTCCTGTTCTTGCGGATTACGAACCTCTCTACTCCCTCCTGTGCCTTCGACCTTCTGATCTCCCACTAAACGGATTCTGCCTGTGTTACGGATTACGAGCCTGTCTACTCCTCTGCACTGCCATCCTTCTGATTCCCGGTACCCGAACCCTGCCTGAAATACTACTACGAGCCTGACTCCCCTTATTGGACTACTACCATTCTGATTCCATTTTACGAACATTGCTTGTCAATCACTACGAGACTGTCTTGCCCCATATCCTTTATTAAACATTCGATCATATCTCTGCCTCTGTGTCCGCTTTTGGGTGCTGTATATCTGTCGTTGTGTCAATCACCCCTTATTCAGATATTACTATCTTTACTATCACAACTTTATTTATCCCTTACTATCCTTAATCTCACTCCTTATTCAGCCCTTATTCAGTACTTTCTATCACCCCTTATTAAGACCTTACTATCCTTACTATCACCCCTTATTCAGACCTTACTATCCTTACTATCACCCCTTATTCATATCTTATTATCCTTACTATCACCCCCATTCAGCCCTTATTCAGTCCTTACTATCAACCCTTATTCAGACCTTACTATACTTACTAACCCCCGTTATTAAGACCTTACTATCCTTACTATCACCCCTTATTCAGGCCTTACTATCCTTACTATCACCCCTTATTCAGGCCTTACTATAACCCTTTATTCAGGCCTTACTAAACTTACTATCACCTCTTATTCAGGACTTACTATCAACGCTTATTCAGGCCTTACTATCCTTACTATCACCCCTTATTCAGGCATTACTATCCTTACTATCACCCCTTATTCAGGCCTTACTATCCTTACTATCACCCCTTATTCAGGCCTTACTATCCTTATTATCACTCTTTATTTAGGCCTTACTATCCTTACTATCACCCCTTATTCAGGCCTTACTATAACCCTTTATTCAGGCCTTACTAAACTTACTATCACCTCTTATTCAGGACTTACTATCAACGCTTATTCAGGCCTTACTATCCTTACTATCACCCCTTATTCAGGCATTACTATCCTTACTATCAATCCTTATTCAGGCCTTACTATCCTTACTATCACCCCTTATTCAGGCCTTACTATCACACCTTATTCAGGCATTACTATCCTTACTATCACCCATTATTCAGACCTTAATATCCATACTATCACACCTTATTCAGCCATTACTATTCTTACTATCACCACTTTTTCAGTCCTTACTATCCTTACTATCACCACTTATTCAGCCAATACAATCCTTACTATCACCCCTTATTCATATCTTATTATCCTTACTATCACCCCCATTCAGCCCTTATTCAGTCCTTACTATCAACCCTTATTCAGACCTTACTATACTTACTAACCCCCCTTATTCAGCCCTTACTATCCTTACTATCACCCCTTATTCAGGCCTTACTATCACCCTTTATTCAGGCCTTACTAAACTTACTATCACCTCTTATTCAGGACTTACTATCAACGCTTATTCAGTTCTTACTATCCTTACTATCACCCCTTATTCAGGCATTACTATCCTTACTATCACCCCTTATTCAGGCCTTACTATCCTTACTATCACCCCTTATTCAGGCCTTACTATCACGCCTTATCCAGGCATTACTATCCTTACTATCACCCGTTATTCAGACCTTAATATCCTTACTATCACACCATATTCAGCCATTACTATTCTTACTATCACGACTTATTCAGTCCTTACTATCCTTACTATCACCCATTATTCAGACAATACTATCCTTAGTATCACCCATTATTTGGACATTAACATCCTTACTATCACCCCTTATTCAGCCCTAAATATCGTTACTTTCACCACTTATTCAGACCTTACTATCCTTACTATCACCCCTTATGCTATCACCCCTTATTCAGACCTTACTATCCTTACTTTCACCCCTTATTAAGTCCTTACTATCACCCCTTACTATTACCTCTTATTCAGACCTTACTATCCTTACTATAACCCCTTATTCAGACCTTACCATGCTTACTATCACCCCTTATTCAGCCCTTACTATCCTTACTATCACCCCTTATTCAGCCCTTACTATCACCCCTTACTCATACTGAATTCAGGCCTTACTATCCTTACTATCACCTCTTATTCAGGCCTTACTATCCTTACTATCACCCCTCATTCAGGCCTTACTGTCCTTACTATCACCCCTTATTAAGACCTTACTATCACCCCTTACTCATTCCTTACTATCCTTACTATCACCCCTTACTCAGCCCTTACTATCACCCCTTACTCATTCCTTACTATCCTTACTATCACCCCTTATTCAGATTGCACAAACAAGACAGTACGTGGTCCATCTCTCAGACAAAAACACAACAAAAACAACACCACAGCAACCAGTGATCTGTGAGATAGTAGAGGTGTCCAGGACTACACAGCTATCAGACCAAATGAAGAGATAGCACACTAAACCAACAGATTAACACTGTCTGCAATAGATTAGGCTCTTCTTGGAGGTATCAGCAGCTCTGAGATCAGTCTTATTGTGGGGAATAAGGGCAATCACTCCTTATTCAGGATTTACTGCCATTACTATCACCCCGTATTCATCCCTAACTATCGTTACTATCACCACTTATTCAGACCTCACTATCCTTACTATCACCCCTTATTCAGCCCTTACTATCCTTATTATCACTCTTTATTCAGGCCTTACTATCCTTACTATCACCCCTTATTCAGGCCTTACTATCACCCTTTATTCAGGCCTTACTAAACTTACTATCACCTCTTATTCAGGACTTACTATCAACGCTTATTCAGGCCTTACTATCCTTACTATCACCCCTTATTCAGGCATTACTATCCTTACTATCAATCCTTATTCAGGCCTTACTATCCTTACTATCACCCCTTATTCAGGCCTTACTATCACACCTTATTCAGGCATTACTATCCTTACTATCACCCATTATTCAGACCTTAATATCCATACTATCACACCTTATTCAGCCATTACTATTCTTACTATCACCACTTTTTCAGTCCTTACTATCCTTACTATCACCACTTATTCAGCCAATACAATCCTTACTATCAACCCTTATTCATATCTTATTATCCTTACTATCACCCCCATTCAGCCCTTATTCAGTCCTTACTATCAACCCTTATTCAGACCTTACTATACTTACTAACCCCCCTTATTCAGCCCTTACTATCCTTACTATCACCCCTTATTCAGGCCTTACTATCACCCTTTATTCAGGCCTTACTAAACTTACTATCACCTCTTATTCAGGACTTACTATCAACGCTTATTCAGTTCTTACTATCCTTACTATCACCCCTTATTCAGGCATTACTATCCTTACTATCACCCCTTATTCAGGCCTTACTATCCTTACTATCACCCCTTATTCAGGCCTTACTATCACGCCTTATCCAGGCATTACTATCCTTACTATCACCCGTTATTCAGACCTTAATATCCTTACTATCACACCATATTCAGCCATTACTATTCTTACTATCACGACTTATTCAGTCCTTACTATCCTTACTATCACCCATTATTCAGACAATACTATCCTTAGTATCACCCATTATTTGGACATTAACATCCTTACTATCACCCCTTATTCAGCCCTAAATATCGTTACTTTCACCACTTATTCAGACCTTACTATCCTTACTATCACCCCTTATGCTATCACCCCTTATTCAGACCTTACTATCCTTACTTTCACCCCTTATTAAGTCCTTACTATCACCCCTTACTATTACCTCTTATTCAGACCTTACTATCCTTACTATAACCCCTTATTCAGACCTTACCATGCTTACTATCACCCCTTATTCAGCCCTTACTATCCTTACTATCACCCCTTATTCAGCCCTTACTATCACCCCTTACTCATACTGAATTCAGGCCTTACTATCCTTACTATCACCTCTTATTCAGGCCTTACTATCCTTACTATCACCCCTCATTCAGGCCTTACTGTCCTTACTATCACCCCTTATTAAGACCTTACTATCACCCCTTACTCATTCCTTACTATCCTTACTATCACCCCTTACTCAGCCCTTACTATCACCCCTTACTCATTCCTTACTATCCTTACTATCACCCCTTATTCAGATTGCACAAACAAGACAGTACGTGGTCCATCTCTCAGACAAAAACACAACAAAAACAACACCACAGCAACCAGTGATCTGTGAGATAGTAGAGGTGTCCAGGACTACACAGCTATCAGACCAAATGAAGAGATAGCACACTAAACCAACAGATTAACACTGTCTGCAATAGATTAGGCTCTTCTTGGAGGTATCAGCAGCTCTGAGATCAGTCTTATTGTGGGGAATAAGGGCAATCACTCCTTATTCAGGATTTACTGCCATTACTATCACCCCGTATTCATCCCTAACTATCGTTACTATCACCACTTATTCAGACCTCACTATCCTTACTATCACCCCTTATTCAGCCCTTACTATCCTTATTATCACTCTTTATTCAGGCCTTACTATCCTTACTATCACCCCTTATTCAGGCCTTACTATCACCCTTTATTCAGGCCTTACTAAACTTACTATCACCTCTTATTCAGGACTTACTATCAACGCTTATTCAGGCCTTACTATCCTTACTATCACCCCTTATTCAGGCATTACTATCCTTACTATCACCCCTTATTCAGGCCTTACTATCCTTACTATCACCACTTATTCGGCCAATACTATCCTTAGTATCACCCATTATTCGGACATTAATATCCTTACTATCACCCCTTATTCAGCCCTAAATATCGTTACTTTCACCACTTATTCAGACCTTACTATCCTTACTATCACCCCTTATTCAGACCTTACTATTCTTACTATAACCCTTTATTCAGGCCTTACTATCCTTACTATCACCTCTTATTCAGGCCTTACTATCCTTACTATCACCCCTCATTAAGGCCTTACTGTCCTTACTATCACCCCTTATTAAGACCTTACTATCCTTATTATCACTCTTTATTCAGGCCTTACTATCCTTACTATCACCCCTTATTCAGCCCTTACTATCCTTACTATCACCCCTTATTCAGGCCTTACTATCACACCTTATTCAGGCATTACTATCCTTACTATCACCCATTATTCAGACCTTAATATCCATACTATCACACCTTATTCAGCCATTACTATTCTTACTATCACCACTTATTCAGTCCTTACTATCCTTACTATCACCACTTATTCAGCCAATACAATCCTTACTATCACCCCTTATTCATATCTTATTATCCTTACTATCACCCCCATTCAGCCCTTATTCAGTCCTTACTATCAACCCTTATTCAGACCTTACTATACTTACTAACCCCCCTTATTAAGACCTTACTATCCTTATTATCACCCCTTATTCAGGCCTTACTATCCTTACTATCACCCCTTATTCAGGCCTTACTATCCTTACTATCACCCCTTATTCAGCCCTTACTATCCTTATTATCACTCTTTATTCAGGCCTTACTATCCTTACTATCACCCCTTATTCAGGCCTTACTATCACCCTTTATTCAGGCCTTACTAAACTTACTATCACCTCTTATTCAGGACTTACTATCAACGCTTATTCAAGCCTTACTATCCTTACTATCACCCCTTATTCAGGCATTACTATCCTTACTATCACCCCTTATTCAGGCATTACTATCCTTACTATCACCCCTTATTCAGACCTTAATATCCATACTATCACACCTGATTCAGCCATTACTATTCTTACTATCACCACTTATTCAGTCCTTACTATCCTTACTATCACCACTTATTCGGCCAATACTATCCTTAGTATCACCCATTATTCGGACATTAATATCCTTACTATCACCCCTTATTCAGCCCTAAATATCGTTACTTTCACCACTTATTCAGACCTTACTATCCTTACTATCACCCCTTATTCAGACCTTACTATTCTTACTATAACCCTTTATTCAGGCCTTACTATCCTTACTATCACCTCTTATTCAGGCCTTACTATCCTTACTATCACCCCTCATTAAGGCCTTACTGTCCTTACTATCACCCCTTATTAAGACCTTACTATCCTTATTATCACTCTTTATTCAGGCCTTACTATCCTTACTATCACCCCTTATTCAGGCCTTACTATCCTTATTATCACTCTTTATTCAGCCCTTACTATCCTTACTATCACCCCTTATTCAGGCATTACTATCACCCTTTATTCAGGCCTTACTAAACTTACTATCACCTCTTATTCAGGACTTACTATCAACGCTTATTCAGTTCTTACTATCCTTACTATCACCCCTTATTCAGGCATTACTATCCTTACTATCACCCCGTATTCAGGCCTTACTATCCTTACTATCACCCCTTATTCAGGCCTTACTATCACGCCTTATCCAGGCATTACTATCCTTACTATCACCCGTTATTCAGACCTTAATATCCTTACTATCACACCATATTCAGCCATTACTATTCTTACTATCACGACTTATTCAGTCATTACTATCCTTACTATCACCCATTATTCAGACAATACTATCCTTAGTATCACCCATTATTTGGACATTAACATCCTTACTATCACCCCTTATTCAGCCCTAAATATCGTTACTTTCACCACTTATTCAGACCTTACTATCCTTACTATCACCCCTTATGCTATCACCCCTTATTCAGACCTTACTATCCTTACTTTCACCCCTTATTAAGTCCTTACTATCACCCCTTACTATTACCTCTTATTCAGACCTTACTATCCTTACTATAACCCCTTATTCAGACCTTACCATGCTTACTATCACCCCTTATTCAGCCCTTACTGTCCTTACTATCACCCCTTATTCAGCCCTTACTATCACCCCTTACTCATACTGAATTCAGGCCTTACTATCCTTACTATCACCTCTTATTCAGGCCTTACTATCCTTACTATCACCCCTCATTCAGGCCTTACTGTCCTTACTATCACCCCTTATTAAGACCTTACTATCACCCCTTACTCATTCCTTACTATCCTTACTATCACCCCTTACTCAGCCCTTACTATCACCCCTTACTCATTCCTTACTATCCTTACTATCACCCCTTATTCAGATTGCACAAACAAGACAGTACGTGGTCCATCTCTCAGACAAAAACACAACAAAAACAACACCACAGCAACCAGTGATCTGTGAGATAGTAGAGGTGTCCAGGACTACACAGCTATCAGACCAAATGAAGAGATAGCACACTAAACCAACAGATTAACACTGTCTGCAATAGATTAGGCTCTTCTTGGAGGTATCAGCAGCTCTGAGATCAGTCTTATTGTGGGGAATAAGGGCAATCACTCCTTATTCAGGATTTACTGCCATTACTATCACCCCGTATTCATCCCTAACTATCGTTACTATCACCACTTATTCAGACATCACTATCCTTACTATCACCCCTTATTCAGCCCTTACTATCCTTATTATCACTCTTTATTCAGGCCTTACTATCCTTACTATCACCCCTTATTCAGGCCTTACTATCACCCTTTATTCAGGCCTTACTAAACTTACTATCACCTCTTATTCAGGACTTACTATCAACGCTTATTCAGGCCTTACTATCCTTACTATCACCCCTTATTCAGGCATTACTATCCTTACTATCACCCCTTATTCAGTCCTTACTATCCTTACTATCACCACTTATTCGGCCAATACTATCCTTAGTATCACCCATTATTCGGACATTAATATCCTTACTATCACCCCTTATTCAGCCCTAAATATCGTTACTTTCACCACTTATTCAGACCTTACTATACTTACTAACCCCCGTTATTAAGACCTTACTATCCTTACTATCACCCCTTATTCAGGCCTTACTATCCTTACTATCACCCCTTATTCAGGCCTTACTATCCTTACTATCACCCCATATTCAGGCCTTACTATCCTTACTATCACCCCTTCTTCAGGCCTTACTATCCTTATTATCACTCTTTATTTAGGCCTTACTATCCTTACTATCACCCCTTATTCAGGCCTTACTATAACCCTTTATTCAGGCCTTACTAAACTTACTATCACCTCTTATTCAGGACTTACTATCAACGCTTATTCAGGCCTTACTATCCTTACTATCACCCCTTATTCAGGCATTACTATCCTTACTATCAACCCTTATTCAGGCCTTACTATCCTTACTATCACCCCTTATTCAGGCCTTACTATCACACCTTATTCAGGCATTACTATCCTTACTATCACCCATTATTCAGACCTTAATATCCATACTATCACACCTTATTCAGCCATTACTATTCTTACTATCACCACTTATTCAGTCCTTACTATCCTTACTATCACCAATTATTCAGCCAATACAATCCTTACTATCACCCCTTATTCATATCTTATTATCCTTACTATCACCCCCATTCAGCCCTTATTCAGTCCTTACTATCAACCCTTATTCAGACCTTACTATACTTACTAACCCCCCTTATTAAGACCTTACTATCCTTATTATCACCCCTTATTCAGGCCTTACTATCCTTACTATCACCCCTTATTCAGGCCTTACTATCCTTACTATCACCCCTTATTCAGCCCTTACTATCCTTATTATCACTCTTTATTCAGGCCTTACTATCCTTACTATCACCCCTTATTCAGGCCTTACTATCACCCTTTATTCAGGCCTTACTAAACTTACTATCACCTCTTATTCAGGACTTACTATCAACGCTTATTCAGGCCTTACTATCCTTACTATCACCCCTTATTCAGGCATTACTATCCTTACTATCACCCCTTATTCAGGCCTTACTATCCTTACTATCACCCCTTATTCAGGCCTTACTATCATGCCTTATTCAGGCATTACTATCCTTACTATCACCCCTTATTCAGACCTTAATATCCATACTATCACACCTGATTCAGCCATTACTATTCTTACTATCACCACTTATTCAGTCCTTACTATCCTTACTATCACCACTTATTCGGCCAATACTATCCTTAGTATCACCCATTATTCGGACATTAATATCCTTACTATCACCCCTTATTCAGCCCTAAATATCGTTACTTTCACCACTTATTCAGACCTTACTATCCTTACTATCACCCCTTATTCAGACCTTACTATTCTTACTATAACCCTTTATTCAGGCCTTACTATCCTTACTATCACCTCTTATTCAGGCCTTACTATCCTTACTATCACCCCTCATTAAGGCCTTACTGTCCTTACTATCACCCCTTATTAAGACCTTACTATCCTTATTATCACTCTTTATTCAGGCCTTACTATCCTTACTATCACCCCTTATTCAGGCCTTACTATCCTTATTATCACTCTTTATTCAGCCCTTACTATCCTTACTATCACCCCTTATTCAGGCCTTACTATCACCCTTTATTCAGGCCTTACTATCCTTACTATCACCCCTTATTCAGGCATTACTATCCTTACTATCACCCCTTATTCAGGCCTTACTATCCTTACTATCACCCCTTATTCAGGCCTTACTATCACGCCTTATCCAGGCATTACTATCCTTACTATCACCCGTTATTCAGACCTTAATATCCTTACTATCACACCATATTCAGCCATTACTATTCTTACTATCACGACTTATTCAGTCCTTACTATCCTTACTATCACCCATTATTCAGACAATACTATCCTTAGTATCACCCATTATTTGGACATTAACATCCTTACTATCACCCCTTATTCAGCCCTAAATATCGTTACTTTCACCACTTATTCAGACCTTACTATCCTTACTATCACCCCTTATGCTATCACCCCTTATTCAGACCTTACTATCCTTACTTTCACCCCTTATTAAGTCCTTACTATCACCCCTTACTATTACCTCTTATTCAGACCTTACTATCCTTACTATAACCCCTTATTCAGACCTTACCATGCTTACTATCACCCCTTATTCAGCCCTTACTATCCTTACTATCACCCCTTATTCAGCCCTTACTATCACCCCTTACTCATACTGAATTCAGGCCTTACTATCCTTACTATCACCTCTTATTCAGGCCTTACTATCCTTACTATCACCCCTCATTCAGGCCTTACTGTCCTTACTATCACCCCTTATTAAGACCTTACTATCACCCCTTACTCATTCCTTACTATCCTTACTATCACCCCTTACTCAGCCCTTACTATCACCCCTTACTCATTCCTTACTATCCTTACTATCACCCCTTATTCAGATTGCACAAACAAGACAGTACGTGGTCCATCTCTCAGACAAAAACACAACAAAAACAACACCACAGCAACCAGTGATCTGTGAGATAGTAGAGGTGTCCAGGACTACACAGCTATCAGACCAAATGAAGAGATAGCACACTAAACCAACAGATTAACACTGTCTGCAATAGATTAGGCTCTTCTTGGAGGTATCAGCAGCTCTGAGATCAGTCTTATTGTGGGGAATAAGGGCAATCACTCCTTATTCAGGATTTACTGCCATTACTATCACCCCGTATTCATCCCTAACTATCGTTACTATCACCACTTATTCAGACCTCACTATCCTTACTATCACCCCTTATTCAGCCCTTACTATCCTTATTATCACTCTTTATTCAGGCCTTACTATCCTTACTATCACCCCTTATTCAGGCCTTACTATCACCCTTTATTCAGGCCTTACTAAACTTACTATCACCTCTTATTCAGGACTTACTATCAACGCTTATTCAGGCCTTACTATCCTTACTATCACCCCTTATTCAGGCATTACTATCCTTACTATCACCCCTTATTCAGGCCTTACTATCCTTACTATCACCACTTATTCGGCCAATACTATCCTTAGTATCACCCATTATTCGGACATTAATATCCTTACTATCACCCCTTATTCAGCCCTAAATATCGTTACTTTCACCACTTATTCAGACCTTACTATCCTTACTATCACCCCTTATTCAGACCTTACTATTCTTACTATAACCCTTTATTCAGGCCTTACTATCCTTACTATCACCTCTTATTCAGGCCTTACTATCCTTACTATCACCCCTCATTAAGGCCTTACTGTCCTTACTATCACCCCTTATTAAGACCTTACTATCCTTATTATCACTCTTTATTCAGGCCTTACTATCCTTACTATCACCCCTTATTCAGCCCTTACTATCCTTACTATAACCCCTTATTAAGACCTTATCATCCTTACTATCACCCCTTATTCAGGCCTTACTATCCTTACTATCACCCCTTATTCAGGCCTTACTGTCCTTACTATCTCCCCTTATTCAGGCCTTACTGTCCTTACTATCTCCCCTTATTCAGGCCTTACTGTCCTTACTATCACCCCTTATTCAGTCCTTACTATCCTTACTATCACCCCTTACTCAGCCCTTACTATCAACCGTTACTCATTCCTTACTATCCTTATTTTCACCCCTTATTCAGTTCTTACTATCCTTACAATCACCCCTTATTCAGGCCTTACTGTCATTACTATCACCCCTTATTCAGGCCTTACTGTCATTACTATCACCCCTTATTGAGGCCTTACTATCCTTACTGTCACCCCTTATTCAGGCCTTGCTATCCTTACTGTCACCCCTTATTCAGGCCTTACTATCCTTACTGTCACCCCTTATTCAGGCCTTACTGTCCTTACTGTCACCCCTTATTCAGGCCTTACTATCCTTACAATCACCCCTTATTCAGGCCTTACTATCCTTACTGTCACCCCTTATTCAGGCCTTACTGTCATTACTATCACCCCTTATTCAGGCCTTACTATCCTTACTGTCACCCCTTATTCAGGCCTTACTATCCTTACTATCACCCCTTATTCAGACCTTACTCAGATTGCACAAACAAGACAGTACGTGGTCCATCTCTCAGACAAAAACACAACAAAAACAACACCACAGCAACCAGTGATCTGTGAGATAGTAGAGGTGTCCAGGACTACACAGCTATCAGACCAAATGAAGAGATAGCACACTAAACCAACAGATTAACACTGTCTGCAATAGATTAGGCTCTTCTTGGAGGTATCAGCAGCTCTGAGATCAGTCTTATTGTGGGGAAAATAAGCATTGACTTATCAGCAAGTCAAGTGACAAAGCTGTTAGGTGCCGGTGTCTGATTTCACATGATATAGGGGCCCTTCTCTCTGGTGCAGCAACCAGGGTCAGTCTTCTAAGAGAAATGCCTAGTTATTCTGTCTAGGAGAAAGATGCAGGGAGACAAGCCTAGTTACCCTGTACCTGTACATGATAGTCCTCTCTTTCCCTCCCTGTACCTGTACATGATAGTCCTCTCTTTCCCTCCCTGTACCTGTACATGATAGTCCTCTCTTTCCCTCCCTGTACCTGTACATGATAGTCCTCTCTTTCCCTCCCTGTACCTGTACATGATAGTCCTCTCTTTCCCTCCCTGTACCTGTACATGATAGTCCTCTCTTTCCCTCCCTGTACCTGTACATGGTAGTCCTCTCTTTCCCTCCCTGTACCTGTACATGATAGTCCTCTCTTTCCCTCCCTGTACCTGTACATGATAGTCCTCTCTTTCCCTCCCTGTACCTGTACATGATAGTCCTCTTTTTCCCTCCATTTCTCTCTTCAGCTCTCTCTATTCATGCTCCCCCTTTCTATTTCTCTTCATTCCCTCCCTCCCTTCATCTCATCATCTTGTGTTAATGAGAACTTTCCTGAAAATGTTTATTTGAGGTTTAAAAAGGCTTCTAAAGTTTGTCATTTCCACTTTGAAATTTCAGGCTTGATTTACACTTACAAAAAATGTATCAACATCTACAAAAATGTCCACATATTAATTCACATTTCCTGTTGCTGCAGGATTATTGCAGGATTATTTTTTCCTGCTGTAGCAAACAGGCTCAAATGAAGATCCTACATCTGTATGGTGGATGTGTAACCAGGCCAGCTCAGTACAGCTTGGCTCAACTCAGTAGTGTGAAAATGGTATGTGTGTCTCTCTCCCCCACTTGTGTCTTTCATATCAGGATCCCCAGTTTGATGGAGAGGTGAGGGAAATGGAAAGAGCTGAGTCCTGCTATACAACCCTGCTAACTGTGGACTTTTTGATTCCTCTATACTGTACAATATGACACACACACACCCACATAGGAATGTATTTATGTTGCAAAAATGGTCTAATATGTTCTAATCCTCTCCAAGTAGTTTGTCAACACCGCTGCTCAGAAACACATGCAGACACCTTTTCTTCATCTGGGAAAGAGTCATCGACGTAAATCACTCAACAAGAATGAATGCAGAGGAAATATTAATGCTGGGTTCAATAGTTGATTAATCTCAGATGAGAAGCTCAGGAATTGTTGTCGTTCGAACCTAGCCACAGCTGAGCCCCATAGACAGTAAACATTGCATTCAGACTTGCATAGGAGGACTTGTACTGTAACTACGGAGTAATAGTAGAAGGGTGCTGGGGGAAGAATGTGTTTGGGGGAATCTGACTTCCAAAGAAATTAATTATTACAGTCAAGTTAAAACTCAATTATCGAGAAATTTCTTTGGAGGGAGTGTAATCAATCTGTTACATATGGACACCTTAAAACAGAACAGGTCCAAGAAACACAAGCCTTTAGCATCAGACAACCAGGGCCATGTTCATTAGGCACCAAACGGACTGAAAAGAAAGAGACTACACTCTTAGAAAAAAAGGGTTATTCGGCTGTCCCCATAGGAGAACCCTTTTAGGTAAGAGATAGCACCTTTACTTCTAAGAGTGTACCTAGACTTGTCCAAAAAAATCACAAATGTTTGTTATCAGTTGCAAAGTGTTTAAAACACAACCCAGCTTTGGCAACTAGTTCGATGGATTAGATTGGCCATTTACCACATGTTATTCTTGACACAGATCTCATGGTGTAAAATGACTGTAGATGTATGGAATATGACAGTAGCTGACAGTTCAATGGCATACTATACCCACTGCCTCCACTATGATCACAAACATAGGTAACATAGAATAACATATACAGTGGGGAGAACAAGTATTTGATACACTGCCGATTTTGCAGGTTTTCCCACTTACAAAGCATGTAGAAGTCTGTAATTTTTATCATAGGTACTCTTCAACTGTGAGTGACGGAATCTAAAACAAAAATCCAGAAAATCACATTGTATGATTTTTAAGTAATTAATTTGCATTTTATTGCATTACATAAGTATTTGATACATCAGAAAAGCAGAACTTAATATTTGGTACAGAAACCTTTGTTTGCAATTACAGAGATCATACGTTTCCTGTAGTTCTTGACCAGGTTTGCACACACTGCAGCAGGGATTTTGGCCCACTCCTCCATACAGACCTTCTCCAGATCCTTCAGGTTTCGGGGCTGTCGCTGGGCAATACGGACTTTCAGCTCCATCCAAAGATTTTCTATTGGGTTCAGGTCTGGAGACTGGCTAGGCCACTCCAGGACCTTGAGATGCTTCTTACGGAGCCACTCCTTAGTTGCCCTGGCTGTGTGTTTCGGGTCGTTGTCATGCTGGAAGACCCAGCCACGACCCATCTTCAATGCTCTTACTGAGGGAAGGAGGTTGTTGGCCAAGATCTCGCGATACATGGCCCCATCCATCCTCCCCTCAATACGGTGCAGTCGTCCTGTCCCCTTTGCAGAAAAGCATCCCCAAAGAATGATGTTTCCACCTCCATGCTTCACGGTTGGGATGGTGTTCTTGGTGTTGTACTCATCCTTCTTCTTCCTCCAAACACGGCGAGTGGAGTTTAGACCAAAAAGCTCTATTTTTGTCTCATCAGACCACATGACCTTCTCCCATTCCTCCTCTGGATCATCCAGATGGTCATTGGCAAACTTCAGACGGGCCTGGACATGCGCTGGCTTGAGCAGGGGGACCTTGCGTGCGCTGCAGGATTTTAATCCATGACGGCGTAGTGTGTTACTAATGGTTTTCTTTGAGACTGTGGTCCCAGCTCTCTTCAGGTCATTGACCAGGTCCTGCCGTGTAGTTCTGGGCTGATCCCTCACCTTCCTCATGATCATTGATGCCCCACGAGGTGAGATCTTGCATGGTGCCCCAGACCGAGGGAGATTGACCGTCATCTTGAACTTCTTCCATTTTCTAATAATTGCGGCTACAGTTGTTGCCTTCTCACCAAGCTGCTTGCCTATTGTCCTGTAGCCCATCCCAGCCTTGTGCAGGTCTACAATTTTATCCCTGATGTCCTTACACAGCTCTCTGGTCTTGGCCATTGTGGAGAGGTTGGAGTCTGTTTGATTGAGTGTGTGGACAGGTGTCTTTTATACAGGTAACGAGTTCAAACAGGTGCAGTTAATACAGGTAATGAGTGGAGAACAGGAGGGCGTCTTAAAGAAAAACTAACAGGTCTGTGAGAGCCGGAATTTTTTCTGGTTGGTAGGTGAACAAATACTTATGTCATGCAATAAAATGCAAATTAATTATTTAAAAATCATACAATGTGATTTTCGGGATTTTTGTTTTAGATTCTGTCTCTCACAGTTGAAGTGTACCTATGATAAAAATGACAGACCTCTACATGCTTTGTAAGTAGGAAAACCTGCAAAATCGGCAGTGTATCAAATACTTGTTCTCCCCACTGTATCTGTCTCAGCAGAATCTTATAGGAAGTCAGTGTTCTACACTCTTAGAGAAAAGGGTTCCTAAAGGGTTCTTTGGCTGTCCCCATAGAATAACCCTTTTTGGTTCCAGGGAGAACCCTTTTTTGTTCCATGTAGAACCCTTTTGGGTTCCATGTAGAACCCCCTGTGGAAAGGGTCCTACATGGAACCTAAATGGGTTCTACCTGGAACCAAAAAGGGTTCTTCAAAGGGTTATCCTAAAGGGAACAGCCGAAGAGCAATTTTAAGTAGGTTGGCATTCCAAGTGGAAGGGAAAATGATGTTTACACACCATGTGGTTTATATCATGCTTATGTATGTAACTGTATATGCATACTGTATTTAAATGTACACATACAGTATGTATATTTATATGTATATTTATATAGAAATATATGTGATACTTTCCAAATAACATTTTGTATTTGAAAAGTATGGTTTGGGTATGGATGAGCTGAGGCAGGACTGGTCTTTTGCCAAGGAGATGGAGGGAGAGATGGAGAGGGGGGAAGGAGGTGGAGAGGGAAGAGATGGAGGGAGAGATGGAGAGGGGGGAAGGAGGTGGAGAGGGAAGAGATGGAGGGAGAGATGGAGAGGGGGGAAGGAGGTGGAGAGGGAATAGAGGGAGGAAGAGAGGAGAAGGATATGATAGGGGGGCTTGTGTGATGTGGTGCCAGTTGGTTTCTGGTCATCACAGAGACAAGCAGAGAGAAAGTGAGAGATAGATGATAATATGATCATGATAATGCCACAGGTAGCAAAGACAATATGTCTAATTACTGTACAAATTAAGGGGTAAGAGAGTAGAGAGAGAGAGACATAAAGAGAGGGGGAGAGAAACAGCTAGTGAATGTGTGTGAGAGAGGTAGAGAGAGAGAGAGAGAGAGGGAGAGAGTGAGGTAAGCCAGGTGGGGGGTTAAAACAGTTTAGAATCTAGGAGAGGAATCACAATGTTCTGTGTATACCGGAGGCTCGGCCACAGCCTGTTCTGAGTCAAGCTTGTTTACGGCCGATGAGATAGCATCAAAAAAACACATCTGTTGAATCACGCACAGGGCCAGGCAGAGTCTCTGTTAGGGCCTTTATTCTCCTCTCACTGCTCTTTATTTCTCTACCTCTCTCTCCTCCCTCCTCTCTCTCTCTCTCTCTCTCTCTCTCTCTCTCTCTCTCTCTCTCTCTCTCTCTCTCTCTCTCTCTCTCTCTCTCTCTCTCTCTCTCCCTCCTCTCTCTTTCTATATCTCCTCCCTCCTCTCTCTCTCTCTCTCTCTTTTACTCTCTCTCTCTCTCTCTCTCTCTCTCTCTCTCTCTATGTCTCCCTCTCTCTCTCTCTCTCTATGTCTCTCTCTCTCTCTCTCTCTCTCTCTCTCTCTCGCTCTCTCTCTCTCTCTCTCGCTATCTATCCCCTTCCTCTCTCTCTCTTTCTCTCTACCTCTCTTGCCTCCTCCTTCTCTCTCTTTTTCTCTCCCCTTTCTCTTTCTCTCTCTCCCCCCTCTCTCTTAAAGAGCTGCTTGGACCATGACAAAACTGCTAAGGAGCACCATGCGATGCATCAGACTAGAAAAGACTAAGTGTAGCTGTTGCATGGTCTAGTGAGAGGGATGTGGAGGGTATAGCATGATGCCAGGTGTGTGAACCCATGGTCCTGAACGTAGATGATGGTGCAGCGAGGCTGCTTTGGTTACCAAACAACAAAGAGTTCGACTGTTTCCCAAATGGCACCTTATTCCCTACATAGTGCATTACTTTTGTCCAGAGCCATATATGGATTGGTCAAAGTAATAACACCTATCCAATCACTTATAGAGCTGTGCTTACCTCAAGGAACTAAGGAAGTAAGGATGCATTTCTTAAATATTTAAACATTGTCCTAGATCAGGATTTAGACAGAAGAGGGCACTTTTGCAGTGATGAAAAACATTTATGAAGGGTCATCTGCGGTCGTTCTGCCGCCCTAGGCAACACAAAAAACTATTTTCTCCTTCTCTTTCATTCTTTTCAGTCTTTTCTTTCCCACATTTTACTGCCCTCTATCGTTCTTCACATCCCCGTCCAGAGTTATCCCACCCTCCCTCCCTCCCTCCCTCCCTCCCTCCCTCCCTCCCTCCCTCCCTCCCTCCCTCCCTCCCTCCCTGTCTTTCCTAGCAGTAATGATGGTCTGTTGTCTGGGCTGGGTCTGGGCAGGGTAGGGTCTTGGCAGACAGGGACAGGCAGGGCCAGGGACGAACAGTTAAGGCCTGTTATTCTTTTCTCCCCTCTCTCTGGCATGTGTGGATAATGGAGGGAGATTTGGAGCTTGTCTGACTGTAATTTCAGTCTCCTCTCCGCAGCCGGACATGGGTGAGAGGGTAAGAAGGGGCCTTTTTTTGTGGAGGGCTGGAGGGGTGGTGGTGGGAAGATACGGGGGTAAATGTTGGCCAATGCCCCCCAGAGAGGGCATGGAGTGTGTGTGTTGTGTGTGTGTTGTGTGTGTGTACATGAGTGTGTGTATGTGGGCAACAGCAGTGTGCAGGGTATACAGCAGCACCTGAGCCCCTAGATGTGGTGGATCAGAAGGCCAACAGAGGGCCAGGCCTCTCTAATCCCCCCAGACATCCTCCTCTCCTGGGGTTTGGACCCAGAGCACAGAGAGTAGAGGCCTAGAGGTACTGTACTCTGTTTGTCTGTGTGTGTCTTAGTGCATGTGTGTGTGTTTGTGTGTCTTCGCAGCTGGAGGGTTCCCAGATTCCACCCGTCCGCCGGTCAACCCCCCACCCCCCCAGCGGGAGTTTGCATGAGAAGAGAGAGTAAATCTGCTTCAGATATCATCAGAGAAGAGAGAGATAATCTGCTTCAGATATCATCAGAAAGAAGAGAGAGTAAATATGCTTCAGATATCATCAGAGAGTAAATCTGCTTCAGATAACATCAGAGAGAGTAAATCTGCTTCAGATATCATCAGAGAGAAGAGAGAGTAAATCTGCTTCAGATATCACCAGAGAGAAGAGAGAGTAAATCTGCTTCGGATATCATCAGAAAGAAGAGAGAGTAAATCTGCTTCAGATATCATCAGAGAGAGTAAATCTGCTTCAGATATCATCAGAGAGAAGAGAGAGTAAATCTGCTTCAGATATCACCAGAGAGAAGAGAGAGTAAATCTGCTTCAGATATCATCAGAGAGAAGAGAGAGTAAATCTGCTTCAGATATCATCAGAGAGAGTAAATCTGCTTCAGATATCATCAGAGAGAAGAGAGAGTAAATATGCTTCAGATATCACCAGAGAGAAGAGAGAGTACATCTGCTTCAGATATCATCAGAGAGAAGAGAGAGTAAATCTGCTTCAGATATCACCAGAGAGAAGAGGCAGGGTCCACCATAGACACTACCTAAAAGACATGAGTGGTTATGTGTGGCAAGGAAGAAATACTGGGGAATTTATTAAATGCGCAATCTGGGATTTTTACAACTTTTCAATGGGTGAGCCCCCATCTGGTGGGCCTGCCTTTAAGCTGACAAACGAATTAAGGATTCTGCCTTTATGGAGCATTGGAAGATGCTTTCGAGTGGTCATGACCACATCGTTTTTGATGTAAGAAATCACCAGCAGCCAATGTGTTTGTTTACTGTAAAGAAGATAAGGAACAGTAAAGAAGAGGAGGAACAGAAAAGAAGAGAAGGAACAGTAAAGAAGTGAAGGAACAGTAAAGAAGAGAAGGAACAGTAAAGAATAGGAGGAACAGTAAAGAATAGGAGGAACAGTAAAGAAGAGGAGGAACAGTAAAGAATAGGAGGAACAGTAAAGAAGAGGAGGAACAGTAAAGAAGAGAATGAACAGTAAAGAAGAGGAGGAACAGTAAAGAAGAGAAGGAACAGTAAAGAAGTGAAGGAACAGTAAAGAAGAGAAGGAACAGTAAAGAATAGGAGGAACAGTAAAGAATAGGAGGAACAGTAAAGAAGAGGAGGAACAGTAAAGAAGAGAATGAACAGTAAAGAAGAGGAGGGACAGTAAATAAGGAACAGTAAAGAAGAGAATGAACAGTAAAGAAGAGAATGAACAGTAAAGAAGAGAATGAACAGTAAAGAAGAGGAGGAACAGTAAAGAAGAGGAGGGACAGTAAAGAAGGAACAGTAAAGAAGAGAAGGAACAGTAAAGAAGAGAATGAACAGTAAAGAAGAGAAGGAACAGTAAAGAAGGAACAGTAAAGAAGAGAAGGAACAGTAAAGAAGAGGAGGAACAGTAAAGAAGAGGAGAAACAGTAAAGAAGAGGAGGGACAGTAAAGATGAGGAGGAACTGTAAAGAAGGAACAGTGAAGAAGAGGAGGAACAGTAAAGAAGGAATAGTAAAGAAGAGGAGGAACAGTAAAGAAGAGAAGGAACAGTAAAGAAGAGGAGGAACAGTAAAGAAGAGGAGGGACAGTAAAGAAGGAACAGTAAAGAAGAGAAGGAACAGTAAAGAAGAGAAGGAACAGTAAAGAAGAGAAGGAACAGTAAAGAAGAGGATGAACAGTAAAGAAGAGGAGGAACAGTAAAGAAGAGAAGGAACAGTAAAGAAGGAACCGTAAAGAAGAGAAGGAACAGTAAAGAAGAGGTGGAACAGTAAAGACGAGAAGGAACAGTGAAGAAGAGGAGGAACAGTAAAGAAGAGGAGGAACAGTAAAGAAGAGGATGAACAGCAAAGAAGAGAATGAACAGTAAATAAGAGGAGGAACAGTAAAGAAGAGAAGAATAGAAGGCTAGATGATCGGTAACAGATGATGAACAGTGGGGTATATTATAAATTGATGGCTATATGACAATAGAAGGGGAAAACCACCAGAGACCAGAGACCAGATACCAGACCAGAGAACAGATCAGAGACCAGAGAACAGACCAGAACAGACCAGATACCAGACCAGAGAACAGACAAGAACAGACCAGACCAGAGAACAGACAAAAACAGACCAGACCAGACCAAAGACCAGACATGAACAGACCAGACCAGACCAGACCAGAGACCAAAGAACAGACCAGGGAATAGATAAGATCAGACCAGACCAGAGAACAGACAAGACTAGAGAACAGACCAGTCCAGACCAGAGACCAGCCCAGACCAGATCAGACCAGACTCCACTGGACAAGAGATAGGGCATTATGCCCCTGGGAAGAAGGAATGTGTACCTTGGAGCGATGCCCGGTTACTGAAATACATCAAATAAATCAAATACCTGCAAACAGGGGACCGTCTTTCACAGAGCTCCTCATCAAACAAGGTGAGCTGTCAGTGGTTGGTCCTCATCACGAGGAAATCAAACACAAGAAAGCCCCTTTGAGCCAGGCAGGGCCCTCTGCCCCAACAAGCACTGTAGGGTGTGTGTGCATGCTACAGCAACCCCTAAACGAGTTCAAAGTGCCATGTAGGTAGAGTAAGTGCAGTGGAAGCTAACATGTAGGTAGAGTAAGTGCAGTGGAAGCTAACATGTAGGTTGAGTAAGTGCAGTGGAAGCTAACATGTAGGTAGAGTAAGTGCAGTGGAAGCTAACATGTAGGTAGAGTAAGTGCAGTGGAAGCTAACATGTAGGTAGAGTAAGTGCATTGGAAGCTAACACCGCGGTGGGCTTGGGATTTGGGGTATTCCCCTTTTTCACAGAGTGCTGCAACTCTCAACTAACAGTACAACATACCCTTAGCTATTACTGAAAGGGGGGGGGGGGGTTGGGAGTTGGGTAAAAAAAAATGAAAGATGCATTGTGTGTTGTATTCTTCAGAGAGTTGGGACTCAGGATGCCTCCCAAATGGCACGCCATTCCCTACATAGTGCCCTAACAGAGCTACAGTATATGGGCCCTGGTCAAAAGTAGTGCACTATATAGGCACAAGGGTGCCATTTGCAACACATCCATAATAACCCGAGGTTGGCTGGGGTTTCTTTCTAAAGAGAACATCAAGGAGATGTGTATTAAACACTGAACATGTAACTCTGTCACTTCCATGTTGCTGCACCCACTCAAACACACGCAGGTACACGATTGCACACACTTACACACACCCTCATATTCACACATAGGCATGCACACACAGACACATACACCCCACCCTCCCTCCACCCTCCAACCTCCCTCCACCTTCCAACGTCCCTCCAACCTCCACCTCCACCTCCAACCTCCCTCCAACCTCCACCGCCCTCCACCCTCCAACCTCCCTCCACCCTCCCTCCACCTTCCAACCTCCCTCCACCCCCCAACTCAGCAGCACCACAGTTGGGTACACACAGGTTGCGCTGTTCTGTTCTGTTCTTGAGTGTCCTGAGGGTAAGCTGGGCTGTGAGTGTTACCTAATGGGTATAGCTATCTCCCCCCCCCCCTCTCTCTCGCTCTCTCTCCTCCCTCTCTTCTCTCTCTCTCTCTCTCTCTCTCTCCTCTCTCTCTCTCTCTCTCTCTCTCTCTCTCTCTCTCTCCTCTCTCTCTCTCTCTCTCTCTCTCTCTCTCTCTCTCTCTCTCTCTCTCTCTCTCTCTCTCTCTCTCTTTCTCTCTCTCTCAGTGCTGTGAATGGGGCTTTGTAAGTTACCCATCCTGCCTACTGCTGCATGACGTCACCCTCTAACCAGGGAAACTCCTCACGTCACTCTGACAATGTTTTAATTACATTGATACTTATGGATGTTAGCCATATATGGTGTTTCTGTATGTCCATCTATGTCCATTGTTGATACCTGGATCATTCTGTGCTACAGTATCTGGTTTACTAATGCATAATATTTTTGCAACGTTACAGTTAGGCCTCTGCACCCAATTCTCTTCAAGTCATAACGTTTCCCCAACTTTGCAGCCAGACATCACTGCGTACGACTGGGGCCTGGACCGCGCCGCAGGCTCCAACCACTGGACAAGAGCGTTGCAATTATAGCTCACTTCAAAGATGCCAGCCAGTGAAAGAGAGCATTCATGCATTTATTTTGGCAAACCAAGTCCCACTACCGCTCTCCCGTTTATAGCCTCCTCACCTTTCCACCTCCCCCCTCCTCCCCCTTCTCCCCCCAGTTCTAACCCCCAAGCTTGTTTAGATGAGCGATTAAGGGTAGAAACAAGTGCAAATAGAGTTTGCTTTGGCACAGTGAGGCAGGCCACTGTTGACACTGTTTACTGAAATCTCTCTCTCTCTCTCTCTCTCTCTCTCTCTCTCTCTCTCTCTCTCTCTCTCTCGCTGAGCTGAATAGTTTTCCTCTTCCTTACCATTAGGCATTACTGTGTGTCAGCAGAGGTGCGGGAAGGTGGTGGCTACCCCTGTCGGGTGCCTTAGTGTGTCCACACAGGGAGGCTTCAGTCCTCGGGCAACCTGCAGCTCCAGAGATCCAGAAATGTGACCAAAGAGGGAGGGAGGGAGGGAAGGAGGTAGGGAGGGAGGGCGAGAGAGAGAGATACATATAAATAAATATGCAAAGGTATTAGATGTTCAATTATCACTGTAACTGATCTATTTGCCATGTCAACAGACTAGCAATGTCTATAATTCAGAGTCATCCGGATCAACATTTAACTGTTGATGACACATTTAGAGGCCGCAAAGTAGGCAAGCTTTAAAGCCGCAGTCTATGATCTGTAGGCCAGCTTGAACTTTATTAAATCTGTTAATTGCAAATTTAGAGGAAGTGTTAATTCACTGGCTGGTTTTATTTGATGTGGAAAGTTGGTGGTGTAGGTTGTGACTAATAATACTGAAATACTGTACTTCCTCCAAACTGTTATTGAAGGGGGAGGTTTTAAGAGGTTCTGAGTGTCATAAGACTTGAACAGCTGGTGTTTTCTCTCCATCCTCTCCATATATTCTCTGTTTATTGGATGGTCATCACTAACCCTAACCCATAGCATATAATATGATCTGATTTCAGGACATTCCTATGTGTCAGCCATCTGCTCAGGAGGCCCCAGTCTGTGAACTAGTCTGGGACAAGTCAGGATCTAGGATCTAAAATCCAGCTCTAGGAGTGAGTCTGTGATTGTCCCCCTAGTAACTACAGCTCTAGGAGTGAGTCTGTGATTGTCCCCCTAGTAACATCAGCTCTAGGAGTGAGTCTGTGATTGTCCCCCTAGTAACTACAGCTCTAGGAGTGAGTCTGTGATTGTCCCCCTAGTAACATCAGCTCTAGGAGTGAGTCTGTGATTGTCCCCCTAGTAACTACAGCTCTAGGAGTGAGTCTGTGATTGTCCCCCTAGTAACATCAGCTCTAGGAGTGAGTCTGTGATTGTCCCCCTAGTAACTTCAGCTATAGGAGTGAGTCTGTGATTGTCCCCCTAGTAACATCAGCTCTAGGAGTGAGTCTGTGATTGTCCCCCCAGTAACTTCATCACACGTACAGTTCTGGGGCTCATGAGTGTTGGGTTTATGGTGTGAAGTGAAGGGGATGGAAGGGTGTGTGTGTGTGTACGCCTCCAGGTGTGTATTCCTCCGTTTGTGTGTGTGTGTCTGTCAGAAGCGGAATCAGAATAGATAGATAGATAGATAGATAGATAGATAGATAGATAGATAGATAGATAGATAGATAGATAGATAGATAGATAGATAGATAGATAGATAGATAGATAGATAGATAGATAGATAGATAGATAGATAGATAGATAGGTACTTTATTGATCCCCCGGGGGGGAAATTTCCTTGTCAAGCAGCTACAACAAAAACACAGGGCAGGTGCAAAATGCCACAACGAAAGTACACAAAAGACAGATACACGGTACATGATACATAGAGCGGCAGTATGAAAAAGTATAGAAATACAAGATATCTGGAGTGCAAAAAAAAGCTATAAAAGAGACATAGCATAGTATGGGTGGTTGGCTGAATATGTACACTATACATTGGTGGATGTTGGATGGTTAACTATACTATACAGGTCGATGGCAGAGAAATACTTCAGTAGCTAAAAATGCGTATGATATGAGCGAGGGTAATAATAGTTTACTTAATAGACAGACTGGGTAAATGAGTCACACTTTATTCGCCAAGTACATTTCTACATACCTGTGTGTACGTCCAAATATGTACTGTTTCTGTGTGTATACGTACAGTATGCATTAGCCAAAAGTGTTTGTGTTGGCGCAGTTTAACATAAACACTCCTCCCCTCCACGGGTCAGAACTCCCGCCTTCGTCACTTCCCCCAGAATCCGAAACCCAACGCTGGAAGTCAGGGAGTCTGAGCATCCCACGTGCTAACTGCGGTGATTAGGGGGGTGACCCACCACGCTGCCGGTGTTACAGTCTGGCTCAGGTGTCCCATTTGTCACACCCACAGGCCTCCCAGCCACCTGGCGGCTCGCACCTAGGCACTGTCGCTGGGCTAGAGAGGCAGACAGACAGGGCCCCTCTGGGTCAGTTAGTCTCCAGGGTTCTATACATCGTCCCAGCTGCTGAAGTTCCTGAAGTTCTCGTCTCTCGTTAAAAGCCAGACCTGACTGGTTAAATCACGGAGCTGTCGTCTATACATCACACACCTGGTGGGACATGTCTGGCTGCTCAACAATGGCTGTCATAAGGGTTGGAGAGGAGAGGGATGGTTCTGAGAAAATCAGGCATTCAAAGATCAATTATCTGCCTCCTCAGAGGGATAACGTGAATTCATATGTGCACGCACACACACACACACACACACACACACACACACACACACACACACACACACACACACACACACACACACACACACACACACACACACACACACACACACACACACCCACACACCCGCACAAGCACACACACTCGCACGCACGCGCACACACACACACACACACACACACACACACACACACACACACACACACACACACACACACACACACACACACACACACACACACACACACACACACACTCAGACACACATGCTCTAGGACCCTGGCAGCAATGTGGCAGGAGCGGATGGTGGTCACAGTGGAAACTAACTGTGTGTTTTTAGTACACATGTATAATACTTTGTCTCTGTACTCCAAATACCAGCACAGCTCTTCTGCTAGACCTGACAGGAGAGAGGTGATAGGATGAGCATGGTGGCTGAGGTGAGACAGAGCCCTCACAATTACACTGGTGGTGTTGTCTGGGCGGAGCACTGGATGGTTACCTGGGAGGGGCGTTTATGGTTACTCACACACACACACAAGCAAGCAGGCAAGCACGCACGCACGCACGAATGCACACGGGGAAGCACACACCTGCACATGCACCCGTGCACACGCACACACCCTCTGGGCACTGTGGTTCGGCATTCCCCCTCATTCCCATCCAACTTGATGGCTGACAGCTTGCAGAAAGGAACAGATCATAACCCCCCCACACACACACACCCACAGCGTCTCATAACCCAGCTGGCATACAGTAATCCTTGACAGTGTTGTCATTGTGTTCTTCCCACTCCCCTGGCTCAGCTCCATGCAGTATCCATGGAGAAGACAAGGCCTACAGGCTAGCTGTTCTCCATTCTCCTCATTATGCATTGAGATACGTCTGATTCACACAGTCACTGAAAACAGGAAGGAAACATGCATTTGATGACTGGTGATGTCAATAAAATGTGAAATGATGACCAATCCAGACTAGTGACACAGAGAGGACAATGACAGACATAGGGCAGAATCCTAACATAAGCAATGCAGTGTATGACTCAAAGGTTCCTACGAACTCTATCTCTCACTGAAATCAATGCATTGACATCAAAGTTTTATCCTGACATGAAGGTCTAATGTTAGATACTAAAAAGGTAAGAGTACCTTCCCACTTCATCTACAGAACATCTCAAGAACTCCCCGTCTCTCTCGCCCAGTGGCCCAGAGCTCTGGTGGGAAACCTGGCTCCAACATCAGGACTTCCAGGGAAGCACAGTCAGAGATCCAGCCAGCCAGTGAGTTCACAAACAGTGATCCACGCCAAACATCGCAGACAGCTGCCCTGTACCAAATACCAGGCCAGAGAGACAAAGCACAGAGAGCTGAGGACACCAACCCTGGTACTGGAGAACACCATGTTGTTCATCAAAACCTTGATTAGATTAATCCAGTGTGTTAGTGCTGGGCTGGAACAAAAGCTTAGAATCAGGTGTGTTTGTGTAGGGCTTGAGCAAAATCTTGCATACCCCACTCTCATTACCAAAGTTTGGCAAAGACAAAAAGTAGCCTGGAGGTCCCAGATCTGTTTGTGCTGTGTTCAGCCAACGTCTATGGTTGTTGCCATTGTTTGGCATTGACAATGATCATAGGACTTGGCTATGCACGGCAGAATCAAATCTGTGGCCAGGCTAGAGAGAGAGAGAGAGAGAGACAGAGAGTAGAGAGAACAGGAGGAGGGAACGAGCTTATGACAAACCGACGACAATAAAATGCATTTCATCCCAAATAGAAACATTCTATTTTGGGCTGGAGAGAGGTTAACACTGTTTTTCCCAGCTCCCCTTTGACCTCTCACACCCTCCCTTCCTGGCCTTGCCTCAGGCAGCCATGCTAATGGCCTTCTTCACTGGTATGCAGAGTGTGTGTGTGTCTGTGTGTGTGTCTGTGTGTGTGTGTGTGTGTGTGTTTGTGTGTGTGTGTGTGTGTGTGTGTGTGTGTGTGTGTGTGTGTGTGTGTGTGTGTGTGTGTGTGTGTGTGTGTTGGGTTGTGGGGGCATGCATGTGTGGGTGCACAACACTGAAAAGATCCTGCCAACACAGCACAAAAAAAACACCCAATCCTCCTGAGTGCATAAGGGCTGTGAAAACCTAGGTGGTCCCTGAAGAGAGAAGGGAGTGGGAGAAAGTAAGAAAGAAAGAAAGAAAGAACTAAATAAAGAAAGAACGAAAGAAAGAAAGAAAGAAAGAAAGAAAGAAAGAAAGAAAGAGGGCGGGAGGTGTGTGGGAGAGAAAGAGAAAGCGAGAGAGGGGAGACTGTCAGGTTGTCTGTGTTAACAACACTGAAATAATTGGCCTGTAGCCGGAGGCCTCTCCACAGTGAGGCCCCGGGGGGCAGAGGGGCCATAGCCCTGGCATTACACACAATTAGAGCAGCCAGAGGGTCAACTAGGCCAGCCAGGGGAGGTCCCGGGCCTGTCAACCCCAGGGAGGGCTGCCACTCTGCCCCAGGGTGAGACCAGGCAAGGCCCAGGTCACAGTGAAAGGCCCACACTATCACTACGCTCCTGTCTGGTAGATAAAAGCTTCCTGTGAGTGTCACTGTGATCTGAGGGACTGAGGTAGGAGAGGGAGGGCTGACAATGCATATTACACAGGAGGCGGGGAGGGGAGGAGGTGATGGGAGGAGAGAGGATAAGGGGGAGGGAAGAGGGGAGGGGTTTGTGTTGGTGATGGATGTTTGTGCGTGCGTGTATGCGTGTGCGTGTGCATGTTTCTGTATGTGTGTGTGTCTACAAAGGCTAACAACTTTTAAGATCAATCATGAATCCCAGTTACTATGAATTCACAATTATCTAACTGAGTCCCACATACACTTTCTAACCTCCTAAACTACAATAACATTCCACCCTAACACTTTCTCATGTTTCTGACAAGATCTGAGGATCTGGACAGTGTTTATGAGTGTGTCTGTTGGTTATCCATGGCTTTGGTTTGACCCCATTCTTGACCTCTATCCTAACGTGATAAACAGGCCCAATCAGCAGAGGAAACACCGGGGAAGTGACCGGGGATGTTAATATGACCTCCAGGTCAGGCTTCAAACACCACCAGCACTCTGTTCTCGACTGTTCTCCTCTCTTCTAGTAAACCAGGGAGAGAGAGAGACTGGAGGTCAACTAGTTCAGGCATTAAAAAGTTGTTTGGTTTAAAAGTAATGAGGGAAGTGGTTTTGTTGCTTCTAACCTCTACTCACCTTTCTCCAGACATCAGGCAACCAGTGCCACATGGGAGGAAGGTCGGCTGGTTCAGGTCTAGAACCTTTTCTTTTGTTTGTTCAAAACTGTTACGATGGAAATGGTTAAGTCTTTTCCCCTCTGTTCTGCTGTGCTCTCCTCAGATTTCCAGTAAACCTGTGAGAGGCATGGAGTGAAGGTCATCTTAAAACATTTGGTTTGTTTAAAAATGGGATTTGTTCAAATGAGTTACAAGAGGAAATGGCCTAGCTTTGTTTTTCAACTTCTCACATCTCCTAGTGACAGAGAAAAGGGGAAGGTCAGTTGGTATTACCCATGTTAAAGGAAAATGGGAAGGTCAGTTGGTATTACCCATGTTAAAGGAAAAGGGGAAGGTCAGTTGGTATTACCCATGTTAAAGGAAAATGGGAAAGTCAATTGGTATTACCCATGTTAAAGGAAAAGGTGAAGGTCAGTTGGTATTACCCATGTTAAAGGAAAAGGTGAAGGTCAGTTGGTATTACCAAGGGAGGAGGGAGGAGGGAGGAGGGAGGAGGGAGGAGGGAGGAGGGAGGAGGGAGGAGGGAGGAGGGAGGAGGGAGGAGGGAGCCAGGTCTGGGTTGCATGTTCTGTTCCTCTCGTTCAATCTGGTCTAGGATGAAATGGTGGTGAGTGAAAGTAAAAATAAACAACAAAAATAACCTGTCTGCCTCCTGTTTGACTATTTTCCTCTTTATTCTCATGGAGGCCTGTTGGCTGCATGTAACAATATCTTCAAAAATCCATTTGTGAGATTTAACAGTGTTTTCGTTTCAGGGATTTGTCCCCCATGTAACTCGATCTGTGACAGTTCAACCATATACCCCCAGCCCTCCTCACACCTAACCCTTCCACTACCACCCCCACACTCCAACCCCTCTACACACACACATTGGATGACCCCTCTGAAGGAATTTGGTTCTGCATGTAACATTATACTGCATATTTTACAGTTCTCCTTTTACTGAGACCATGTTGCCCCTTTACAGTATGGGACAGGACAGGACAGAGGGGTGGGTTGAGGGGTGCCATGGTACGTTGGGGGTGTCGGGGAGGGGTGCATCAGATTTACCCCTACACCAGGGATAGAGCTACAGACCCAGTGGGCTCAGGTTTTGTCAGCAGGCATCAATCTCTCCTTTCTGTCACTTCTTCTCCCCTCCAACCCCTGACCCCTGACTCCTAAGCCTGCTCCCTGGCCACGGTTACAGAGTTCCTGGCTTTTTCATTGGTGGACCGGCGATCCAGCTGAGAGCGGGTGATCTCTCCCTTTCAAGCTACAGCCTGCCCCAGGGGAATGCTGTCTCCTGTAGTTACATGGAGGAGGGCTCTGCTGTTTCTGTCTCCTGTAGTTACATGGAGGAGGGCTCTGCTGTTTCTGTCTCCTGTAGTTACATGGAGGAGGGCTCTGCTGTTTCTGTCTCCTGTAGTTACATGGAGAAGGGCTCTGCTTTTTCTGTCTCCTGTAGTTACATGGAGGAGGGCTCTGCTTTTTCTGTCTCACTGTACATGTTCAAACCCCCAAAAATTCACAGTTTATATCATTCATCTCTGTTCCTTTTTTAACCTGTGAAATCAACAGTTTTCTCAATTTAGCTCATTAAATTATTTCACCAATCAGTGCGGATAGAGCAGGCAAGTTAGTTGATGACATGCGTGATGGACAGACAAGTGTAGCCTATGGCGCAAGATGAGACAGACATTATGCAGGTGGGGAGAGATCAAGAGAGGGTTGAAGAGGAGACTTGTAGTGCTGGGCATCTTTTTATGACATGAACTAGATAGATAGATAGATAGATAGGTACTTTATTGACATTTCTTAATTTCTTATATGAATTTAATGCACAGAATTATACCTAGGAGGAGTGGCTGCTATGGAGAAACTTTGAGCTAGCTAGCTAATAAGCTTGTGTGTGCAGAACGCCACCATTTTGACATTTTAGTCATTATAGCAGACACTCTTATCCAGAGCGACTTACAGTAGTGAGTGCATACATTTTCATACTAGTACACCGTAGGAATCAAACCCACAACCTTGGCGTTTCAAGTGCCATGCTCTACCGACTGAGCTACATGGGGTACACTAATTAAAAACACGTCTTACCTTTTTGTAGTTAAGAAATCAATGTGAAACGCGATAACTAAGCCTATAGTATCCTTAACTAGCATTGAAAAAGTGAATCCATTCTAAAAAATCTCTATAGGGCTATTCTGTTTTACTGTACATTGCAGTCTATAGGGACATTCTGCTTTACTATACATTGCAGTCTATAGGGACATTCTGTTTTACTGTACATTGCAGTCTATAGGGCTATTCTGTCTTACTGTACATGGCAGTCTATAGGGCTATTCTGTCTTACTGTAAATTACAGTCTATAAGGCTGGCCTGTCTCACTGTACATGACAGTCTATAGGGCTATTCTGTCTTACTGTAAATGGCAGTCTATAAGGCTATTCTGTCTTAATGTAAATGGCAGTCTTTTAGGCTGGCCTGTCTCACTGTACACGACAGTCTATAGGGCTATTCTGTCTTACTGTAAATGGCAGTCTATAGGGCTGACCTGTCTCGCTGGACATGGCAGTCTATTGGGCTGACCTGTCTTGCTGTACATGGCAGTCTATAGGGCTGACCTGTCTCACTGTACATGGCAGTCTATAAGGCTGGCATGGGAGGAGGTAAAGAGGACTGTTTCAGTTGGAAACTGCAAATCTATTCTATTCTATACTATTTGATTCTATTCTAATTTTATTATTTTCTATTCTATTCTAGTCTAGTCTGATCCATCTTTCTATGAATTTTGTTTAATTTCTATTATTTTCTTGGATCTGGTTTCTCTCTATCTGGATCTGTTCCATTTACTCTGCTGCATAACATCCTCTGTTATTCAGTCTCTTCTTTCTCCTCCTCCTCATCCTATCAGTTAACTTCTATATCCTCCTCATCATCCTATCAGTTAACCTCTATATCCTCCTCATCATCCTATCAGTTAACTTCTATATCCTCCTCCTCATCATCTTATCAGTTAACTTCTATATCCTCCTCCTCATCATCCTATCAGTTAACTTCTATATCCTCCTCATCATCCTATCAGTTAACTTCTATATCCTCCTCCTCATCATCTTATAAGTTAACTTCTATATCCTCCTCCTCATCATCCTATCAGTTAACTTCTATATCCTCCTCATCATCCTATCAGTTAACTTCTATATCCTCCTCATCATCATCTTATCAGTTAACTTCTATATCCTCCTCCTCATCATCCTATCAGTTAACTTCTATATCCTCCTTCTCATCATCTTATCAGTTAACTTCTATATCCTCCTCATCACCCTATCAGTTAACTTCTATATCCTCCTCATCACCCTATCAGTTAACTTCTTTCTCCTCCTCATCACCCTATCAGTTAACTTCTATATCCTCCTCCTCATCATCTTATCAGTTAACTTCTATATCCTCCTCCTCATCATCCTATCAGTTAACTTCTATATCCTCCTTCTCATCATCTTATCAGTTAACTTCTATATCCTCCTCATCACCCTATCAGTTAACTTCTATATCCTCCTCATCACCCTATCAGTTAACTTCTATATCCTCCTTCTCATCATCTTATCAGTTAACTTCTATATCCTCCTCATCACCCTATCAGTTAACTTCTATATCCTCCTCATCATCCTATCAGTTAACTTCTTTCTCCTCCTCCTTCAGAAGACAAAGTGTTTCCATCCATCTCTCTTCAATGGACCTAACGGCCCTGTCAGTGCTCCCCTCAGAGTAAAGGATGATGATTTCAGAACAAAGTGACTCCACACTCTGCTCTGGAGATTGAAGCTCTGGGCCTGCTGCTGGGGACAGTATCTGGGGCTGGGAGGAGCATGCTGGTGTCATCCCAGGGGGTCACAGCAGAGGGAACATGACAAACCACTTGTGGAATGCCCTTCTCTTCCAGTCTCCTTTATTCTCCTTGAATCATTAATCCAGCCTAACGGTCTCGTGTCATCCTCCCCAGTCATTATGCTGATCTGAGGGGTTTCTCTCCCTCTCCATCTCTTTTCTGTGTCTGTCAATGAAACACTGAGGTCAAGAAACAGACAGGATTTCACGGTCATTCTTCATTCTTCATTCTTCATCCTTCATCCTTCATCCTTCAGCATTCAGCATTCAGCATTCATCCTTCTTCCTGTGAACTCCTGCATTTGTATTTTTTCTTTACACCAATACTGTCTAGTTTAATATCTTTCTTTCTCTCTCTTTCACTCTCTTTCTGTCTCTCTCTTTCTGTCTCTCTCTTTCTGTCTCTCTCGTTCTGTCTCTCTCATTCTGTCTCTGTCTCTCTCTTTCTGTCTCTCTTTCTGTCTCTCTCTCTCTGTCTCTCTCTTTCTGTATCTCTCTTTCTGTCTCTCTCTTTCTGTCTCTCTCTCTGTCTCTCTCTTTCTATCTCTCTCTTTCTGTTGCTCTCTTTCTGTATCTCTCTCTCTCTCTCTCTCTCTCTCTTTCTGTCTCTCTCTGTGGTGAGGTAATGTCGAGTTTTGTGGAGTGGGGGGTGGCACCTGTTAGTTACAACCAGGTCACTCCTTCCATCATCTTCCATCACCTCTCCCTCGATCTCTCCATCAATTCTCCCCTTCATCCCTCCATTACTCAGTGTCCCTCGTCCATCACCGTCCGGTGAACCCCCGATTTCAGATATATCACTTCCAACCCCCTGTTCCCTCTTCCATGCCACCCTTTTCTTCCTGTTTCACTCCATCTCCTTCTGTCCTCTCCTTCATTTCCCCCTCTCCCCCCGTGTGAAGCCGCCTGGCTCCCTTCCATCAGCTAGTCTCTGAGCCCAGATCCAGAATGCCGACCAGTGGGTTTGAAATTAACTTCTATTCTAGTCTGCATTCTAGAGCTCATTCTTGTCTCAGACATCTCCTTCCTATGTAACAGGTGGCAAACTGTGCCAACCACAAGATTCCACAGGACACACATTTCTCACAGAAAATGTTTCTGTCTACAGCTTCTGTTCTCTGTTCTCCAGTGATATTTCTAAAAAATCTACTGTATATTAATCAAATAATGTTTGATAAAAAAAACATTGATGGTATGTTGTAATGGTAACGTTAGCTGTAAACCATATTGGATTCAATTGGAACCGCACCTAAGATTGTTTGCTGTGCAGTCCTTATCCCATGTTGTCTATTCTGTTGAGGTTAACCTACCGTGTTATCCAGTCCTTGTCCCTATCTGCAAATGATCACTAGGCTGCAGCTGACATCAGCGCCCCATGGCACTTAGCTACCTCAAAGACACCAAATCAAAGAGAAGAAACCTGTATGGTCGTGTCTTTAAATCACACAGACCCCATTCTTCACAGACCCCACCCTTTTGATGGTCCTTCCACTCACCTCCTCCATCCCTCCATCCCTCCACCACTCCCCTCTTCCATCCCTCCACAACTCTCACTCCCCACGTAGAAAGGCAGAAAAATCTCTCAAATTGATAAAAATGTCCTCTCTGTTTCATCCCACTATCCTACTTTAGCAAAAACGTTGCAAAAGAGACGGTGAGGAGTCCTGTAAAAGTGACTGAGGTGTGGGGTTTGGCTGTGAGTAAGGTGCATGATTCTCTGGCTCCAGTGTCATGTGGGTGTCCTGGGGCCTGGTCTCGTCTGCCCAGATTGTCCCCTGGGTAACTCGTCACCACCCTGGCCAAAGAGGGACAGAGCACTCCTTCATCACTGTACTGTAAGGACGGTGTGTGTGTGTGCGTGTGTGCGTGGACATCTTACTTAGTCGCTGGCTCTGTACACCCCTGTGTGTGTGTGTGTGTGTGTGTGTGTGTGTGTGTGTGTGTGTGTGTGTGTGTGTGTGTGTGTGTGTGTGTGTGTGTGTGTGTGTGTGTGTGTGTGTGTGTGTGTGTGTGTGTGTGTATGTACATTATGTGCACCCAGCCCACAGCCCAGAGCTACCAGCTCTGTTACTGCTGGTAACAGCAGGAAAAAATTGCCGCCTTCACAGTAGCCAAATAAACATGGGTAAATAAACTGTTGCTATAAAAAAGTGTGAGCTCCCTGCTCTTCTTCCTTTAAGACTGACTGATGCACCGTCATGGATAAATACATACACACACATACACACACACTGTATCTGGCTAGAGAAATTGCTTTCAGGTAACTATAACAACACCAATGTCTCTCGTGTTGGTCTTTCTGAAAATAAAATAGCGTGTGAGTGTGAGAGATGGAGAGATTGAGAGACAAGGATGGCGGACGGCGGTTTGCTTTTGAGACAGAGTTTGTTCCTCTGTCTTTCACTGATCTCTGTGTAGCTTTGTAGGTTTTCAGTTTGGCTCCTCTTGCCTGTTCCCAGCCTTCCAACCCCCTCCAAGCCACAGGCTCACGTCTTTAGCACGCGTCAATATTAGTTTATGATTATTTCGGGGGTCCGAGAGGGATGAAATGCCCGTTGCAGATTACAGAATTTAACACAAAATAATGAGAAAAAAATCTGAGGCATCGGAACCTAACCACTAATGCATATTTAGTATTTGCCTAAAACAAACAGAGATGATTTAACCCAGGCATTCCGCGGGCAGCTAAATGTGGTTGTGTGGAGACGGGGGTCCTGACTAACTGGCTAACCTCAGCCCAGAATAGCCTAGAGGAAGAGACAGTATTGCAGTTGGAGTGGGACTTCTTTCATTGCAGGTGTGGAGTGGAGCGACTGTGTTACCTTCCTCTAGCTAAGGATGGTCTCTGATAAAGGTTCCATGAAGGGTGGGTTTGGGTCAGGGGAAACTGCCAAACGAGGCTGGGATTTGGCACTCATTCCTGGGAAGAGCGAGCTGGTGAGCTTAGGTGCCTGTCTGGGTGGTCGGGTCCGTCTCATGGACACACACGCACGCACGCACGCACACACGCACGCACGCACGCACACACACACACACACACGCACGCACGCACGCACGCACGCACGCACGCACGCACGCACGCACGCACGCACGCACGCACGCACACACACACACACACACACACACACACACACACACACACACACACACACACACACACACACACACACACACACGCACACACACACTGGTCTGGGTCAAAGAGGTTACTCACTATGCTTCTCTCCCCTTCAATTAGTAGATGACAAACAGCAGGTGGGGAGGGGGAAATCTAAAATATGCTGTGTTTTGATAGAGATGATTGGTTTTATTCCATTGTTCCGTGATTCCTAAAGATTCCCAGGTGGGATCGTCCTGGCAAACCTCACGCTTGAGTTTCCGATCACTTTGAAGGAGCAGTGATTCATCATGTTTTTTTGTAGTGTGTATTACAGCGGTGCAGTGGGGTTTGAGGTTGGAACAGAGTTATACTCCACTGTCTCTGCTTGGCCTAAGAAGGCATTGTGGCTCCTGTCTGTCTGTCTGTCTATCTATCTATCTATCTATCTGTATGTCTGTCTGTCTGTCTGTCTGTCTGTCTGTCTGTCTGTCTGTCTGTCTGTCTGTCTGTCTGTCTGTCTGTCTGTCTGTCTGTCTGTCTGTCTGTCTGTCATTCTGTCTGTCTGTCAAATAAATCACATTTTATTTGTCACATGCTTGGTAAACAGCAGGTGTAGACTAACAGTTACATTTTTACTTACGGCCCTTCACAACAATGCAGAGAGATAAAAAAGAGAAATAGTAGAAAAATAATAACACAAGGAATAAATAAATGTCTGTCTCTGTCTGGGTTGGTTTTGTGGCATATCAAGCCAATTAAGATGCCAAGCCATTAAGAGTGTAGTATGTTCCCTTAGGAGCCATTAAGAGTGTAGTATGTTCCCTTAGGAGACATTAAGAGTGTAGTATGTTCCTTTAGGAGCCATTAAGAGTGCAGTATGTTCCCTTAGGAGCCATTAAGAGTGCAGTATGTTCCCTTAGGAGACATTAAGAGTGTAGTATGTTCCTTTAGGAGCCATTAAGAGTGTAGTATGTTCCTTTAGGAGCCATTAAGAGTGCAGTATGTTCCTTTAGGAGCCATTAAGAGTGCAGTATGTTCCTTTAGGAGCCATTAAGAGTGCAGTATGTTCCTTTAGGAGACATTAAGAGTGTAGTATGTTCCTTTAGGAGCCATTAAGAGTGCAGTATGTTCCTTTAGGAGCCATTAAGAGTGCAGTATGTTCCTTTAGGAGCCATTAAGAGTGCAGTATGTTCCCTTAGGAGCCATTAAGAGTGCAGTATGTTCCCTTAGGAGACATTAAGAGTGTAGTATGTTCCTTTAGGAGCCATTAAGAGTGTAGTATGTTCCTTTAGGAGCCATTAAGAGTGCAGTATGTTCCTTTAGGAGCCATTAAGAGTGCAGTATGTTCCTTTAGGAGCCATTAAGAGTGTAGTATGTTCCTTTAGGAGCCATTAAGAGTGCAGTATGTTCCCTTAGGAGCCATTAAGAGTGCAGTATGTTCCTTTAGGAGCCATTAAGAGTGCAGTATGTTCCTTTAGGAGCCATTAAGAGTGCAGTATGTTCCTTTAGGCCAGAATCAGCCATTGTCTCGGTTTCTACAGTACCATTGTCTATGTATTGTTACTGTATAGTGTGTTTCCTAGATCAGTGGTTCTCAACCTTTTCCAGTTACTGTTCCCCCCTTATGTGTGTTATACCAGTAAGGCTATGGTCTCATGAGTCTTCTCAAGATCCCCCCTGTGGATAGGCCAAGTACCCCCAGGAGTCCTAGTGCCCCTGGTTGGGAACCACTGACCTAGACTAGAGCACGAGGTGGTGTGTGTGTGTGCGTGCATGTAAAACCAATAAATAGAGCCCTGGGGTTGCGACTGCCCCAGCTCATGCTGTTGTGAGTGTCTCAGTCTGTGTGTGGGCTCTCTGTTGCGTGTGTATAGTCATGTCTCTAGGTCTCTAACACACACACACACACTCACACGATAGACATACCCTCTGTCCCAGCCCTCACACACACCAGCTGTTCCACATACACACCATCGTTCAGGATTAAGATGATCACCATGGCCAGAGTAGTTTAGACCAGTGATTCTCAACTGGTTGGTCGCGGGAGGTTTTGAATGGTTTGGGGTGTAAAAAATAATAACTTTATAAAAAAATACTCCAGTCTGAACTTAAATGACTTGAACCAGGTAGAAAGTGTGTATACATTATAATTATGTTCTATTTTTACATCTCTGAACAATTTTTCTTCAATCACAGTATTTTCAATATTAGCAGCGCTGTTTTTGGTTGATTTTGTGGAACATCCTTCATCAAGAATATGGGCAAAATTGTATTATTGACAATGAACGAGGTGGGAATGTAGTTCCCTTGTCATATAATTGCTACATTTACTATCTTTAGAATTACAAATAGTTTTTCCAGATTGTATCTAAACCAGAACCACTGGTTTAGACAGTTGTCATTTTTCACCCCCAGAGATAAAATTCCTGATAATTACCCTTCTGTTTCAGTGGGAATTGAAGTCAATGTAATTCAATACACTAGCTACATTTATTCACAACAGGCTTGCCAATTGCAATGTATTATATATAATTTTGAAGGATTGAAGCTGTACTTTCATAACAACAATGTCAGAAAATGTCAGAAACTCAGGTAGCTTAGCTATTAAGAGCATTGGGCCAGTAACTGAAAGATTGCTAGTTCAAATCTGCCTTTCTGCCCTTGAGCAAAGCAGTTAACCCCCAATCACAATTTCTCCCTGGGTGCTGATGACATCGATAAAGGCAGCTCCTATTACCTCTGGGTTAATTGCACAGACAAGTCTTTTGTACAGGTATGTGTCTCTTTCATTTAAGAGTTTTGTTGAACTGTCAAAGACGAGGACTGTCTTGAGAGGCAGGGGTTTCATCCCAAATGGCACCCTATTCACTGTATAGTGCACTACTTTTGACCAGAGCCCTATAAGTTGTCCACTATTGGGCATAGTGTGCCACTTTGGGACGCATCCAAAGTGTTTGTCAAACTGTTAAGTAAATTGAGGCAATCCCAGGTAAAGCTCTGCAGGTAAAGAATCTACCGCCTCGGGGAACGGCAGTTCAACAGGAGTTCAAGTCCCACCCAGGACCTGAACTTGGTGACCCCTAACCACATATTTAAATCAATTCCAATCAATTTAACATAAACTATATTCATTTTTTGAAAAATGTCTAATAGTATTTGAACCCAGCTCTGATAGGCTATAACCATATACAGTCTGAATGAAGTCTGTATTGTGACGATCCATTTATTCCCCCAGCTACACTGTCGGTACTGTGTGTGTGTATCATTCAGATGGTACACTACATGACCAAAAGTATGTGGACACCTGCATCTCATTCCAAAATCATGGACATTAATATGGACATTGCTGCGGGGACTTGCTTCCATTCAGCCACAAGAGCATTAGTGAGGTTGGGCACTGATGTTGGGAGATTAGGCCTGGCTCGCAATCAGCGTTCCAATTCATCCTTAAGGTGCTCAATGGGTTGAGGCCAGGGCTCTGTTCTTCCACACCGATCTCGACAAACCATTTCAGTATGGACCTTGCTTTATGCATGGGGGCATTGTCATGCTGAAACAGGAAAGGGCCTGCCCCAAACTGTTGCCACAAATTTGGAAGCACAGAATTGTCTAGAATGTCATTGTATGCTTCACTGGAACTAAGGGGCCTAGCCCGAACCATGAAAAACAGCCCCAGACCATTATTCCTCCTCTACCAAACTTTACAGTTGGCACTCTGCATTGCATTTTCCTGGCATCTGCCAAACCCAGATTCGCAAGTTAGACTGCCAGATGGTGAAGCGTGAATCATAACTCCAGAGAACGAGTTTCTACTGCTCCAGAGTCCAATGGCGGCGAGATTTACACCACTCCAGCCGATGTTTGGCATTGAGCATGGTGATCTTAGGCTTATGTGTGACTGCTCGGCCATGGAAACCCATTTCCTGAAGCTCCCGACGAGCAGTTATTGTGCTGATTCTGCTTCCAGGGGAAGTTTGGAACTCGGTAGTGAGTGTTGAAACCAAGGACAGGCGTAACGTGCTACGCGCTTCAGCACTTGGCGATCCCGTTCTGTGAGCTTGTGTGACTTACCACTTCGCAGCTGAGCCGTTGGTGCTCCTAGACGTTTCCACTTCACAATAACAATACTTACAGTTGACCGGGGCAGCTCTAGCAGGGCAGAAATGTCACAATCTGATTTGTTGGAAAGGTGGCATCCTATGAGTCAGTAAGGCCATTCTACTGCCAATGTTTGTCTATGGAGATGGCATCGATATTTTACACCTGTCAACAACGAGTGTGGCTGAAGGGATGTCCACATACTTTTGTATATATAGTGTATCTCATTCCCTCAGTCTGTGTACTCAGGTGTTGGTGCAGAAACATAGCTATCATGTCTGAGTCTGAATATGAGTCTGAAGAGTAGTGAGTCAGATGTGCTTACCTGGAATCACTGATAGATGTGTGTTTATGTGTGTGTGTGTTTGCCCAGACTAATTTAACACACAACCTTTCCAGTTCCGTTCACCTTAATGCCAACCCCACTATGTTCCAGACACCAATATTCACAAAGACAGACCAGAGTAGGAATGCTGGTCTAAGATCCATTTAGCCTTTTAGATAATGATATGTACTGTACAGGGAGGACCTGATGCTAGATCAGCACTTCTACTCTGAGACAGATGCTTTTTGAGTATGGGCACTTTTTGAGTGTTCTCCCTCCCCTCTTCCCCCTCACCTCTCCCTCCTCTCTTCTCCCTCACCTCTTCCTGCCCTCTCTTCTCCCTCCCCTCTTCTTCCTCTCTTCTCCTCTCCCTCCCCTCTTCTTCCTTTCCCTCCCCTCTTCTGTCAAGGCTCACATAGAATTATGTGATTATGAGCAGCAGTAGTTCCTGGTCTTTGGTCATTGATTATTTGGGTGAGGGGTTTTTCAAGCCAGTTTGCGAATGATAAATGGTTTCCACTATATTCCACAGCCACAGTTAATTTAACCTTTATTTAACTAGGCAAGTCAGTTAAGAACAAATTATTATTTACAATGACGGCCTACACCGGCCAAATCCTGACGACACTGGGCCAATTGTGCGTCGCCCTATGGGACTCCCAATCATGGCCGGTTGTGATACAGTCTGGATTCGAACCAGGTTGTCTTTAGTGACGCCTCTGGTACTTAGATGCAGTGTCTTAGACCACTGCACCCATAGCTTGGAAGCCCCATAGCTTAAAAATGTATGAAAACCAAAATGTGCTTTTTGGCCATTATATACACTAGCAGGAGGGACGGGTTTGGCCGAGAGTTTCCATTTGCGAGGGAGGAGGCTTTGCTTCCTTCCATTACACAAAGGTAATCACAGTTGTTAATGGCATTCCCCCCAAAAGTTAAACACTAAGAGACAAACTTTTGCGAGATAATTTTACTTCTGGGTAACCGATGTGACCTCTTCTAGACCTCAGAATGCTCCCCTAACACCCTCCCTCCCTCCCTCCCTCCCTCCCTCCCTCCCTTCTTTTGCAGTCCGTTCATCAGTGGAATGGAAAATCCATAAGAGGTAGCTGGAAAAAACAACCACAGACAGACCTGTGCACACACTGGGTGGGGAGCAAGAGCACCGGTTGCAATAGCAGCAGTAAATTGGTAAAGGCATCCGTCAAAAGGCCCATGAGTTACAAGATGGAAAACCTTTGGCTCTCTTGAAGCCAGAGTAGATATCCATCAATGGTGATTGTGGGGCTGAGCCACACATACACACACGCACACACACACACACGCAGGCAGGCACGCTGGAACCCATGCGCACACAAACACACACACAGGAACACACACAAACACACACATAAACACACACACACACACAGACAGACAGGTTGGGCGTGGGACCAGAGTTCAGAGGTAATGAGTCCCATGGAGCCAGGAGCAGAGACGGGGGGACTGGGTCACATCCATTACTACAGCATGTCTCAACACCACTCTTAGATGTTGAGAGAAAGCAACAGTAATAGCTAGCCTGATACCAGATCTGTACATACTTTAGCCAACTCTAAAAGCTCACTCTAAAAGCGTATTGGCTAAAACATCTACTGATCTGAGACCAGGCTATCAATAGCAGCAGTAGTGTAGACCAGACTAAGGCCACTGTTGATCATACAGATTACAGGTGACGTAATCCACCGCACAAAGAAACACTGAAGCTGCAGCTCTTACAAAAATAATTTGATAGCCGCCTGGTATGTATGTAATGCTAACACACACGTGGGAGTCTGTGTTTTGTGTGTGTGTGTGTGTGTGTGTGAGTGTGTGAGTGTGTGTGTGTGTGTGTGTGTGTGTGTGTCGTTTTGGTTTTCCTACTGGTTTTCCCCTTCGCTGTTCCTGTAGCTCAAACTCTGACAGACTCCCATTTCCTGTTTCTTATCCCCTCCCTCCTCCTATACTGTCAGATCTGACGTGTCTATGATATACTGTATATCGCCTACATGTGTAACACGTATTACACCTACAGCAGAAGTGTGCAGAGCAGGGGGAAACAGCAGTGGCATACTGTGTCGATCTGTTCACTGTGGGAGCTGAACGGTTCAGTAAGGTAGCTAGGCAGTAAGAGACTTAATCCAGCTCCCAGGGCTTTGATATACTTCATCAAGTTATAAAAACGGTTATTAAGTTTGTTATAAATTACCTTTCACATGCTTTCACTGTGCTGTATCAACGTTAAGCTTACTCATTCGTACACACACACACTCACACACACACATGCACGCACGCACACACACACACAAACTCATACATAAACATGTAGAGACATTTACGAAGCCTATCAGTGACCCATTTACACTGTTATTACACAACACCTAATCATCCTTCCTCTATAGTCCCATTAGTCAAGATGACCCTCCCTCCCTCCCTTCGTCCCTCCCTCACCTTGTCTCCCTCCCTCCCTCTGTACCCTTGTCTCCCTCCCTCCCTCTGTCCCTCTCCCTCCATCCCCAGTCTTGTGCTGTGTATTGTGTTGTGTTGTTTTGTGGGGCTGGGGCCAGGGACAGGTGACAGGGACAGGTGCTGGGGCCAGGCAGAGTGGCGCTGGGCAGATTCCTGAGACGTCAGGCATATACAGTCTCGGGTCACCTCAACGACCAGCCTGCTGGGGCCTCAGGATCACCTCACCGACCAGCCTGCTGGGGCCTCGGGGTCACCTCACCGACCAGCCTGCTGGGGCCTCAGGGTCACCTCACCGACCAGCCTGCCACCCTCCCGGCCCTCCACACATGACCTCCACAAGTTCCCCAGGTCAGATCCTGGTGATAATATCATTCACACAGCTGCATACCCCTGTTTGTCCTAACCTTTGTGCTGTAAAAGAGAGCCTGGTATGGGGAGTGGTAGACGGTGGATGGGTGTGTGTGGAAGGGTGGGAGAGGGTGTGTGTATGATGTGTGTGAGTGGAGGGGCTTGTTGTTGAGACAGTAACAGCTTTGGCCTAATGCTGACTGTAGCTGCTGTAAAAGACAAAAGCAGCACCCTGTGTCTACCAGTGGGGAGTTGGAGTGTTGGATCTCAGGTTTCTGTGTTTTCAGGTTTGGACTATGAGGATCTGAAACACCCTGCCTGCTGTATTGCTTTATTTGGCACATAACTTCCTGTCTCAACATTCCCCTCCTCCCACTCTATCTGCCCCGAGCCCCAAATGGGAAATACTGTGTGCGTGTGTGCGTGCACATGGTAATTTGTGCCTGTGTGTGCTTTCATGCGTGAACACGTGTAAATTGTCCAAACTGTCTAGTGTTGCTGCTACACACCTGCAGGAGATCTGCAGAGAACATCTCAAGGAGAGAGAGAGAGAGAGGAGAGAGAGAGAGAGAGAGAGAGAGAGAGAGAGAGAGAGAGTACCCGCTAATGATCAAAATCCAAAGAGCCATTACATTCTACAACCATCTAAAAGGAAGCATCAAACCTTCCATAACAAAGCCCTCACCTACTAAGAGATGAACCTGGAGAAGAGTCCCCTAAGCAAGCTGGTCCTGGGGCTCTGTTCACAAACACAAACAGATCCCAGAGTCCCAGGACAGCAACACTATTAGACCCAACCAAATCATGAGAAAACAAAAAGATAATTACTTGACACATTGGAAATAATTAACAAAAAAACTGAGCAAACTAGAATGCTATTTGGCCCTAAACAGAGAGTACACAGTGGCAGAATACCTGACCAATGTGACTGACCCAAACTTGTACAGACTCAGTGAGCATAGCCTTGCTATTGAGAAAGGCCGCCGTAGGCAGACCTGGCACTCAAGAGAAGACAGGCTATGTGCACACTGCCCACAAAATGAGGTGGAAACAGCTGCACTTCCTAACCTTCTGCCAAATGTATGACCATATTACAAACATTGTAAATACAACCCATATATATGTTTATTTATTTTCCCATTTGTACTTTTACTATTTGCACATTGTTACAACACTGTATATATACATAATATGACATTTGAAATGTATTTATTCTTTTGGAACTTCTGAATGTAATGTTTACTGTTAACTTTTATTGTTTACTTCACCTTTGTTTACTCTCTACTTCACTTGCTTTGGCAATGTTAACATATGTTTCCCATGCCAATAAAGCCCTTAAAATGAATTTAATTGAATTGAGAGAGCGAGAGAGAGAGAGAGAGAGAGAGAGAGAGAGAGAGAGAGAGAGAGAGAGAGAGAGAGAGAGAGAGAGAGAGAGAGAGAGAGAGAAAGATAAAGTACCCTGATCCAGTGAGGCTTTATTACACTTATTTAGAAACATGCATTGGCACGACCCAAACTAGAGGTAGGTTATTTTTTTCTTCCTGGTTTTTCAACAGCAAACTTGTGTGTGTCAGCAAACTTCGGGTAGAGGGGATACTCTCTGTTAAGAGACACACTGAGAACTCATGATCTGTGTCCCTATTCCCAACATGGACCCTGGTCAAAAGTAGTGCAGGATGCAATCTTGTAGTGCAATGGCTTGAGAGAGTTTAATAGCCTAGCACTTCTTGGTTCTGGCGAGCGAACGCACACCGCTGGAGAATGACATTTCAATCATTTAGCTTGCTTCCGTGTTGACTTGTTTGGCTTTTCACTCCCCTGCTAGGGTATCAACATACACATACAGTACACTGTATCCCTTCAGAGTTGGTAGTGAAACGTCTTCATCAGATTTAACTTGAGGCAGGCTGACATCCACTTCCCTGGCGTATTCCCTTACACACTGATTCTCATCTTGACAATTCACTCTGTTTTATCTATACTGGACCATTCATTTGCTCATTGAATTCCTTTGAATGGAGCTGATTTTCAGTCTGGTACACGTCCTTCCACAACACAATGTCATTATTTAGTCAACTTGTTTCTCTCTATTTTCTCTATTTCTTCTCTCTCTGTATTTCTGTATGTTTGTGTGTTTGTGTGTTTGTGTGTCTGTGTGTGTGTCTGTGTGTGTGTGTGTGTTTGTGTGTGTGTGTGTTTGTGTGTTTGTGTGTGTGTGTGTTTGTGTGTTTGTGTGTGTGTTTGTGTGTGTGTTTGTGTGTTTGTTTGTGTGTTTGTGTGTTTGTATGTTTGTGTGTTTGTGTGTTTGTGTGTTTGTGTGTGTGTTTGTGTGTTTGTGTGTTTGTGTGTGTGTTTGTGTGTTTGTGTGTTTGTGTGTTTGTGTGTTTGTGTGTGCGTTTGTGCGTTTGTGTGTTTGTGTGTTTATGTGTGTGTGTGTGTTTGTGTGTGTGTGTGTTTGTGTGTTTGTGTGGGTGTTTGTGTGTGTGTTTGTGTGTTTGTGTGTTTGTTTGTGTGTTTGTGTGTTTGTGTGTTTGTGTGTTTGTGTGTTTGTGTGTGCGTTTGTGTGTTTGTGTGTTTGTGTGTGTTTGTGTTTGTGTGTTTGTTTGTGTGTTTGTGTGTTTGTGTGTTTGTGTGTGTGTGTGTTTGTGTGTGTGTGTGTTTGTGTGTGTGTGTGTTTGTGTGTTTGTGTGGGTGTTTGTGTGTGTGTGTGTTTGTGTGTTTGTGTGTGTGTTTGTGTGTTTGTCTGTTTGTGTGTTTGTGTGTGTGTTTGTGTGGTGTGTGTGCTTGTGCATGCTGTCAGTATGGCTTTAGAGATATGGGGACAGCCTGACACTGTGACACCATGGCACCACATGACGTGACCCAAAACTCGACCCTGCAGGTCACCACTCCACGGACAACAACAGGAACCAACACGGCTACAGCATGTCTGGATGCCTACTATTAGGCTAGTGCGGCCAGTCAGTTTATTTTCTGAACACATAATTTTAATGCAACCTCCAAAGAAAATTTTGACATTTGACAGTACTGCAGGCAACAGAGATATGGCGTGTCTTGCCCTTAGTCAATATGGTCCTGCTTTAAACAAACTACCACTTTTAAGGCTTAACAGCGCCTTTATAAACCCTTTACAAGGCCTTATAGAGGCTTCAGAAATCATTAAAAAGCTAATGTCATACTTTATAGAGGATGACAAAAGGATAATCCATATTTGGTAAAGCACCAACAGCCTTTTATACCACTCTTTATGTAGAATTACTTTGCCTATGAATGATTTGTGAAACATATATGTGTTCGTGAAGACTTTATGAACGCTCTATGTCAGGGGTTCTTAAAATCTTTCAGCTCGTGACCCAAATAAGAAATGTACCGTCCTCCTGTGACCCAAATCGTCCTCCAACTATATTCTCGTAACTCGTACCCACCACTCACATGCCCAGGGCCCACTTTGGGTCCTGACCGATAAGCAACCCTGCCCTATGTAGTGTTGTACTGTATTAATGGGTTGGTTAAGGTAAAGGCCCCTTCAAGACATTCATTTGGATCCCTCCAGTCTCAGAGCCTAACAGGTGTGTTGACGTCCACAAAAGCAACCTCTTTGAACCTCGATAAGATTTCCAACCCGAGAAAAAAAAGAAAAGATAACTTGAGGCAACAAACTGCAAGAAGAAACAAGGTATCTGTGTGCTTTTTCCTCTTGGGTGACGTCCAACAGCCCAAAGCTTTTGATGCTTGTGTCATCATTGGCTGGATGGCTGTTATATGCTTCTGTGTACATAGTATCCCCTCTACCGCCTTCTCCCTCCCTCCCTCCCTCCCTCCCTCCCTCCCTCCCTCCCTCCCTCCCTCCCTCCCTCCCTCCCTCCCTCCCTCCTCCTCGCCTGTCACTTTTTTTCTGAAATAAATATTAGCTTGAGGTATTGAATTAGTGCTTAAATGAGACTTAACAGGCCTGGGATTGTGGCAGGAGTCCATCCAGTCCATCTAGGCTAGCAAGGTACCTTAATCTATGGGAGGGTGATAGTTCGGGAGAAAGGAAGTGTAGAAACATAAAGGATTCTGCCTGCTTTGGAGAGTAAAGGCATCCGCATGCTTCCCAGCCGAAACAGTTTGGAAGAGTTTGTGCATACAGTACATTAGGAAAGAATTCAGACTCCTTCACTATTTATACAATTTGTTATGTTACAGCCTTATTCTAAATTAGATTTTTTACTCATCAGTCTACACACAATACCCAATAATACTTGTGTGATATTTCAGTTTGTTATTTTTAATACATTTGCAAAAAAAATCTAAAAGCCTGTTTTTGCTTTGTCATTATGGGGTATTATTTGTAGATTTATGAGGGGAAAAAACAATTTAATACATTTTAGAATAAGGCTGTAACGTAACAAAATGTGGAAAAAGTAAAGGGGTCTGAATACTTTCCAAATGCACGGTATATTATGATTACATTTTGTGACATTTTTGTTCATTTTGGACTTCGGTGAGGGTTTTTTCAGCTGTTCATTTTTTCTTGAGGCAACCTGAAGTCGGTAGCTGAAGTCTACGCCCTTTGTCGGTGATTGGTCAACAGTAGGAAGTCTTCAGTAAAGTCTTTGTTATCATTCAACGAGAGACGACTTGTTTTCAAGCACATCTTTCTTTCTTTTTTCCATCCCTTCTCCCTTTCCTCATCCCTCTCTCCCTTTCTCCGTCCCTCTCCCTCCCTCGTTCTCTGGCCCTGTTATTTAGTGTTCCTAGCCCCAGAGGCTATATTGATGGTCAGCCACAGTAGGGTTAATGGCACATCAGGTTTGAAGGTGGAGGTGATCGTTAGAGAACCAGGTCTTTATGACTCAAGTGTATCCCACCCAGACACACACACCTGTCTGTCCAGGGCTTAATGACCTGACCACAAGGCCTAGTGTTTGAAATACCAAAGCAGCAGCCTGGGACTAGCCTACAGCCCAACCCCAGAGAGGGAGAGGAAAGCTGGGGTTGGGGACAGGGATCTGGAGGTGTAGAGTTGATGTGTAACAGATAAACACAATTGTTTTTATGAGTCTTTGTGGTAATCATATCACAATGTGGAATTCCACCAGACGAAAACCACATTTTCTCAAGTTCAAATCCATTGTCTGTGGAAAAGTCTGTGGAAGCCTTGATGTTTTGAAGAGGAAACCATCCATCATTTTCACTCCCTGCTAGGCTGAGTCAGTGCAGGTCAGTGCTCCGGATCCTGTGTGGCCTGTTTCAGGCCTCCCTGACGGAGATTTGCCTGATTTCTGGGTTTAAAGATAGCCAGGCCTGAGGTAGTCAACTGCACCCTCACAATAACAAGCTTGACTAGGAGGGAGAGATGAGGGGGTGGATGGATAGAGGGAAGGAGGGAGGGCATCATGGGTACAACAAATATTGATATTGAGCTGTGTGATGGTGTGTTTTGGGGGAGGGATGATGGGGGAGGTGGAGATGATACCTCTATAGCTTGAAAGTTGCCTTTGTTCCAGACGAGGGAGGGAGAGAGCTGTTGATGAGGTTAGGGATGGATCATCTTGTCGTCCCCCTGCCTCCCCCTTTCCTCCTCCTCTTCCTCACCCGTCCTCCCTACCTACCCTCCGGCGCTGACATGTTTAGTTTTCCAGTTCGCTCTCCACATAGAGTCAGATCCCCCACAGCAGAGAGAGGAACAGTGGAAACAGTATCAATCAGCTGCTCGCTCCTCTGGTCCTCCTGAGGTCCTGTTCTGTTTTTAGATGGCCCAGGTTAGGCCCAGGCCAGGCCCAGGCCCCAGCAGGCCTCAGAGGGAGACCCCAGAGCCTATTACGGGTGTTAGCTTTATTCACGTCAGGGAAATTTGGCGAAACAAGGTTGGGGCGGCAGGTAGCCTAGTGGTTAGAGTGTTAGGCCCGTAACTGAAAGGTTGCTGGATCGAATCCCCGAGCTGACAAGGTAAAAATCTGTCGTTCTGCCCCTGAACAAGGCAGTTAACCCACTGTTCCTAGGCCGTCATTGTAAATAAGAATTTGTTCTTAACTGACTTGCCTAGTAAAATAAAGGTAAAAAAAAATAATAATAATAATATTCAAGTCAGGGGAATTTAGCGAAACGTGTCAGCCTATTTGCAACGCACCTCCTTGTTATTGCATTTCCATTTTCGTTTATTGCACTTGCGTTCAGTTCAGTTCCAACCCTTTTCTCTATATACATCAACGATGTCGCTCTCGCTGCTGGTGACTCTCTGATCCATCTCTATGCAGATGACACCATTCTGTATACATCTGGCCCCTCTTTGGATACTGTGTTTACTAACCTTCAATCAAGCTTCAATGCCATACAACACTCCTTCCGTGGCCTACAACTGCTCTTAAACGCTAGTAAAACTAAGTGCATGCTTTTCTATCGAACGCTGCCAGCACCCGCCCACCGGACTATCATCACTACTCTCGACGGATCCGAATTAGAATACGTGGACACCTACAAATACCTAGGCATCTGGTTAGACTATAAACTCAACTTCCAGACTCACATCAACCATCTCCAATCCAAAATTAAATCCAGAATTGGCTTCCTATTTCGCAACAGAGCCTCCTTCACTCATGCTGCCAAACATGCCCTTGTAAAACTGACTATCCTACCGATCCTTGATTTCGGCGATGTCATTTACAAACTAGCCTCCAACACTCTACTTAGCAAACTGGATGTAGTCTATCATAGTGCCATCCGTTTTGTCACCAAAGCCCCATACACTACCCACCACTGCGACCTGTATGCTCTCGTTGGCTGGCCTTCACTATATATTCGTCGCCAAATCCACTGGCTCCAGGTCATCTATAAGTCTTTATTAGGTAAATCCCCGCCCTATCTCAGCTCACTGGTCACCATAGCAACACCCACCCGTAGCATGCGCTCCAGCAGGTATATCTCACTGGTCACCCCCAAAGCCAACACCTCCTTTGGCCGCCATTCCTTCCAGTTCGCTGCTGCCAATGACTGGAACGAATTGCAAAAATCATTGAAGCTAGAGGTTCCTATCTCCCTCAATAACTTTAAGCATCAGCTGTCAAAGCTGCTTATCGATCACTGCACCTGTATATAGCCCTTCTGTAAATAGCCCACCCTACTACCTCATCCCCATATTTATTTTTGTTTATTTTCACTAATCTTGCACTCCAGTATCTCTATTTGCACATCATAATTTGCACATCCTTCATTCCTGTGTTAATGATGATAATTTCTGTAATTTATTTCTACTCTATAGTCTATTTATTGTCCTACCTCCCAACCTTACTGCATTTTTGCACTACATTTTGCACTCTGTTTATAGATTTTCTATTGTGTTTTTGACTGTTTGTTTAATGTGTAACTCTGTGTTGTTGTTTTTTGTCGCACTGCTTTGCTTTGTCTTGGCCAGGTCGCAGTTGCAAATGAGAACTTGTTCTCAACTGACCTACCTGGTTAAATAAAGGTGAAATAAAAAATAAATAAAAAAAGTTGCGTCAATGAATCACATGATTATAAAGGCATAACTGTATGAAAGCGTGTATTCTTATTTTAGAAGTCGACTTTAGGCAAAAACACAAAAATAATGTTTTTAAACTGTATAACTGATCAACGCACCATCATACCACATTATTTAATGCTTAATTTATTTTATTGATGAATAACACGTGCAATTTCTTACTGATCTCTACAGCTTCCGTTCTAAGATACAGTCCTCTGAACTGACGTCAACAAATAGTGGAAAGGGGGAGACATGAATCTGACTTTCACTTCTCCCTCTCCGCCCAGATACTAGAGCAGTGGAATCAGCTAAGGTAAGCTCATCTTCATAGTACTAGCTACTAACGTTAGGGTAGCTTACGTTAACTGGCTAGCTAGAGTGTCTAGCTTAGCTAACAAACTAGCTACAATAGAAAACCTCTGGTGTCAACTAATACAGGTACATTTTCTTTTGAGTGAGAGTAACTTATCGTCGTCATCGATGAACCCCATTTCTGTTTCAAAATTGATAAAGAGGCGGAGGTTGACCGTTTTACGTGCCCAAAGTTGACCTTTAAATGTATGTAGTTCTGTCCTTGTGATGTACTTGCCTATTAATGTTATGTATTATGTAATGTTTTATGTTTCAGCTGTAGCTAATTGGGATCCTAATAAAATACTAAATATCAATACTCAAGGCTCTCAGAATAGGAGTGCTGATCTCAGATCAGTTTGACCTTTTAGATCATAATGAATATGATTATATGGACAGGAGAGACCTAATCCTAGATCAGCACTCCTACTCTGAGACGCTTTATGAGTACAGGCCAGGAGCCACAGCTCCACTAACACTGCTCCTATGGAGGAGGAAGAGACTAAGTCTCAAAGAGTGAACTGCTATTTAAATACATTCAGTCATCTGTTACTGAAGGGGCCTTTTTACATTCTATCCTGGTCATCTATTCTCACCACCTTTCCATTGTGACACTATTTCAGGCCCTCTCTTCGTTCCATAGAGGTGTGAGTCAGGTCAAGTGTGTTTGTGTGTGTATGTGTGTGTGTGTGTGTGTGTGTGTGTATGTGTGTCTGTGTGTGTGTGTGTGTGTGTGTGTGTGTGTGTGTGTGTATGTATGTCTCTGTGTATGTGTGTGTGTGTGTGTGTGTGTGTGTATATGTCTGTTTGTGTGTGTGTGTGTGAGAATGGTGACACAGGACAGGAATAGGGACAGTGTTATTCTCTGTGTGAGTCAGTTTACCCCTCAGACACTGTAATGGGAGATGTCAACATAGCAGCCATGGTGACACACTTCCTATGCCTACACACACACACACACACACACACACACACACACACACACACACACACACACACACACACACACACACACACACACACACACACACACACACGCACACACACACAAACACACACACATACACACACACACCTAGGTAGTACTCCATGATGACTGGGTCATTCTGGGTCTCAGGGACACTTCACTCTACTAGGTCCTGCTTGATGCTGAGATGACTTCAGACCTGGTTGTCTTACGCCACCTGTAGGACACAAATGTTACTTCCCTAAATACCTCTAAGTTCATATCATGATTACTTAATGTCAACCCAATGTAAGGTTCAGGTCCTTGGTATCTCTCACCAACAGTGTTATTTACAATGAAGGCCTACACCGGCCAAACTTGGACGACACTGGGCCAATTGTGCGCCGCGCTGGTTCCTGCAGTCCATCGGTGCCAGGGTGAGAGAGGAGAGAGGGGTGTGTCCAGCTGGAGATGACAAGGCACAAAGAGGATCCCCTGGGTGCTCATTAACGTGTGTGTATGTGTGTGTGCGTGTGCCTGTGGGTATCCTGACCGGTTGCATCATCGCCTGGTATGGCAACTGCTCGGCATCTGACCTTAAGGCACTACAGAGGGTAGTGCGTACGGCCCAGTACATCACTTGGGCCAAGCTTCCTGCCATTCCTTCCTGCCATTCAGGACCTCTATACTAGGCGTGTCAGAGGAAGGCCCAAACAATTGTCAAAGACTCCAGTCACCCAAGTCATAGACTGTTCTCTCTGCTACCTCACGGCAAACGGTACCGGAGCGCCAAGTCTAGGACCAAAAGGCTTCTTAACAACTTTCACCCCCAAGCCATAAGACTGCTGAACAATTAATCAAATGGCCTGCATAGTCACTCACTTGACTCTACTCACACACTCACTGGACTCTACTCACACACTCACTGGACTCTACCGACACACTCACACATACTACACTGACACTCCAACACACATATAAACACACACAACATACGCTCACACACACACACACACACACACACACACACACACACACACACACACACACACACACACACACACACACACACACACACACACACACACACACATGCACATTGATGCCACACACACATGCACATTGATGCCACACACACTCACACATAGACACTCTCTCCCACTATTCACATACGCTGCTGCTACTGTTTATTATCAATCCTGATTGTCTTGTCACCTTTACCCCTACCTATGTACATATTACCTCAATTACCTCAACTACCTTGTACCCCTGCACAATGACTCAGCACCGGTACCCCCTGTATATAGCCTCATTATAGTTCATTTATTGTGTTACTTTTTATTATTTTATTTGTTTTACTCTTTCTTGAACTGCATTGTTGGTTAAGGGCTTGTAAGTAAGCATTTCACTGTAAGGTCTA
>CM042397.1:33401586-33896586 GCA_023634145.1 Thymallus thymallus | reverse complement strand
ATATAAAAAATATATGATAAAAATAGTAGTAATGTAGAAGGGGTTCTTGATGAATTGAAGCTGTTGAAACGAGAGCAACGTGGAGTGAAGAAGTCATTGTGCACTTATGACACCTCATCACATACTGTGACCGGGATTTACCTCTTTTTACTTCCTTTTTTAAAGGAAAACCCCCTCCTCTATAACTCCTTTCTCCACGTTAAGCCATGTTAGGGGGAGGCAGGGTTTCTTATTGAGTGACAGACCTGTAAACTCTACTTTACATAGGAAAAACCCCTCCTCTTCTCCAGCGCTAAGTTTAGTTGGATGTGTCAGAGAAGAGGCAGGGCTTAGATTTGAGTGACAGCATCCTGTAAACTCCAGGTTGAAGCTAGAGAGGAGGATTTACAAGATAGACTGTTGATGCAAGCATTGGGTTTTTAAGGGTCTGGTGGTGTTTGTTATGTGTCTAGTAAACTATTCTGTCCGAACTAGTCAATGGGAGAAACAAAACACCTTTTCCCATCACCCAACCACACACCCACCTCTCCCATTCTCCCCCCAGGCTAAACCCTAATCCCTGACTCAGAGAGCCAGATAGTGAGATAAGTGAGAGCTACAGGAGAGATTAGCTCTCTGCCTGTGTGAGATATGCCTATGGGCTGTTTGGCTGTTGTCTTAGTACGGCTCGTACACTGTGGTCCATGTTCTGTGTTCTGTAGTGAGACCATTTCCACCTTGATTCTCCTAAGCAAAGCAAGTATACTGTGGGAATTCGGCATACCAACACATAGCCCAGAGTTCAGATCTAGGATCAGCTTACCCACCCCAAATCCTATCCTTTACTATTCAGTGGAAGGGGTTTTAGCTTTACACTGATCTTAGAGCAGCATCTAAGGGGAAACTTAACTTCATCTTTTGGGTGCTGTTTGTTTATCAGTCTGTGCCCTGCAGTGATGTAGGTATGATTTGGTGGGTGCTTATATTTGTCCTATTTCACACATGTACTAATTAATAGTGTGCATTAATATGTGTGAATAGGATTATACATTTTTTGCATATCCCAACTCTCCCTGAGGGTGCATATCCCAACTCTCCCTGAGGGTGCATATCCCAACTCTCCCTGAGGGTGCATATCCCAACTCTCCCTGAGGGTGCATATCCCAACTCTTCCTGAGGGTGCATATCCCAACTCTCCCTGAGGGTGCATATCCCAACTCTCCCTGAGGGTGCATATCCCAACTCTCCCTGAGGGTGCATATCCCAACTCTCCCTGAGGGTGCATATCCCAACTCTCCCTGAGGGTGCATATCCCAACTCTCCCTGAGGGTGCATATCCCAACTCTCAGGGCTAGGGTGGGGTCACAGCCAGGGTGGGGTCACGGCCAGGCTCAAGGGCACATCAACAGATTTTTCAACTTGTCGGCTCAGGGATTCTAATCTACTGTAGCAACCTTTCTGTTATTGGCCCAATGCTATAATCTCTAGGCAACCTGCCACCCGGATGTGGTGACAGCAGCAGCACCCAGTCGACAGGGGCGCCTGCCTTGCCGAGCCTGGAGAAGGTTGCTAGAGAGTAGATAAACACACCAGAGTTTCTGGGTCGGGGGTAGTGACAGGGGGGACATGGAGGACAGGAAGAGGGGTGGAGGGGAGGAGAAGAGGAAAATACCTGAGAGAGAGAGAGAAATGGACCCTACAGAGTGGCTCAACAGTGGAGTTTGAGAAGGTTGTCAGCTCTCTGCCATCCATCACCCACTGCTTCTTGGCCTTTTACGGTCTCACATAAAGAGTGAGAGAGAGCATTAACTTATTTTTTGGTATTTCCTGTTTTGAAGAGAGGATCCCTTCTGAGTCTGATGTGCTGGTGTTTGGTAACCAGGTAACAACATAACAGAGATATTCTAACGGTAGGAAACGTTCTCAACAACCCTAATCAAGATCTCTACTCATCCTCTTAAATCATGCTGGTCGTTTAGCTTGCAGTAACATCATTCCATTCATGCCTCGCACCAACATTCACCTCATCTTCTGCAGAGAGAATCCCTAGCCCAGAGTATACAAATTATGTTGGTTTGGTATGTACACTGAGTGTATAAAACATTAGGAACACCTTCCTAATATTGAGTTGCTCCCCCTTTTGCCCTCAGAACAGCCTCAATTCGTCAGGGCATGGACTCTACTAGGTGTCGAAAGCATTCCACAGGGATGCTGGCCTACAGTGACTCCAATGCTTCCCACAGTTGTGTCAAGTTGGCCGGATGTCCTTTGGGTGGTGGACCATTCTTGATACTTGTTGAGTGTGAAAAACCCAGCAGCGTTGCAGTTCTTGACACACTCAAACCGGTGTGCCTGGCACCTACTACCACACCCCATTCAAAGGTACTTTAATATTTTGTCTTGCCCAGTCACCCTTTTAATGGCACACATACAAAGCCATGTCTCAATTGTCTTAAACATCCTTCTTTAACCTGTCTCCTCCTCTTCATCTACACTGACTGAAGTGGATTTAACAGGTTACATCAATAAGGGACCATAGCTTTCACCTGGATTCACCTGGTCAGTTAATGTCATGGAAAGAGCAGTATATTCCTCATGTTTTGTACACTCAGTGTAAATTTTACACCAGACCTGGATTAAAATTGTGTTTGTTTAAATACCCTGAGAGTTTGATGAAGCCTGCCTAGAGCGCCAGACGGGTGGGCTTTACACTTTTGGGAATATTGTATTAGGTCCATTGTGCCAGGCAAGCTCAATCAACCGCAGCTATATTATTTGACAGAAAAACAAACAAATACTATTTCTCGTAATTATTTGAGCAAGCAACAGAAAATGGTTTCAAGCGTTTTGCAACAGAAAAATAACATTTGAGTTTCTTATTGGACGAGGCAAGGTAGTCCCTCCCCATTTCTTCCATTTGGTGCCTAACGAACACAACCCAGGTCGGATATACAGTAAGCTGGAATCTCTCTGTTGGACAGAGGCCTGTCTCCTCTCCAATTAAGTTGACACTACACATAACATCCCTAGCTTTTCTTGGCCAGGGCCGAATGTTTACCAGCTTCAAGAAATACCGACACACTCCGTCCGCCTACACACAAGAGATTACTCAGAGCCAATCACACAGAGGGATGTAGAGAGAAAGAGAGAGAGAGGAAGGCAGAGCGAGAGGGTAGAGAGAAAGAGAGGGGAGGCAGAGAGGCACAGAGAAAGGGAGTGAGAAAGAGAGAGAGAGAGGCACCCACTAACAGATGGCAAGTAGGAACAAGGATTATGTGGCGCAACACACAAGTAACCAGCCAGCCAGAGAGACGTCAGTAAATCAACACACAAGTAACCAGCCAGCCAGAGAGTCATCAGTAACCAGCCAGCCATAGAGACGTCAGTAAATCAACACACAAGTAACCAGCCAGCCAGAGAGACGTCAGTAACCAGCCAGCCAGAGAGACGTCAGTAACCAGCCAGCCAGAGAGACGTCAGTAACCAGACAGCCAGATACAACACAGGCCAGCCAACACAGGCCAGCCCACACCAAGCCCAACACAGGCTAAGTAAAACCCAAAATTGCTGACACCTTTCAAACTAATGAGGGTTCGGAACTTTAAAGCCAATTATCTTGAAATCACTTCTTTTTTTTTTGATAGAAAAGGTTCACAAGGAATTGGTGTGAAACCATTAATGAGAGTTGTTGTGCCTGATCCCAGATATGTTTATGCTGTATTGTCTGGTCCCAGATCTGTTTATGCCATATTTTCTGGTCCCAGATCTGTTTCTGCCATCTTTGCCACCAACCTCACAGTTGGCCAGACAGCAAAAAAAAAGATCTGGGACCAGCCTACCATGCAATCCAAGAGTTATACGCACTTATACAGTCAGTTGTAGCTTCCATCATACCACCTCTGTTGAATCGCATGGTTGTAAACAAGATTCCTAAATCCTAAAACGTATCCTGTCATTAATCTGGTTGCTTTGCAGCAGGTCGGCCTGCAGGTCTGTCTGTAATACTTAATGAAGATTTAAGCTGTTTACATTTTCTCTTCCAGGGTTCTCCTCTCATCCCATTGTGTGTGTGTTTGTGCCTGTGTCTGTCTGTCTGTCTGCCTGCCTGCCTGCCTGCCTGCCTGCCTGTCACATCCATATCCACCGTGTCACTTTGTGAAATGAAAGCTGATCTCTTTCTGGTCTCTGTCCTTTGTCCCGCTTGTGATTTTTTTTTAATCTGAAGTTTGAGGACTTCAAAAGAGGATAGAGGACAAATCAAGGGCACTATGAACAATAACAGCATTCATATGCTGGCAGAAGAATGAAATCGCCTGTGAGGGTGTGTGAATTTCTGCATGCCTGTTTGTGTGTGTGTGTGTGTGGGGGGGGGTACTGTAAATCTGTGTTTTAGCTTATTCTTTGCATATTAGTACCTCCAAGTGATATCAAACAGCTTTAACACTCTAATAGTGGTGAGTCTAAGTGATATCAAACAGCTTTAACACTCTAATAGTGGTGAGTCTAAGTGATATCAAACAGCTTTAACACTCTAATAGTGGTGAGTCTAAGTGATATCAAACAGCTTTAACACTCTAATAGTGGTGAGTCTAAGTGATTTCAAACAGCTTTAACACTCTAATAGTGGTGAGTCTAAGTGATATCAAACAGCTTTAACACTCTAATAGTGGTGAGTCTAAGTGATATCAAACAGCTTTAACACTCTAATAGTGGTGAGTCTAAGTGATTTCAAACAGCTTTAACACTCCAATAGTGGTGAGTCTAAGTGATTTCAAACAGCTTTAACACTCTAATAGTGGTGAGTCTAAGCAGAGAAGAGGAACAGTAAGAACATGAGTCATAGGTGGACAGCACAGGTGAGTTTAATCTCATATCTCATATCCCAGTGGAATTGGCAGAGGAAGTGGTCAGGTCAGATCCTCGGTCACACAGTGCGCACACGCACACACATGCATACGCACACACACAGGCGAGAGCAAACACAGGTGCGCCGGGCCCCGTGGGTCGCCCGCTGGACAGGTTTTTGTTTGAGACCCACAACACACACACAAAAACACGCAGCTGTACCAACGCATGTATTTATTTATTAACACCATTCACCTTCCCTCTCTATAGTGGAAGCCACTTTCCCCCCATGTGGCCCTTCAGGGGCCTTATGAACTCTTAAGTGTTATTGAAGCTGCTATTTATTCTCACATTAACACGTTCTGGTTGACCACTGAGGCTCAGTCTGTCTGTCTGTTTTCCTGGACTTGTCTGAATCAGCCCAATTGCCTGGCAGGAAATATCCCCCTGAAGTTCAGCATTATCCGACTCTTAAATATAGCCAGAAACACACTGAGGCTTATGGGTAATGAGTAATGTGGTCATGTGGTAATAAGGGGAAACAAGCAGGTACACAAACATGGGCAGTATAGAGGGGCCGCTGTGTCGGGACTGACCTGGGGGCTTGGGTTACACCCAGGTGGGGATAGTTGAGTCAGGCTAGCCCTGGTCCTCAGCCCCCTGTCCCTGCAGTCAAGGCACTGTCTGTCTGGGGCTGTGGACCTTAAAGAGGCTGTTGTTCAGCGGGAGCGGTGGCTGGGTGTCCCTGGGTTGTTGCCACTGACTTGACCAGGGTCATGGAAAGGTCAGCTGGGCCTGAGGGAAGCAAGGTGAGCAGCAGAGAGACGCTGAGTAATCACCGGGGTCATATTCATTAGGGCACACCGTAGCAAAAGGTTTTGTAAAGGAATGCGAAAATGAGCATTCAGGTAGTTCCCTGTTTCAGTCCGTTTTCTTCCGTTTCATGACTAATGAACACAACCTTGGACTGAATGGAGAAGATGAGGGCTCTATTTAAATGACTAGTGGAATAAATGGCTTGTCTGTTATTTATAAATGGCTTGTCTGTTATTCTGACAGGCTCCAACCATTCATCATACACTGACTCCCCTTGACATGTCTGTATACCTACTTTTGTCTCTTTTATTGACTCCCTCTCCTCCTCTCTCTCTCTATCTTTCTTTCTTTTTGTCTGTTATCACCTCCTCTGCTACTCTTCTCCCTTCTTCTTCCTGCTAACTCACAATCATCTGCAGTGTGAGTTCTGAAAAAGTACAGACCATAGAGATAGTTAGAGGACTCATTTAGGAAATAACCCATTTTAGCATGGACATTGCCATTGTGGACTTTCACCATTTTAAAGTAGTCAACTGGGTGGGGAGTCCTGTGGCTTGGGAGTGATCAGCCAATAACAGAGCATTGTCTTCTTCTTCAAATTGGATTGCATGGTTTGTAAACGACTTTAAGATATATCACCGCCATCTAGTGGCCACAATAAATAAACGACACACACGATATGGTTTAGGACTCCAGCACGGCAGCACCTTTTTCTAAACACAAAAGAAGAAGAAAATTGACCACAATCAAAATAGAAATGGCTTCAATACCTCTGCCCATGCTCTCAAAGACACCATAATGGGACAGATACAAAGAGGAGTCGTCTAACTAAGTCTATGGGACAGACAGATTTAGAGCTGTAACTCTCATCCCTCATACTCACACCCTCTTTTCCTCCCATTGCTTCTCATTCTCTTCATCTCCAGAACTGTCTCCAATGCTAATACATTATCTCTTTCTCCAATGTTAATACATGATCTCTGTCTCCAATGTTAATACATTATCTCTGTCGCCAATGCTAATACATTATCTCTGTCTCCAATGTTAAGACATGATATCTGTCTCCAATGCTAATACATTATTATTGTCTCCAATGTTAATACATTATATCTGTCTCCAATGTTAATACATGATCTCTGTCGCCAATTGTAATACATTATCTCTGTCTCCAATGCTAATGCATTATCTCTGTCTCCAATGTTAATACTTTATCTCTGTCTCCAATGCTAATACATTATCTATGTCTCCAATGTTAATACATTATCTCTGTCTCCAATGTTAATACATTATCTCTGTCTCTGTCTGCTTGTGTCTGCCTGTAATAAGTTTACATAAAGTTTAAATAGAATATTGAGTTATTTCCTCTTAGATGAGCCAAACATGTAACGCCCAGGTACTCTATTTCTACAGGACAAAATAGCTAGGTGGAGAAACATAATGGTTGCCTATAAATGCATACTGTAAATAGGAAACTGGCGGGTCATACGGAGACAGGACTCTGGCCATTTCCTGTCTGTCTGCACCCTCCTACCTGGCTACCTGCTGTTTAGACGAATCACAGACACTCTGACTAATCTCTAATTTGCGCCGGCGAATTCAGACTGGCCGTGTTGGTGTTATTTTTGGGCCTGCCTGCTTTATGTCAATACGGGGGTTAGCGAGAGTGGGGGAAACTGTAAGCAGCATTGGACAGTTGCTGGGCAGAAATACACACACACACACACACACACACACACACACACACACACACACACACACACACACACACACACACACACACACACACACACACACACACACACACACACACACACACACCTCTCCCACAGATATTGCTCATCTCCCCATGCCCTTTGCATTCCACAGCACTATGCTGGGTGGTCCTCTCCCCTCCCCCAATTCATCCTCTCCCTCCTCCATCCCACTCTCTCTCTCAGCACCTCCCTGTACAGGGTTAATGGGTCACTTTGTGAAACCGGGTCTGAGCTCAGATTGTAGTGCAGCAGCATGTGGAATGATGGGGAAGGTACGTGTTTGATGGTGTGTGTGTGTGTGTGGGTGCATGTGTGCATGTGTGGATAGAAGAAAAGGGTGGTTTGAAATATCCCTGTCAGTCACACAGGTCCCTCAGCAATGTTTTAAAGTGGGCTTCAATCAGACGTGCAGCACACTCGTGGCAGAAATGTTATAGACTCAAACGTAGGACTATGCTGCCCTCTACCGTCACACCTTGAACACGCAGCTGAAGCTACAGTATAGACGGGTGTGTTGGCAACGTCACAACGACGATACTCGCTACTCAGAACTAAAGGCTGTGTGTTGTTATGATTATGAAAGGATAGCTATCATCAATGACAAGAAGCTGCTCTGTGGTGAATCGTAGATTTCTTGTTTCAGCTAGCTGTATCTTGTTCTTGATTAGTGATGGGCATTCCAGCTCGTTCGGCTCAGCTCACCAAAAAGAGCCGGCTCTTTTGGCTCCCAAACGGCTCTTTATAAAAAATATGTTTTGTATTTTTTTCAAGTCAAACACTTTGCGATAGTTTGACTATGATTGGTGTTAAAATAATGATATCAAATAAAAATAAATAACAATTTGCAAAACTGCAGCATCCTACAAATTGAAATAAAATAAAATAAGGATGCTATTACACATGTGCATTTAAAGTATAACTTTTTCAATGTATATAAACAAAGCATATAAATGTAACAATTCAAAACGAATACAATCTGAACAACATAATAATATAATATTGCACCATATCAAAGAAAAATAAATAACAATGTGCAAAATTGCAGCATCCCACTTAAAACATTAAACTGGTCCCTCTTTTCTATCTCTTCTTTATTGCCATGTTATAGATAGATAGATAGATAGATAGATAGATAGATAGATAGATAGATAGATAGATAGATAGATAGATAGATAGATAGATAGATAGATAGATAGATAGATAGATAGATAGATAGATAGATAGATAGATCTATCTATGACTCCTATCTATGACTCCTGCTCCACTCTGACTCCCATGGTGTCGATCGTGTTACTAATGCTCTGGCGGTTAGAAATTGATAAGTTGATAACGTCATTGTCAGTGATGCTGGTGCTGTCTTGGTCCTTCAAGATCAGGTCCTTGACCCACTTCTTGGCTTCATCTACTTCAGTCTGAGAATCCCCACAGATGTGGAAGCAGCCGGATCCACTTCTTTATCCATGACAAATCTCTCATGCTTTTGTGGCTGGTATCACTTTTACTCCTAATGAACATTGCTGTAAGAATATGAACACATTGTAATAGATTGTAAATTCGAGTCCCAGTTAACGTAGCTGTTTATCTAAAACAGTTTCTGTAAAATAAATCTGTAAACAAAAAAACTAACAAATAGACATTGAAAGTGTTCATGCAATATACAGGAAGTCATTTTTCTAGTAAAACAGAATGAAGAAACCTAGTGAACTGAAAAATGTTATTAGATATATTATGCATACGGTATACAGTATACTTAAGGCAATAAAGGCATCCATACATTTTATTTTGGTGGCAAAGTTTTCAAAGGCTTTAAACATGCTTCCTTGATCTTGAAGGTCAGTGACCGCCTCCTGTGCATCAGTATTGTCACGGTGCGTATTATATACGGGACGATAGACAGAGCGCTGGTGAAGTGTCATCCTTTTTATTTGAAATGAGGTGTTCTCCCGAAGCATTAACAAATAAAAAGGAGAGTGAAAAAATATAACTATTACAAACAAAAAAACACGACTATAAACAAAAACACAGTGACTTACTTTGAGAGCTGCTGGCAGTGCAGACAAACAAAAGAACAATGATCCACACACAGGTGGCTGTGTGTGGTGACTAAATACTATCCCCAATCAGAGACAACGCTATACAGCTGTCTCTGATTGGGGATGATAATCTCCCTAATAGGAGTGTGAGGACTTGGTTGTGTGCCTCTCATCCTCCCCTAGGTGGGGGTAAGAGGCCTTATCACAACCAAGCCCTCACAGTACCCCCCCCCTAAGGTGCGGACTCCCGATCGCACACATACAATCCCCCCTCTCCTGAAAGAAAAAATGTCCAAAACTAGGGGGGACATGGCGGGGTACTGAGGTGGTTGCTGGTGGGGGCTCCGGTTCCGGTTCCGGGCGTGGCACAGGCTGTGAGAGTAGCTTTCCTCCTACCTCTCCGTTGCACGCCCGGTCCGGTCCGGACCCCGGCGCGGTGGTTCCCCCCTCAGTACTCCCGCCATTCACCAAGTCCTGTCTGGACCCTGGTGCGGGAGCCCTCGACCCTGGAGAGGGGCTGACAACCGGCCCCGGACTGGGCACCGGTGGAGCGGACTGCTCCGGCACTGGAGCGACGCAGATGACCGGCCCCGGACTGGGCACCGGTGGAGCGGACTGCTCCGTCAATGGAGCGACGTAGACGACCGGCCCCGGACTGGGCACCGGTGGAGCGGACTGCTCCGGCACTGGAGCGGCGCAGACGACCGGCCCCGGACTGGGCACCGGTGGAGCGGACTGCTCCGGCACTGGAGCGACGTAGACGACCGGCCCCGGACTGGGCACCGGTGGAGCGGACTGCTCCGGCACTGGAGCGACGCAGACGACCGGCCCCGGACTGGGCACCGGTGGAGCGGACTGCTCCGGCACTGGAGCGAAGCAGACGACCGGCCCTGGACTGGGCACCGGTGGAGGAGGCTCCAGGCCTTGAGCTGTGGCTGGAGGCTCCGGGCTGCTGACCTTCGCTGGAGGTGGCGGAACGCTGACCTTCGCTGGAGGTGGCGGGGCGCTGACCTTCGCTGGAGGTGGCGGGGCGCTGACCTTCGCTGGAGGTGGTCGGGGCGCTGACCCTCGCTGGAGGTGGCGGGGCGCTCACCTTCGCTGGAGGCCTCTGGCTGCTGACCTTCACTGGAGGCCTCGGGCTGCTTACCTTCACTGGAGGCCTCGGGCTGCTGACCTTCACTGGAGGCCTCGGGCTGCTGACCTTCTCCGGAGGTCTCGGGCTGCTGACCTTAGCCAGAGGTTTCGGGCAGCTGACCTTCACCGGAGGCCTCGGGCAGTTGACCCTTACCGGAGGTCTCGGGTTGGACGCCGTGCCCACCCTGGGCACCGACGCAGTGGTGGTCCTCAGTCCTGCAGCTGGTCTGGCTGTCGGCCCCAGACTGGGCACCGACACGCTATGGAGCTCCTGCTCCACAGCGGGACTGAACGTCGTGGCCACCCTGGGCACCGACGCAGAGATGGTCTCCAGCCCTGTGGTAGGGCTGGCTGTCGGCCCCAGACTGGGCACCGACACGCTATGGAGCTCCTGCTCCACAGCGGGGCTGAACGTCGTGCCCACCCTGGGCACCGACGCAGAGATGGTCTCCAGCCCTGTGATAGGGCTGGCTGTCGGCCCCAGACTGGGCACCGACGTGCTATGGAGCTCCAGCTCCACAGCGGGACTGAACGTCGTGCCCATTCTGGGCACCGACGCAGAGATGGTTTCCAGCCCTGTGGTTGGGCTGGCTGTCGGCCCCAGACTGGGCACCGACACGCTATGGAGCTCCTGCTCCACAGCGGGACTGAACGTCGTGCCCACCCTGGGCACCGACGCAGAGATGGTTCCCAGCCCTCTGGTGGGGCTGAACGTCATGCCCACCCTGGGCACCGACGCAGAGATGGTTTCCAGCCCTCTGGTGGGGCTGGCTGTCGGCCCCAGACTGGGCACCGACACGCTATGGAGCTCCTGCTCCACAGCGGGGCTGAACGTCGTGCCCACCCTGGGCACCGACGCAGAGATGGTTTCCAGCCCTCTGGTTGGGCTGGCTGTCGGCCCCAGACTGGGCACCGACGCGCTATGGAGCTCCTGCTCCACAGCGGGACTGAACGTCGTGCCCATTCTGGGCACCGACGCAGAGATGGTTCCCAGCCCTCTGGTGGGGCTGAACGTCGTGCCCACCCTGGGCACCGACGCAGAGATGGTTTCCAGCCCTCTGGTGGGGCTGGCTGTCGGCCCCAGACTGGGCACCGACGCGCTATGGAGCTCCTGCTCCACAGCGGGACTGAACGTCGTGCCCACCCTGGGCACCGACGCAGAGATGGTTTCCAGCCCTCTGGTTGGGCTGGCTGTCGGCCCCAGACTGGGCACCGACGCGCTATGGAGCTCCTGCTCCACAGCGGGGCTGAATGTCGTGCCCACTCTGGGCACCGACGCAGAGATGGTCTCCAACCACAGAGCTGTGCTGGCGACCGTCGCGGTAGCCTCCGTGCGAGGAGTAGGCATGGGGCATACTGGACTGGGGGAACGCACCACTGTTCTGATGCAAGGCGCTGGCACAGGTCGCACCGGGCTGGGGAAACGCACCGTTTGGCTAGTGCGTTTAGCTGGCACAGGTCGTACCGGGCTGGGGAAACGCACTGTTGGGTTGTTGCGTTTAGCTGGCACGGGTCGCGCCGGGCTGGGGAAACGCACCGTTTGGCTGGTGCGCGGAGCAGGCGCGGGCCGTACCGGGCTGGGGAAACGCACCGTTGGCTGGGTGCGTTTAGCTGGTACGGGTCGCACCGGGCTAGTGTTGCGCACCGATGGTTTGGTGCGCTGAGTCGGTCTCCTCCTCCTCCGACTCTGGACCGGCGCTGGAGGCACCGGACTGGGAACTGGCGCTGGAGCACGACTGTCCCTGTCGTGCCTACTCCACCGCCAATCCCCATCCTGTGAGGTTTCTTCCGGGAACCCCCACGAGTGAGGAAACAGAAGCACATCGTCGTCGTCTTCCTCCGACTCCTCTCTGTACTCCTGCTCCCATGGCTGTAGGGGCTCCTCCTGGAACCCCCACGAGTGCAGTGGTCGGGGCTCTTCTCCCTCGATCCCCGACCACCCCCATAGCCCCCCCCCAAAATCAGTTTGAGGGGTTTTCTGGGCTCCAGGCTGGTCCTCAACTCTAGCCCGGTGACGTGTCCTCCGTCTCCGGCGCCTCGGCTGCTCCGGACCCCAGCCTTCCTCCACCGAGCGATAATAGGAGTGTTCCTCCTCGGTAATTTTCCCCATACCGAGGAGGATATCTCCTAATGTAATCCCCCGTTGCGTCCCAGGGTGGTGGATCATTCTGTCACGGTGTCCATTATATAAGGGACGGTAAACGGAGCGCTGGTGAAGTGTCATCCTTTTTATTTGATGAGGTGTTCTCACAAAGCATACAAATAAAACAGGAGAGTGCAAAAATATAACTATTAAACAAAACACAGTGACTTACTTGCTGTGAGCAAAGAAGCAGACAAGCAGGAACAATGATCCACACACAGGTGGCTGTGTGTGGAGTCTAAATACTATCCCCAATCAGAGACAACGCTATACAGCTGTCTCTGATTGGGGATGATAATCTCCCTAATAGGTGTGTGAGAGCTTGGTTGTGTGCCTCTCTCCTCCCCTAGGTGGGAGTAAGAGGCCTTACCACAAGCAAGCCCTCACAAGTATCCTCCTCTTCCTGAGCATCTGTGCCTTCCTTCTTCAGCATACTGTTGTAAAATTCAGTCAGCATGGCACTCTGAAAGATGACAATCCGGACCAGCCTCAAGGTGTTCACTGACTTCTTGCCCACCACTTCCACTAGAGCATCTAACATGGTGTCTGCCACCTGGCTCACCTGTACATTGCCTTGGCCTTTAAAAAGTATGTATGAATTGGAATTAAAATGGAAATTGTAACCGTTTGAATTAGAATTGGGATTCAATATACCGCTACTTTATAAAGGATCATACATGCTTATAACACGTAAAAAAACATTAGGCTTTAAGTAAAGTTTCATTCAGTCTAACAAATGCTGTGTCAATGTTATTTGATATTTCTTCTATATTTGCACATCATCATTTGCAAATCTTTCACTCCAGTGTTAATTCTAATTTGTAACTTATTTCGCCACTATGGCCTATTTATTGTCTTCCTAACCTTACTGCATTTTGCACTACATTTGCACTCTATATAGATTTTCTATTGTGTTATTGACTGTACGTTTGTTTATTCTCATGTGTAACTCTGTATTGTTTTTTGTTGCACTGCTTTGCTTTGTCTTGGCCAGGTCGCAGTTGTAAATGAGAACTTGTTCTCAACTGGCCTACCTGGTTAAATAAAGTGAAAATATATATATATACTCTTTATACAGTCAGTCGTGTTCTCTGTTGGTGTGACTCACCTGTGCAGAGAGCAGGAAATGAGATGGATGTGAAGTCTTTCCTTGCGCACATTTTAAGTGCATCCTTGACACACTCCTGGATGTTCTGAGGGTCATTGATGCCAACCAGGTGAAGGATCTTCTTACTCTGCAGGTTACCTGGCTCGGTCCAAATCATCGGCTGGTCACCTGGAAATAAAGTTTGTGGGTCATTGTCACGAGTGGGTGGAAAGAGAGACCAAGGCGCGGCGCAATCATAGTTTGACATTTATTAGCACAAATTCAAAAATGACAAACTATCAAACAAAACACGGTATAACAAACGTAACACACTTAATTTGAACGTGACCAGATTATAATGACCCACAACTAGGATGTGGGACCTACAAACACATGTAGGATCCCTAATTAGAGACAATGCACAGCAGCTGCCTCTAATTAGGGATCCAACACAAAACCCCCACATAGAAAATAAATTTTAGATCTGTCAGACTCTGACCATGGCTATATAGAGAAGCAATAGGTTCCTCTATGGCCAGAGCCTGACAGTCATTTATTTAATATGACACATTATTCATACTGCATGCAGAGATATAAAGTGTTCACCTGACTCTCGGTAAACAGAAAAACGGCCTAATTGCCAGAATATTGCGCTATCCCTTTAATAGCATATTTAGATTCCATACAAACGTGTATGTAATTCAAGAAAAATAAGTGTATTTTTTGATTTTCACAAGGGGACAAGCATTTCCCGGACCAGCATATAAGAGGCAGTGCAAATTAATTTCTAAAATCAGAAGTATACCATAACCCAATTTTGCCACTGGGTTGCAATCATGCAGAGTTTTAGGGGTAGAAGTCCTTAAACTAAATAAAAAAGAAGTCACAAAATGATAACTGGTTTTACTGAGTTGTTGACATTCTGCCTCCACAGTCGTACCAGCCGCATCCAGAATGGCTTTCGACACCCCTGGAGAAGAATAATAACTTTTTTTAAAGTACACACCTCTACATGTATTGGTCTTGACTGAATAAGTTACGTATCTTTCCTAACTAAGGGGTGGTACACTACATTTGACTAGAATGCCCAAATTATTGGTGGAGTTGACGATGACATCAGTAGTCTCTTTGGTTATGTCTCCTGTGACGACCTGTATAACCACCCCTCCCATCTTTGTCTCATGCATCCCTGAGCTTGAAGTGATCTTAGAGAAAAGACCTAACAGTAGGAAATAAATGGTGTCAAAGCTGAGAAATGATAGCCGATAAATTATCTTTGACTTCAGAAAAGAGGGAGCTCCTCCTGCTGAACATCAAGGAGGAGAAAGTTGGCATTGTGTCCGACAGTGTAATACCTTGGTGTTTATATTGACAGTCAACTGAATTGGAATGTAATCATTAAAATAGACACCAAACTCATTGATCAGGATAACCCATTTAAAACCCATTTAAAACAATTAATATCTGGTAAACTACTCCAGATCAAGAGTTGACATGAGATTTGATCGCTCCGTACCATCACGCTCAATTTAGTAAATCACAAGGTTTTCATGCTAACAGCTGCAAAAGTTTCAAACACATGTTTGTTATGAGGATTATATGAGCTGCTCTTTTACCTTGGTGAGTGGATGCTGAGTCCTTTGAAACTGCAGACTGGGTCAGGAACCTTTTGTTAAATTCGTCAGTGAAATCCTGACAGAGAAATAGAGAACATTTTAAAATACTAATTCAATGCAATACCATTTGACTAATTCAACTGCATTCCCGTATTACTTATTTTATTACCACCTTCTGGTTATCAAACACCCTCTAAACATTATTTAGAGTCACTCAGTTTGGCCTTATACCTTGAAAGTCAGCACATCACTCGGGTGGAGATAGAACACCACCTCCTTCAAATGCTTGGGGTTCTTCTTACTGCTGAATTTGAGGACTTTATCCAGCATCAGAGGCCACCAGGTCTTTGGGGAAGCCCAGGTTTCCTGTGCCGATGGCGGGGAAGGTCACTGACACTAGTTGCTGCTGCTCTGCCAGAACCAGGCACATCCTCACTATCTCACTCAACGTCTGCAAGATGTCAGGTAGGGATTGCTGCAAACTTGTTTAAATCTTTGTAATTTCATTGAGCATGTTTGTATAGTATTGTATTGGCATGGAATGTGAAACACAAAGAAACATTTTAATTCTCAGTTGAGGAACAACATCTAAGAGTATGGTTTTCCAGCACATTTTTCTGTGAAGGTAGACAGTCAACCTTCTGTGCTGCTCCTTGTCCATTACTCCAACCAGGAGCAATGGTATGAAAGACCAGCTTGCTATTGAGGTTGCAGCCTTTGGTGATGATGACTTCCTCAACCTCGCCAGCAGTGGCATGTTGGTTTATCAGTTCCTGAAGTTGGGGGCCAGCAGCATTAAGGAGTGCTGTTGAGACTGCTCCACTATCAGGTCATCACCGACTGTATTCACAACAACCTCAGCCTGTAACAGATACAGTGCATTCGGAAAGTATTACAGCTTTATTTTTATTTTTCCCCGTCATCAATCTACACACAATACCTCATAATGACAAAGCGACAACAGGTTTTTAGAAAAAACAGAAATACCTTATTTACATACACTACCATTCAAAAGTTTGGGGTCACTTAGAAATGTCCATGTTTTTGAAAGAAAAGCAATTTTTTTGTCCATTAAAATAACATCAAATTGATCAGAAATACTGATAGTGTAGACATTGTTCATGTTTAAATGACTATTGTAGCTGGAAACGGCAGATTTTTTATGGAATATCTACATAGGCTTACAAAGACACATTATCAGCAACCATCACTCCTGTGTTCCAATGGCACATTGTTTTAGCTAATCCAAGTTTATAATTTTAAAAGGCTAATTGATCATTAGAAAACCCTTTTGAAATTATGTTAGCATAGCTGAAAACTGTTGTGCTGATTAAAGAAGCAATACAACTGTCCTTCTTTAGACTAGTTCAGTATCTGGAGCATCAGTATTGGTGGGTTCGATTACAGGTTAAAAATGGCCAGAACAAATAAGTTTCTTCTGAAACTCGTCAGTCTATTCTTGTTCTGAGAAGGCTATTCCATGCGAGAAATTGCCAAGAAACTGAAGATCTCGTACAACACTGTGTACTACTCCCTTCACAGAATAGCACAAACTGTCTCTAACCAGAATAGAAAGAGGAGTGGGAGGCCCCGGTGCACAACTGAGCAACATGACAAGTACATTAGAATGACAAGTTTGAGTCAAGTCCTCAACTGGCAGCTTCATTAAATAGTACCCGCAAAACACCAAGTAAAGAAACCTTTACTCCACCTTTGACTGTATCGGACCAAGCACTCTTTTTTTTTCTGGATGAATTTGACAATGGCGTTCGACTTAATCTGAAGAATTTCATAAACTAGAGCATTTTGGCATAAGAAGCCATTAAGTTCCTTTTGTACTGAATTGACAATGTCCATATTGCCAGCCACTACCACTTTTATATTTGGATGGACACCAGATGTCTTGACCATGAAAGTCCTAGACAAAATGTTGTATGTTTTTTCCAAACGGGAGGTAAGGTCCTTCCACCCTGACATCTCTGGATAACTCCATGTTAGTTCTGTTGTTTGGTCCCCAATTGGAGGCAGCTGCGCTGCGTTGCCTCTAATTGGGGATACCATTTAAGGTCATTGTTTGGGTGCATGTGAATTCGCCTATGTTGCGGCTGGTCATTGTTTCATTGTTCGATTTAAGTTCGATTTAAATAAAGATGTCGAACCACCATTGCTCTGCGCCTTGGGTTCTGTCCTCCACTCGCCGTGACACTTAGAAACCAAACATTTTTAAAATTGTCGTTTTGCTTCATTCAGGGCCTCATCTGGGATAGCCAGGAGCTCCACTCCATTTCTATCTATTTCTAGTGCTGCATTAACACTCTGTGAGGTGAAAAGAGAAGCTTTTCTTGGTGTTCCTCCTGCAGAAACTCAAGGACATAGTTGCTCACTTCCACCTTCTTCCGTTTCAGTGCCAACCCACCATCCATCATTTTCATATTATCCCCCCACACCTCTTGCATTAAGCATTTTAAGATCACCTTCTGGCTCTCAGGGCTGTATTCTATCTTCAGTTCTGGGTATTCACCTGCAATCTTCCCTTGGAGACCATCTTGCAAAAGTACATGGTAGATCGATGGAGGCAGGTGGAGCTCCTCTGTTTTGCTAATCTTCTCCCTCTCAGTTCTTCTGGCAATCTTGTCCATGATTTCATTTAGTGACTGACTGAGCCTATCCACTTCATCTACCAAGCCCACCACTATGAGTGTACCTTTGTCCTCATCAGGGACTACAACCACAGCCTCACCAGACATTGCCTTGCAGATCTCCTCTTCAGACTCCTCCCATGCACAGTTCTGTGCATGCAGCTCCAATGATTTGAATTTAGACAAGGCTTGAGTGAAGGCAGCCTTGACAGTGTCCTTCCACTGCTGGACATGCTTGGCTTTGACGTCTTTCTGTTTGAGTAGAGATGATAGGGGGCTTAACTGGACAGTATGGTGTTGCAGGTCTACTTTGCAGAAGTTTTCCACCATAATCTTGTTGATGGTCACAGTAGCTTCCTGCTTGTTACAAAGGTGTCTCCAAATGGCCTGGTTGATGTTCTCAGTGAAGGCAGCTGGGAGTTTCAATGTGGGTTTATCTTTGTCATACAGGGCCGTTCCCAGGGATTCATAAAATGGGAAAGCTTTGATAGGCTGCTTCTCATCGTGGTGCTTTTTTGTGACTGTGAACAGCTAATTACACAGAAATATTTGTAAATATATCATCTTGCATTATCAAAAACGTTGTCACAACATAGAGCATAAGAATGACCATTTACCGTTTGGATCTTGGAAAGTGATGATAGCGGATTGGTCCTCTTAACACATTACAATGTTGACAACTTCACCTTCTTTTTCATAGTACAGGGGGAGATGGTCTGAACTATAATTAGGAGGTATGTTTTCAACTTTCACTTTTGCTGTGATTTCCAGTAGTTTTACTGATAATTATTTCTGCTTGAATATCTTGTGGCTGATGCAGTTTGAGATAAAGTACTCAGTATCTGCCAAATAAGAAAAGGGTAGATTATGCGCTTGGGATATTGCTTAGGTTTCAATGACTGAACAAATATGTGACACTACAGCACCCCCAGACCTCAGTTTTATTGTTTACCTTTTACATTTTGGAAAGCCACTACAGCCATGCTGATGTCAGGCAGGATCTCCAGACGGAATCTCTGGGAACCTGAGGTTTGGACATTCATGATGTTCTCTACCAACATCTCCAAAAGTGCCTGGTTCATACTCTCCTGAATGTTCCCCAACACTGCTGAGGTGGATTGCAGCTCTGTCTTTTCTGTTGCTGCACTATCCTCAGGACAGGCTGTGTTTCCATCCCCACTCTCAGGTAAGTATTTTGGAACAACAGCAGCTGAGAATGAAATGTAAGCAATGCATATTCAACAGGCTTCAGTCCAGCGTGGACAAACAATGTGGGCACAGTTAAATAATAGAACAATTAAGACTTTCCACCTCTGGAAACTTGACACACAGTAGGAAAAAGAAACATGGAAACAGGATGTGGCATTGTTGCAATATTAATGACAGATGGTTGTAGCTACCGTAGCTTTATCTGATGTGCCCAAACAAGATGATCATGGGTTTTCTCCCAAATGAGATGGTTAGCCATAATTAATTTGTTGTCTTTGCAGATTAAGTACTGCACCTATAAAAATGTAAGCTTGTAATCACACAATCTCAATAAAGCAAAAATAGTTGTAAGTACTATATAACAATGTGCATATACTGTAGGCCCTAATTACACTTTACCTGCCTATGTAACTGCCATGTGAATAGGTTACATAGGCCTAGGTGTTATGGGACACTAATTATTAGGGTGGCATAGCCTAGTGGTTAGAGCGTTGGGCCAGTAACTGAAAGGTTGCTGGTTTGAATACCTGAGCTGACAAGGTGAAAAACCTGTCTGTGTCCTTGAGCAAGGCACTTTACCTGCCTATGTAACTGATTGCTCTAGTGGCTGACCCTGTAGGTAGTCTGTTGTTGTAAATAAGAATTTGTTCTTAACTGACTTGCCTAGTTAAATAAAATAAAAAATGGGACCAAAATTATATCGATTTCCCAAAGCCTTAATAGCGTTAAATTCAAGATTTCAAGTAAATGCATTAGTATCTTTTCCAAAGAAACATAGCGTCCGGGTCGGCCACAACAACTAGCTAAGACAACAACCCAGATGTCATATCCTCACATATCTTCGCTTGCTATCAAATCATGAGTAACCTACTGTACTTAATTGATTACACATAACTTTAAAATAGAGCTACCCGACCCGAGCCAAACGGGGCCCGACATTATACACCGAGTATAAAAAAACATTAAAGTACACCTGCTTTTTCCATGACATAGAATGACCAGGTGAATACAGGTGAAAGCTATGATCCCTTATTGATGGCACTTGTTAAATCCACTTCAATCAGTGTCAATCAGGGGTAGTGAGTCAATGTAGTAACCAAAAAAGTGATTCTTACAAATAGCCACCCTTTGCCTTGACAGCTTTGCAAATCTTGGAATTCTCTAAACCAGCTTCATGAGGTGGTCACCTGGAAAGCATTTCAATTAACAGGTGTGCCTTGTTAAAAAGTTAATTTGTGGAATTTCTTTCCTTCTAAATGCGTTTGAGCCAATCAGTTGTGTTGTGACAAGGTAGGGTTGGTATACATAAGATAGCCCTATTTGGTAAAATACCAAGTCCATATTATGGCAAGAACAGCTCAAATAAGCTAAGAGAAATGACAGTCCATCATTACTTTAAGATATGAAGGTCAGTCAATCTGGAAAATGTCAAGAACTTTGAAAGTTTCTTCAAGTGCAGTTGCACAACCATCAAGCTCTATGATAAAACTGGTTCTCATGAGGACCGCACCGGGAAAGGAAGACCCAGAGTTACCTCTGCTGCAGAGCATAAGTTCAATAGACTTACCAGCCTCAGAAAGCAGAAGGCAATTAACTGCAACTCCGATTGCAGCCCAAATAAATGCTTCAAAGAGTTCAAGTAACAGACACATCTCAACATCAACTGAGATGGTTGAATTGCTGCAAAGAAACCACAACTAAAGGACACCAATAAGAAGAAGAGACTTGACTGGGCCAAGAAACACGAGCAATGGACATTAGACCGGTGGAAATCTGTCCTTTGGTCTGATGAGTTCAAATTTGAGATTTTTGGTTCCAACCGCCGTATCTTTGTGAGACGCAGAGTAGGTGAACGGATGATCTCTGCATGTGTGGTTCCCACCGTGAAGCATAGAGGAGGAGGTGTGATGGTGTGGGGGTGCTTTCTGGTGACACTGTCTGTGATTTATTTAGAATTCAAGGCACACTTAACCAGCATGGCTACCACAGCATCCTGCAGCGATACGCCATCCCATCTAGTTTGCGCTTGGTGGGACTATCCTTTGTTTTTCAACAGGACAATGACCCAACACACCTCCAAGCTGTGTAAGGGTATTTTACCAAGAAGGAGAGTGATGGAGTGCTCTGTCCGATGACCTGGCCTCCACAATCACCCGACCTCAACCCAATTGAGATAGTTTGGGATGAGTTGGACCACAGAGTGAAGGAAAAGCAGCCAACAAGTGCTCCGCATATGTGGGAACTCCTTCAAGACTGTTGGAAAAGCATTCCAGTTGAAGCTGGTTAAGAGAATGCCAAGAGTGTGCAAAGCTGTCATCAAGGCAAAGGGTGGCTATTTGAAGAATCTCAAATATAAAATATATTTTGATTTGTTTAACTCTTTTTTGGTTACTACATGATTCCAAATGTGTTATTTCATAGTTTTGATGTCTATTCAATTCAGAACAAAATACAGCAGCAGCGAATGTGGCCTGTTGAGCTGTTAGAGAGTCTGAAATGTATCCTTGGATAGTGGCCGCATTCTACTACTTTGAAGACGCCTATCAAATCGCATAACTCCTGGATAGGTGTTGAACACATCAGCTAACCACATCATATGATATAGCAATCTGATGCCTGACTGCGCAGATGATGATGTCTGCAATATTATCGACCTGGAAGCAACCACTATCCGGGAGGGGCCAAGCTCACCTGTGCACTTGGGACCTCATCTGATGGTAGACGAACAATCAGTTTCAGCACACCTTGATCCAACTCGATCTTGTGTTCTTGCTTTTCAAGAACCATCTGCCTCGCTGTGTGTGGAAAAGAAAATAACCTTTGCTTTGAAATAAAGCTTCAAAGTTCGAAATGAGCATATAAAATCACAGACATGGTACGGATTAGTATAATATGACATTTTCACTTCAGGGTAGAGGAATTTGTAGCAGGTTAAAGATACATTCTGAGATTTGGAAAAACAGCAAAACTTGGTCCATGACACTTGTTTTGGTATATAGATGAGCAATGGGGCTAAATGTAACCCATCTTAAATTCATAGACAACACTCTATACGTAAAGACTGACAGTCCATGACATCGAACATATAGTATTAACCATATTTATATCATTATATAGAATGAGGGACATCTTGAAAGCTTTTTAATCACTGTTTTTACAAGGGAATTATAAATATTCTGTATTAAACAATTCCATCATGTATTTTTTATTGATCACTCTAGCATTAACTCTATGGCATTAACCCATTAGGGATGCAAAGTATAATTGCATTGTATTATTATTATTATTATTATTAAGCCTAGCTACATAGCCTGTAACCTGATTGGGTGTGTGCATAAATGTGAGAAGTAAGCGTATGAGACCAGGTGTTGAATGCATGTACCCAGAAGACAGCAACCTTGCCTCAGGTCCAGAGCCAGCTCCTTCTTGACCTCTTGGTCGGCCAGTCCAAGCGGATTATTGTTTGTTCAAAGTGGTGACCCAAAATAAATATAAATAAAAAGATAACAACAATGAGGCATGCCTAAACTAAAGAGGGTAAGTAACAAAAAACAACACCAAACACTGTATATTATATCATACTAGCTATTTAAGTATTTCTCTGCCATCGACCTGTATAGTATAGTTAACCATCCAACATCCACCAATGTATAGTGTACATATTCAGCCATCCACCCATACTATGCAATGTCTTTTTATCTATGCAATGTTTTTTGTCTCCAGACTTCTTGTATTTTGATACTTTTTGATACTGTCGCTCTATCATCATGTTTTGTGTATTTTGTGTATTTTCGTTCTGGCATTTTGCACCTGCCCTATGTTTATTTCGCAGCTGCTTGACATAGAAATGTCCCCTCTGGGATCAATAAAGTGACTATCTATCTATCTATGGAGGCAGAACTTTTAGAACTAATCCCTCTTTACGTCCATAACCATTGAGCCTGCACTTTCGATTTTGCGGAATCGAGAGTGATAGTTAAAAGTGTTCACCTGTGTGTGTTTGTATGTGTGTGAGAGTGAGTGAGTGAGCGAGTGAGTGAGTGAGCGAGAGAGGGAGAAAGAGAGCAAAGGAGAGTGAGCTGTAAATCAAATGTTATTGATCGCATACACATGTTTTGCAGATGTTATCGTAGGTGCAGTGAAATGCTATGTTCCTATTGCAGTAACAATGAACAATGCAAAATAATACACAGAAATCTCAAAAATAAAAAGAAAGGAATTAAGAATACCAGGAAGAGCAATGTCAGAGTCAATAATATAAATATACAGTATATGTATATTGTGTGTTTGTAGTCTACCTCTCTCTCTCTCTCTCTCTCTCTCCTCTCTCTCTCTCTCTCTCTCTCTCTCTCTCTCTCCTCTCTCTCTCTCTCCCCACTCAAACGTCATACCTCAGTGGCCTGAACTAGGGGCAACTCCTCCTCCTAGGATTTCACCATAAGCAAATAGTCATTGAAAGGGTACTATTCATAAAATCAAAGAACAATAGTACAACTGAGCTGTTGCTGCAATAAAAGGACAGGTGTGTTATCCTCTGGGTCCTAACGTACTTTGTCTTAACAAGTACAAAAACATAAAAGTCAAAGAGGTGTTATTTATGACTGTGTGAAAGCAGACACCCATTTTTTTTATACTACAAAAATTACAAGGTAGCCTACTCTACTGACACTGACAAACAGACAGGGCCGGCCCGTGGCATAGACGGAATAAACAAATGCTAGGTGCGCCGTCCATCCATATGGGCGCCCAAATGAAAGATTTACTAAACAAAAAGTTTACTAATACTATTTTAATACTATTAATTCCAAATATTACAAAAAAGCGAAAGCCGTCAGTATAGTTAGCCAACGTTAGCCCTGCTTGTTTAAGTAAATTAAAATGCTTTTCCTTTCCCATCCCCTTTTGTAATTAATAGTTGTAAGCATTTGCATTTTCATTATTGATTATATTGTATGTATTATAGCAAACAGCATGCTAGAGAAGTGCTCATTGAATAAATGTTTTGTGCCTGAATACTAGGTGTAATTACTCTTGCTATTTGTGTTTAGGCTATAATGTGGCTTAGGTGCTATTATTGTATAGTTTCACCATCAGCAGCTTTTTTATTAATATAATGTAATGTAACTCTCTTCAGATGCACATTAATATACAAAAAGGCTGCACCAATTGACCCTACTGACTGGCAATCTGTTTTAACTGATAAGATAAGAACAGCTTTTGTTCTTTCGGAAACAGTTCCACGTTTCCGAAACAAAAAGACGGGAGAAGGTGTCAGCATGACTATTTCAATAGAGTCTTAGTCAATGGAGAAAAAATCTAAAGAAGCTGGCTAATGTACTAAAAAAGAATGATAGTTTATACTGCTTCTGCTGCAAAATGTTTTCTCAGAAAGATTTCAAATTGTTGCACAGTAGGACAAGCTACAATTACAGTTCACTGTTCACATGTTGCACAGTAGGACAAGCTACAATTACAGTTACTGTTTACATGTTGCACAGTAGGACAAGCTGGTAGATGGCAGCACATTTTTGTCAAGAATGTCTCTGTAAATTTGCCCATTCATCCTTGCTTCAATTATGTGAAGTTTGCCAGTACCATTTGCTGAAAAGCAGCCCCACACCATGATGTTCCCACCTCCAAACTTCACTGTTGGTATGGTGTTTTTAGGGTGACGTGCAGTGCCATTTCTCCTCCAAACATGGTGTGTATTATGACATCAAACAGTTCAATTTTGCTCTCCTCTGACCACGCTATATTCTCCCAGTATTTCACTGGCTTTTCCAAATGTTGTGCAGCAAACTTTAAACGAGCTTCAACATGCTTTTTTTTCAGCAATGGAGTCTTGCGTGGTGAGCGTGCATACAGGCCATGGCGGTGGAGTGCATTACTTACTGTTTTCTTTGAGACAACAGTACCTGCTAATTGCAGGTCTTTTTGAAGCTCTCCACAAGTGGTCCTTGGCTCTTGGACAACTCTTCTGATTATTCTTTTCACTCCTCTGTCAGAAATCTTGCGAGGAGCACCTGATCGAGGCAAATTTATGGTGAAATGATTGTCTTTCCACTTCCGTATTATGGCCCCAACAGTGCTCACTGGAACATTCAGAAGCTTAGAAATGCACCTATAACCAATGCCATCATTATGTATTGCAACAATTAGGTTGTGAAGGTCTTGAGACAGCTCTTTGCTTTTACCCATCATGAGATGTGTCTTGTGTGACACCTTGGCAATGAGACCTTTTTGTAGGCCATCAGTTGGGACTGAACCAGCTGATATTCATTTGCACTGACAGGGGGCTGGATTGCTTTTTAATTACTGATAGTTTTCAGCTGTTGTCTTGGCTTTCCATGCCTTTTTGCACCTCCCTTTCTTCATGTGTTCAATACTTTTTCCCTGTGTCATTTCACATTATTACACATAACTTAATTTCTGAACTTATTTGTTTTGGTTTCTTTGTATGTATGGATTACTTGGGTTGTTACCAACATCTGGTGAAAATGTCATGTCAATAGCACCTTTTGAAATATATTTACTGAGAAAAATGGTGACGTGTTCAATACTTATTTCACCTGCTGTATACTGACCAGGTGAATCCAGGTGAAAGCTATGATCCTTTATTGATGTCACTTGTTAAATACACTTCAATCAGTGTAGATGAAGGGGAGGAGACAGGTTAAAGAAGGATTTTTAATCCTTGAGACATTTGAGACATGTGTATGTGTCCCTTTCAGAGGGTGAATGGGCAAGACAAAAGATTTAAGTGCCTTTAAACGGGGTATGGTAGTTGGTTTGTGTCAAGAACTGCAACACTGCTGGGTTTTTTACGGTCAACAACTTCCCGTGTGTATCAACAATGGTCCAGCATCCAAAGGACATCCAGCAAAATTGACAAAACTGTTGGAAGTGCGGGTGTAACTCAATATTAGGAAGGTGTCCTTAATGTTTTGTACACTCAGTGTAAGTATTCCTTTTTAATGAGCTATTACTGGTTTCTGGTGGGTATGATGTGTGGTTTTTATGTGCATATACCTGACACCATGAAGGTCCCACAGGAAAAAAACATTCTAAGTGAAAACCTGAAACTTGACCCCAAACAACCATCTGGGTCAGGTGGTTTAGACCCTTTCTCCTTTAAGGTTGCTGTCCCTATCACGCCAAGCATATCTCCGACCTTTTTAACCTGTCTCTCCATTCTGGGGAGGTTCCCATTGCTTGGAAGGCATCCACAGTTAGTCCCTTATTTAAAGGGGGAGATCAAGCAGATCCTAACTGTTATAGGCCTATTTCTATTTTGCCCTGTTTATCAAAAAAATTTGAAAAATCAACTGACTGGCTTTCTTGATGTTTATAGTATTCTCTCTGGTTTCCGCTCAGGTTATGGATGTGCCACTGCAACCTTAAATGTCCTCAATGATGTCAACATTGCCTTTGATTCAAAGCAATGTTGTGCTGCTATTTTTATTGACTTGGCCAAAGCTTTTGATAAGGTAGACGATTTCATTCTTGTGGGCCGGCTAAGGAGTATTGGTGTCTCTGAGGGGTCTTTGGTCTGGTTTGCTAACTACCTCTCTCAAAAAGTGCAGTGTATAAAGTCAGAAACTCTGCTGTCTCAGCCACTGCCTGTTTCCAAGGGAGTACCCCAAGGCTCAATCCTAGGCCCCACGCTCTTCTCAATTTACATCAACAACATAGTTCAGGCAGCAGGAAGCTCTCTCATCCATTTATATGCAGATGATACAATCTCATACTCAGCTGGTCCCTCCCGGGATTTTGTGTTAAATGCTCTACAACAAAGCTTTCTTAGTGTCCAACAAGCTTTCTCTACCCTTAACCTTGTTCTGAACACCTCCAAAACAAAGGTCATGTGGTTTGATAAGAAAAATGCTACCTCTGAGGGTTTAGAGCTTGAGGTAGTCACTTCATACAGGTACTTGTGAGTATGGTTTGATGGTACACTGTCCTTCTCTCAGCACAGTTCAATTTTTCCTCTACTGTAATCACTCCTCTTTCACCCCAGCTGCCAAACTAACCCTGATTCAGATGACAATCCTAGCCATGCTATATTACGGAGACATAATTTATAGATCGGCAGGTAAGGGTGTTCTCGAGCGGCTCGATGTTCTTTACCATTCGGCCATCAGATTTGCCACCAATGCTCCTTATAGGACACATCACTGCACTCTATACTCCTCTGTAAACTGGTCATCTCTGTATACCCGTCTCAAGACTCACTGGTTGATGCTTATTTATAAAACCTTCTTAGGCCTCACTCCCCCCTATCTGAGATATCTACTGCAGCCCTCACATTCTGTTAAAGGTCCCCAAAGCACACACATCCCTGGGTCGCTTGTCTTTTCAGTTCGCTGCAGCTAGCGACTGGAACGAGCTGCAACAAACACTCAAACTGGACAGTTTTATCTCAATCTCTTCATTCAAAGACTCAATCATGGACACTCTTACTGACAGTTGTGGCTGCTTTGCGTGATGTATTGTAATCTCTACCTTCTTGCCCTTTGTGCTGTTGTCTGTGCCCAATAAGGTTTGCCCCATGTTTTGTGCTGCTACCATGTTGTGTTGCTACCATGTTGTTGTCATGTTACGTTGCTACCATGCTGTGTTGTCGTGTGTTGCTGCCTTGCTATGTTGTTGTCTTAGGTATCTTTTTTGGTAGTATTGTTTTGTCTCTCTTGTCGTGATGTGTGTTTGGTCCTAAATGTATTTATTTATTTATTTTTATCCCAGCCCCCGTCCCCACAGGAGGTCTTTTGCCTTTTGGTAGGATGTCATTATAAATAAGAATTTGTTCTTAACTGACTTGACTAGTTAAATAACGGTTAAATAACAAATAAAAAATAACAACTGAACCAGCTCACAGATGCAGCTTTTGTGGATAAGCATATGGCTGATCTCATTCAGAGGGTCAAGATGGTGCAGCATGTAGCAGATTACCTTTTTATGGAGGAGATGATCCAAGATAAATTGCACTCAAGAATCCTCAGAGCTTCGACCAGTCAGGAACAAATGAGACTCATGTTTGATGCTGTACAAGCAGGAAGAACAAGAGTTAAATCTGCCTTCTACAAAGCTCTCCAAAACCATCAACCTCATCTTGTCCAGGACCTGGGTAAGATCAAACTCCTCTCCCCCTGTTGCTCAGTTGGTAGAGCCTGGTTCTTGCAACGACAGGTTAGTGTGTTTACTTCCCAGGACCACCCATATGTAAAACTATATGCACATATGACTGTAAGTCCCTTTGGATAAAAGTATCTAATAAATGTAATATTTTATTATTATTAATAATTATTACTCTCCCACTATGAGTGCCTGAAACATGGAGGGACATTAGAACGGCCCCTGTAAGTTCCCCAAAATAACCATAACATTTCAAATAGACAGCCCTCACATAGGGCTTGTACAGACAGAATATATTAAGTATTAGTCTGTCCATCAACATTTTAACTAATTTCATCGTGTTATCGATATTGCAGCTTTGCTTGCATTGCATTTCCCCCACTTTCTTCTTTAAACTTCTTCATTATTTTGTTGCATAAACAATCACTGCCTTCTTACAAACATCATACAATACATTTAAAGATCAGTTTCAAGATAATTCCCACTACAATATTGTAAGGTATTGCTGCAGAGTTCAGTGCAGTTTTGTGAATAGAGAGTACTGTATATTCTTATGTGTGCATTCAAAGTGTGTATTCCCATAGCATATATACTTATGTGTGTATTTATTGTGTGTATTCTCATAGTGTGTATTCTTATGTGTGTATTTATTGTGTGTATTCTCATAGTGTGTATTATTATGTGTGTATTCAGTGTGTATTCTCATAGTGTGTATTCTCATAGTGTGTATTCTCATAGTGTGTATTCTCATAGTGTGTATTCTTATGTGTGTATTCAGAGTGTGCATTCCCATAGTGTGTAGTTTTATGTGTGTATTCTCATAATGTGTATTCCTATGTGTGTATTCAGAGTGTGTATTCCCATAGTGTGTATTCTTATGCATTTTGATGGTAGTATGTATGACAGTAACATTTCTAATCCCATTCTTCTACCAATGGCAGCAGCAGCTTCCCGCTGATGAATGGGATGGCTTGAGTTGGTCCTCAACCGCTGGACAAAGGGCAGCAAGTGGTTCCTCTTCCAGAGCAGGATGTCAGAATACTACAGTCACTATGCTCCTAATCTGCATTGGAGTGTTTGGAGATATGACTGACAGCAGAAAGTCTATGATGATTTAAAGTGAAAGCTGTTATAGTCTTGTGTTTTCTGCTAACATTCCATTCCTTGCCACTCCTTGTCATGCTAAACAGTCTGGCTGTATGGCATGACAAGAATCAATCAAAATCAAATTGAAGTTGATTTGTCACGTGCACAGGATACACTGTGTGAGTGTGTGTGTATAAAAATTAATGAATGTGGATGTGCGTGAGTGTGTGTGGGTGGTAATGTGTGGAGTGGTGTGTATAGACAGCCAGTGATTGCAGGTAGACAGTCATTGATAAGCTGTTCAGCAGTCTTAATGCTTCAGAGCTCGCCTCCAGTGATGAACTGTGCAGTCTTCACTACCCTCTGTAGAGACTTGTAGTGGAGGGCGGTGCAGCTACCATTCCAGGCAGTGATACAGCCAGTCAGTTTGCAGCACAATGGTACATCTGTAGAAACTGGTAAGGAGCTGAAGGGCCATGCCAAGTTTTTTTCAGCCGTCTGAGGAAGAACAGGTGCTGGCTTGCCTTGATAAATGCACCAAGGAGTGGCAAGGAGTGGAATGTTATCACAAACACACCAGATATATTGAGATCTTCGACCTCAAGGCTTGGATTTTGCTCTGACATGCACTTTCGACTGTGGGACCTTATATAGACAGGTGTGTGCCTTTCCATAGCATGTATAATCAATTGAATATACCACATGTGGACTACAATCAAGTTGTAGAAACATCTCAAGGATGATCAATGGAAACAGGATGCACCTGAGCCCAATTTTGTGTCTCATAGCAAAGGGTCTGAATACTTCTATAAATGAGGTATTTCTGTTTTTAGGTTTTAATTAATTTGTAACAATTTCTAAAAACCTGTTTTTGCTTTGTCACTATGGGGTATTGTGTGTAGATTGATTAGGGGGAAAAAACAATTTAATCAATTTTAGAATACGGCTGTAACGTAACAAAATGTGGAAAAAGTAAAGGGGTCTGAATACTTTCCAAATGCACTGTATACTGATATTGCACAACTAAAATGTATTTGAATGCTAGCATCCATATAACTTGTGTATTCTAGAAATGACCGCAATGCTTTTGAATCAGCACTTTTAGAGAGAAATTAACTAAAGTGGTACCAACTGATAAACAAACCTGAAAGTAACAAACCATGCACCTACTGCCTTTTTAAATGCAGTTTTGGGACAGCACCTTATGTACGTACATTCTTATCCAAGCAATATGGAAGCTCCTTAGGAAAAGTTAGATGTGGAGTGGCCCCCTCTCTCTGTTGAGACTGGTCGATACACAACACTCCCCTAGATAAACGTGTATGTACTTTTTGTAACGATGGTTTCCTTTGAAACTGAAACTCATGCCTTGTTTTACTGTGGGTTATACAACAAAATGAGGGATGATCTAGTTTGGCTGTCCAGTCAAAAGGTATATTTTAGCGGTCTGCAGAGTGGTCACAAGCTGATACAGCCACAAAGTTTAAAATTAGATTTTAAACCTAAACTTAACCTTAAATGAAGACCTAAAAGCTCATTTTAGTTTTTATGAATTTTTACAATATAGTCAATTTTGACTGCAGCTGGCCCATCTAACGGAAACAGCTCAGTTCTGCCTCCAGGGTGAGACAAATTAAAATAAACGTTAACCTGCGTCACAACATGACAAAGAACAGCCACACCTACAGTACACCCATACTGCTCTACTACTTTATGCAGCGCCACATACTCTTGTTATTCAGTGTATTTACTTGCTGTAGAGAGCTGTATCAGTAGCACAGAATATACATTTGCTGAACATTGCCTTTATGTGGTAAGTATCAGCATGTTTTTGTTTAAACTTTTCACACATTTCATGGTCAACTCTCAGTAGATCAGTGTGGGCTCATTTAAAGGAAAGACGTAATAATTGTGCAGTCATTTCAATTTCCTCATGCAATAGGATTTTGAAAGACACTTTAGAAATGCCTGAAATTGCTTAGGACAGCTTTCAGAGTAAGGAAACCAATCAGTAACTTTGAAGAGATTTGTAACTTTGACTATAAAAATATATTTTTGTTTTATATATGTAGCAACATTAATTTAATTATATTTGATTAGGGTTAAGGAAAATTGAGTAACGTATGAGTTTTGTAACTTTGGGTGCAATCGTAAATTCATTCTAGAGTGTCAGAGTGCGCTCAGAGTGCACTCTGGGAGTTTGTAAATTTAGAGCGTTGTCAGATTGTCTGTTCGTAAATTCAGAGCATTTCGCTCTCTGATTGTTGGATTAGGGTTGATCCGAGCGTAGAATCCAATTGGGTAGAATTGGATTCAGATTTTGATTCATATCTTGTAAAATGATAATTCAATGATAAAGTTATTGCAAATGAGATATGGAAAAGTGATTAATGTTTTACAGACATTGAAAAACTGTTCTACTATAGAACCAACCTCCACTCTACTGGTGCGTTGGTAAGACATACAATGTTATTTTTGCATGGACAAATCACCTTTAAGTAACCTCAAACCACTTATCGAGTTGATTTGAGTGGATTTCAGTTGATTTGGCAATTAAATTGTTTTTAAAATTGCACAGTTGCACTTTTTTCCAGGCCCATAGACTACTTAAAATACTGAACTTTCCCTTTAAAGTGGAACTAACAGTGTTTTAACTACTTGGGCAGATATGAAACAAACAGACAATCATAATTTCAGTAAAAAATATAAAATCCCCAGTTTATGTTTTAAAACCAACTTTATAAAATATTTAAAAAATAGGTTATACTTTACGCAACATTCCATGACGAGGGGTAAGGAATTGTTGGCAGAATAGATCGATGCAGTTCGATGCATGATTAATATAATTCACCAATACATTTCTTGGTAGTCCAACAAATATTGCTATCAGGTTGCAAATCACAGCTGGCCTGGTACATTGTTTGCTAACTCACCCATTCAGGATGAATGTTATTTATTTAGCAAGATAAAAACACAGAGTCTAATGTTAGTTAGCTAACTAGCTAGCTGCTGGGAGGATGTCATTAGGTGAGCGCCCAACTTTTTGCACCCATTTTCCGTTGCTACAGCTATAGATGCATGTGTAATTTGGTTAGCTCGGAAGAAATGTGAATTACTTTGCTAGCTAGCTATGCTGAACTTGAACAACTGTTATCCACAGTTAGCATATCTCTTAGTTGTCAATCAAATGTATTTGGCGTTGATCAAATTGGGAGGCAGGCAGGCAAGTTCCCATTCAGTTGTCAAAACGTGGGTTGGGTCAATCATGCATTGGCAGTGTTAGATCGCGTCAATTCAAATCTGGTATTGGAATAAGAGAAGACATCAGGAGCTGTTTCAAACTAAGCTAAGTTTATTAAATGCAAATGTATAGCTGATAAGTATGAAGGTTCGTATACGGGCTCACTGTAACACCTCGCAGGGCAGACAGAGAACTGACTACAGTTTCACGTGTTCTTCTTTAAATACCCCAGACAGAGTCAGTTCCGGTTTCCGAACAGACCAGTCAGGGTAGAGGCTGAGTGTGGTTTAGACTTACTCAGCCTATCCGTTGGCGCACGGGTTGGTCCCAACCCCTTGGCGCTCTGTCTCCGGGCAAAGTTGTAGTTTCGAGCAGCCAAGTACACCTACAGCAACACCCTGATATTATGTTAACAAAGCATGAATAGATTATTAACTAAAAGGTCAGGTCCCCACAGCAGGCAAGCTGCAGAAGGGCGAGCAGGCAAATTTAATGGCCAAATACAAGCTGAAAAAGCCTACTAATTTGTGGTTGTTTGATCAATAGGACTGTAAAGTTCCCAAATGTAATAGGCATTTGCAGAAATCCATTCAGGTGTATTTTATGGCTTGTGGCATAATGCTTTTCACAAATGTCATTCCCAAACATTCTATATAAGTATGAAAACGTGAAAGTTACCATATCTAAGTGCTTGCTGTCCATTAACTGCTTACAGGGTAAGGAAACCAATATGTGATTTAGTAATTTAGGTGAACTATACCTTTAACATTGAGGTTACAGCACCATTAGGGAACAATACCATCTAGTGGTCAGAACCTGGTAATGTCAGGATGTAGGATAAGACCTAAACCTATGTAACAACTTCAATGACTAAGTTCTCTGAACAGGGGAAAGAAACATCACAAAATATTCTGAGAACACATAGACAGTGGTTCCCAGGAAATGGTTCCCCCGGTGAGGGAGATAATTATTGTGTATCTCTAGCTGAGACCAGGCAGAGATATGTGATGTAGTGTGCTCTCTGTAGGTTGGCCCAAGACCCCTAGACTTAGAAAGTGCAAAAATATTAGCTGGATAGTTCATCGTTTTCGTAACAATGCTGTGAATTTGTATTTGTCCTCTGAATTTGAATTTGTAGCAACTGAAATCCACTGAAATCAACTCGATATTTGGTTTGACGCTACTTAAAGGTGATTTGGCCATAAATAATGACATGTTTCATCAATGCACCAGTAGAGTGGAGGTTGCTTCTATAGTACAACAGTTTTGTAATGTCTGTAAAACATCACTTCCTGTATTGAAATATTTATCATCTTACAAGATATGAATCAAAATCTGAATCCAATTTGACCTAAGCTAAACCCTAATTCAAGTTTACTTAATTTATGCTGCCACTTTGAAAGAAAAAAAATATGTGTGCATAATATCAGGATGGTCACCTAAAAACGCATCACCTAATTCACTGGGAATACATTACATACTCAGAGCCGAAGCTACACCATACAACTCACATGAGCCTCTCTGAGCCAATGAACATTATAGTAGGGGCTGTTATGAAACTAGGTAATTTAGTAGTGCTTACATCCACTAAATGGCAGTATAATACACACCATTGGAAGAGCTGAAACCAGCCATATACAGTTGACGTGGGAAGTTTACATACACTTAGGTTGAAGTCATTAAAACTCATTTTTCAACCACTCCACAGATTTCATGTTAACAAACTATAGTTTTGGCAAGTTGGTTAGGACATCTACTTTGTGCATGACACAAGTTATTCTTCCAACAATTGTTTACAGACAGATTATTTCACATATAATTCACTATATCACAATATAGTGATTCCAGTGGGTCAGAAGTTTACATACACTAAGTTGACTGTGCCTTAAAACAGCTTGGAAAATTCCAGAAAATGATGTCATGGCTTTAGAAGCTTCTGATAGGCTAATTGGAATCATTTGAGTCAATTGGAGGTGTACCTGTGGATGTATTTCAAGGCCTACCTTCAAACTCAGTGCCTCTTTGCTTGACATGGGAAAATCAAAAGAAATCAGCCAAGACCTCAGATAATAAATTGTAGACCTCCACAAGTCTGGTTAATCCTTGGGAGAAATTTCCAAACGCCTGAAGGTACCACTTTCATCTGTACAAGCAATAGTACGCAAGTATAAACACCATCGGACCAGGCAGCCATCATACCGCTCAGGAAGGAGACGCGTTCTGTCTCTTAGAGATGAACGTACTTTGGTGCGAAAAGTGCAAATCAATCCCAGAACAACAGCAAAGGACCTTGTGAAGATGCTGGAGGGAACAGGTACAAAAGTATCTCTATCCACAGTAAAGTCCTATATCGCTCAGCAAGGAAGAAGCCACTGCTCCAAAACCACCATAAAAAATCCAGACTACGGTTTGCAACTGCACATGGGGACAAAGATCGTACTTTTTGGAGTAACGTCCTCTGGTCTGATGAAATAAAAATAGAACTGTTTGGCAATAATGACCATCGTTATGTTTGGAGGAAAAAGGGGGATGCTTGCAAGCCGAAGAACACCATCCCAACCGTGAAGCACGGGGGTGGCAGCATCATGTTGTGGGGGTGCTTTCCTGCAAAAGGGACTGGTGCACTTCACAAAATAGATGGCATCATGAGGAAGGAATATTATGTGGATACAGTGGGGAGAACAAGTATTTGATACACTGCCGATTTTGCAGGTTTTCCTACTTACAAAGCATGTAGAAGTCTGTAATTTTTATCATAGGTACTCTTAAACTGTGAGTGACGGAATCTAAAACAAAAATCCAGAAAATCACATTGTATGATTTTTAAGTAATTAATTAACATTTTATTGCATGACATAAGTATTTGATACATCAGAAAAGCAGAACTTAATATTTGGTACAGAAACCTTTGTTTGCAATTGCAGAGATAAAATGTTTCCTGTAGTTATTGACCAGGTTTGCACACACTGCAGCAGGGATTTTGGCCCACTCTTCCATCCAGATCCTTCAGGTTTCGGGGCTGTCGCTGGGCAATACGGACTTTCAGCTCCCTCCAAAGATTTTCTATTGGGTTCAGGTCTGGAGACTGGCTAGGCCACTCCAGGACCTTGAGATGCTTCTTACGGAGCCACTCCTTAGTTGCCCTGGCTGTGTGTTTCGGGTCGTTGTCATGCTGGAAGACCCAGCCATGGCCCATCTTCAATGCTCTTACTGAGGAAGGAGGTTGTTGGCCAAGATCTCGCGATACATGGGCCCATCCATCCTCCCCTCAATACGGTGCAGTCGTCCTGTCCCCTTTGCAGAAAAGCATCCCCAAAGAATGATGTTTCCACCTCAATGCTTCACGTTTGGGATGGTGTTCTTGGGGTTGTACTCATCCTTCTTCTTCCTCCAAACACGGCGAGTGGAGTTTAGACCAAAAAGCTCTATTTTTGTCTCATCAGACCACATGACCTTCTCCCATTCCTCCTCTGGATCATCCAGATGGTCATTGGCAAACTTCAGACGGGCCTGGACATGCGCTGGCTTGAGCAGGGGACCTTGCGTGCGCTGCAGGATTTTAATCCATGACGGCGTAGTGTGTTACTAATGGTTTTCTTTGAGACTGTGGTCCCAGCTCTCTTCAGGTGATTGACCAGGTTCTGCCGTGTACTTCTGGGCTGATCCCTCACCTTCCTCATGATCATTGATGCCCCACGAGGTGAGATCTTGCATGGTGCCCCAGACCCAGGGAGATTGACCATCATCTTGAACTTCTTCCATTTTCTAATAATTGCGCCAACAGTTGTTGCCTTCTCACCAAGCTGCTTGCCTATTGTCCTGTAGCCCATCCCAGCCTTGTGCAGGTCTACAATTTTATCCCTGATGTCCTTACACAGCTCTCTGACCTTGGCCATTGTGGAGAGGTTGGAGTCTGTTTGATTGAGTGTGTGGACAGGTGTCTTTTATACAGGTAACGAGTTCAAACAGGTGCAGTTAATACAGGTAATGAGTGGAGAACAGGAGAGCTTCTTAAAGAAAAACTAACAGGTCTGTGAGAGCCGGAATTCTTACTGGTTGGTAGGTGATCAAATACTTATGTCATGCAATAAAATGCAAATGAATTATTTAAAAATCATACAATGTGATTTTCTGGATTTTTGTTTTAGATTCCGTCTCTCACAGTTGAAGTGTACATATGATAAAAATTACAGACCTCTACATGCTTTGTAAGTGGGAAAACCTGCAAAATCGGCAGTGTATCAAATACTTGTTCTCCCCACTGTATATTGAAGCAACATCTCAAGACATCAGTCAGGAAGTTAAAGCTTTGTCGCAAATGGGTCTTCCAAATGGACAATGACCCCAAGCATACTTCCAAAGTTGTGGCAAAATGGATTAAGGACAAACAAAGTCAAGGTATAAGAGTGGCCATCACAAAGCCCTGACCTCAATCCTATAGAACATTTGTGGGCAGAATTGAAAAAGCATGTGCGAGCAAGTTGGCCTACAAACCTGACTCAGTTACACCAGTTCTGTCAGGAGGAATGGGCCAAAATTCACCCAACTTATTGTGGGACGCTTGTGGAAGGTTACCCGAAACATTTGACCCAAGTTAAACAATTGAAGGGCAATGGTACCAAATACTGGTTGAGTGTATGTAAACTTCTGACCCACTGGGAATGTGATGAAAGAAATCAAAGCTGAAATAAATAATTCTCTCTACTATTATTCTGACATTTCACATTCTTAAAATTAAGTGGTGATCCTAACTGACCTAAGACAGGGCATTTTCTTACTAGGATTAAATGTCAGGAATTGTGAAAAACTGAGTCTAAATGTATTTGGCTAAGGTGTATGTAAACTTCCGACTTCAACTGTATGTCAGACTTACATGCCAGACTAATTTTTGTTTTAATCAATACAAATAAAACATTTATTTTGCGGCTTAATATCCGATTTCGGGGACTAGGATTTTTGTCAGCTCAAGAGGTCATGTTAACAACCCATCGTAGTTGTTGCATATTTATATTTCCCCTCTTCTGCTAATTGCATTTTGGCAAATGGTCAAAAATTATGTTTTACATTGTCTGCTTCATTACAGTTGTTGCATGTTCAATAATATGAGATGATAGGCTTGCTATTGGCATGTTTTTTAACCTCTTAATGAAAAATGTTGGTTCCTTGTACCCATGCATAGTATTTTCAATGGTCAGATAATTGTACTTTTAGGAATTCATTTAATGTTGGTTAGTCGGCAGCAAAATTTACTGAAATTAATGAGAATTAGAAGGCAAAACAATATGAAGATCAGAAGTAAAAGACAAATGAAAAGTGCCTGTGCTGGAGAGATACAAATAAAATAAAGGTCTTTAAAGGCGCCTCACCTTTCAAATATTTTTTGCAAAATAAATAGAATCATCTTTTTTATATTTTTTTTATTAAAATGTAGATAAGGGGTAAAAAGATTAATCCTACGATTTCAAAATGGTTGGGATTCACAAGAACACTTGATTTGATCTTGAAAATGAAGCTTAAATACTGAATGGCATGTGCATTTGTTGTTTTAATAAATCATCATGTTTTTCTTTATAGTCACACCTTTTGTAATAAAGGTAATGTGATATCTCTTACCACGAATATGTAAACTGTACTATGTTTCTCTCCCCTCATAGTGAAGTCTCATGGCATCATTTGATTTTGTCAGAGACAAATTAACTGAGTGGAACCACAGTAACTTGATTCAGAGGTTTGAAGGTGAATACATTTATATTATACATTGTGTAATAATACAATTATTTATTTATTGATTTTATTAAAATAATGTATGTATTGTACATTGTATTATAATTATACGATAAAGTAAAGATATCACCTCAATTATAAACATGTATATTTATTTGTTAATTTGATAGTCATTCTTTTGTGATATTAATATGCCTAAAATGTATATTTCCTGTTTTCAGATGAAGAAATTGATGAAGAAAGTTTCCTCTCCCTTAAGGAGAAAGACTTCATCAGCTTGATTCCAAAAGCAGGACCAAGGTCTAAATTTAGAAAAAAACACAAAAAATTCCTGAAGGTACTTTATAAACTAGGTCTACAATACCTACTGTTACACAGAGTGACTGGGTATGGTCTATATTTAACTGTATTACATCAGTAATGCAGAATAAAATCTTTGCATTTAGATCTCAGCTGTGACATTGTACTCTAATATGTCCACGGTACTGGCATATTTGTTTCAGTTTACAAATGTCTTAGCATATCACAGGACATTTTGTGTTACTCATGTATGATCTTAAAGGGGAATTTCACCCTGGGGGAACCTGGGCTTGTTTTCATCTTGTCCGATGCATTCCTAGGTCAGTGAGATGTTTCACACATAATTGCCCAGGAGGAAGGCAGGTACACCGTATGACTTCCGGTGTATTGATGCATGTGTATATGGTTGTCCTTGTTTGATAGAGCCATTGGACGTCTTTCAGTGATGTTGCTATCAGGGGATTCCTTGCTGAATATACAAGCTGGCACATTTTTTCCAGTCTCTGAAAGACTACAAATCACGTGGAGCAGTGCTTCGTGGTCTGGCCCCGTCCCTCCCCAAAGGCAGGACACTAAAGGCGTCAGCATGCTTCAGTTCGGCTGGCGACTAGCCGAAGTCGGCTAAGCGAACCGAAAGCGTGTGCTCGCATACTCCCTTACAAGACTTTCTCTTAAAAAATGAAAAAAAATCAGCAATAGTACTGTTTGTCCATTTTGAGACACGGTAGCCATTCCTCAAAATAGTCCGAATTAATCTAAGATAACTCAATAAATCTGTCATTAATTTAGACGTTTTTGACGAGGAGATCTTAGTCTCTCAATTTTAGATCTACCTGTGGTATTTCTCAATGAGAAAATTTGCAAGAAAAAGCTAATTGAATGACAAAGATTTTATTGAAGAATCCCTACAGTTAACCAATCTCGGACAAAGGGATATAGACTTCGGTAAAAAAAAAAACAGCTGAAAAAATTCTTACCGAAGTTCAAACTAACAAAAACGTCACAAAATGTCGTCATAATATACAGTGGGGAGAACAAGTATTTGATACACTGCCGATTTTGCAGGTTTTCCCACTTACAAAGCATGTAGAAGTCTGTAATTTTTATCATAGGTACTCTTCAACTGTGAGTGACTGAATCTAAAACAAAAATCCAGAAAATCAAATTGTACGATTTTTAAGTAATTAATTTGCATTAATTTGCATCCGTCTCTCACAGTTGAAGTGTACCTATGAATAAAATTACAGACCTCTACATGCTTTGTAAGTTGGAAAACCTGCAAAATCGGCAGTGTATCAAATACTTGTTCTCCCCACTGTTTGCACAAACTGTTCTGGCTGGGAAGCATGCAGACGCCTTAACACAATCCTTTTGCCAGAACTGAAAGAACTGACCAGACCGCAATGGCTTGATTCCACTCATCAACATGAATTCGACGATGGAGCATTTTTTTACAAGGTGGGACATTCAACCATACATGTTTCAACTGGAATATAGCGAAGAGGATTCGAAATAAACTGTTGGATTTAGCTAGAAACTCAGCTAAAGCCGATGCCAGCACCAAGAGGGCAGATTACAAATACGATGGCTAGCTAAGTAAGTTATTTTTCCTGCAAGCCACCTAGCTAACTAGTTTATCTACTAAAACCCATATTACATATTGCTGGCTAACATGCTATTGTGTTAGTGTGGGGGAAATACAATAATTGTTCTCTTTTCTAACTTAGGTAGCTAAGTTAGCTTGTCTAGCTAGCTAAGTTAGCTAAACAACTACAGCTAGCTAGCCATATCTATGACTAAAAATAGAACAGATTTTACAATCTGAGATCTATTGTATTTCGATTGTAAAACCTATTTTTAGTTGTAGTTATGGCTACTGAACAGTAAGCTATAATGTTACAACCAGCCACCTAAAGCTTGGTTTACCAGCAAACATTAGCACATGACTAGAGTTAGCTAGCTAGTTAGGCTGGCACCTGCTAACTTGTTACTTTGCAACAGGCCTCGCTTTTGTAACTTTTTAGCGAACATGTGTAACATCAGCAACTGTAAATAGTTTTACTTGCTAGATATGTAACATAATTGACAAGGCTTGACATTGGTTATGATTATGACCTTGATTATGACCTTGGATGCATTAAACAATTATAGGCATGATGCAAGATAGGATTCCAAACAGATGTAAATAACAATTATTGGCTATCCTGTAAGCTAACTAGCTAAGTTTACTGGCTAAAGGTGAGGAGAGACAATAATACAGCAATTGAACTCTCTAAAACTGATAAGCTTGTTTGTACAGTCTGGTCACTGTGCAAAGGTTTAGGGCTATGCCATATATCTTTCTATTAGGCTACATTGTTGTAATTGTAATATTTGTGCCTGCACATCTATGAATGTTCAACTAGTCTACCCTAATGTTGTTATGCTGGCACAGTTCAACTGTCGTTCTAACTTTGCAATGTGTTATAATTTATATTTTTTCGTCTTACAGACAATACCGTGTGGTGCCTGGGCTTCTTCCTGGAGTGGATTCATGGAGAGAAACAGAATTCCTTTAATGCATGTGTCATTGTAGCAGAACTGTAACCTGTGAACTGTATCCCTCTTGATCGATTGGACATTATGCTGGATTTCAACTGTGGAATACTCCATCGCCTCTTCAACCTTAGCCTGAGACTGGAAAGGGTCCCTGTGTTGTGAAAAACATCCTGCCTGGTCCCAGTGCCCAAGAAGGCACACCCCAATGTCCTGAATGACTTCAGACCTGTAGCGCTAACATCCCACATCATGAAGACCCTGGAAAGGTTAGTCCTCGCTCACCTCAGACCCCTGGTGTGTACATCACTGGACCCCTGCAGTTCGCATAACAGCCCAACATCGGGGTGGATTATGCAATCATCTACCTTCTGCAGAGGACCTATTCTCACCTGGACAATGCAGGTTGCACTGTGAGGGTTATGTTTTTTGACTTCTCCAGTGCCTTCAACAGCCCCTGCTACTGGGTGAGAAGATGAGGAGGATGAAAGTGGAAGCACCCTTAGTCTCCTGGGTTCCGGACTACCTGACCGGTAGGCCACAATTTGTGCGGCTACAGAGCTGTGTGTCAGAACGGGCAGTGAGCAACACAGGGCCCCCCCCAGGGAACAGTCCTGTCCCCCTTCCTGTTCACCCTCTACACCTCGGACTTCAGATATAACTCTGAAACATGCCACCTACAGAAGTTCTCGGATGACTCCGCAATTGTTGGGTGCATCAGGGGAGGGCAACAGGAGGAGTAATCAATTACTTTGTGGTGTGGTGTGAGCAGAACCACCTTCAGCTCAACATCAGCAAAACAAAGGAGATGGTGGTGGACTTCAGGAGAACCAAGGCCCAACCGACTGCAGTCCCTATACTGTGGATGGATGTGGAAATGGTTGGGTCATACAAGTTCCTGGGAGTCCATATGGACAATGGGCTGGTAACACCGGGGCTCTGTACGAAAAGGGTCAGAGCTGACTCTACTTTCCTTCAACGTGTGCAGTAAACTACTGCATACTTTCTACCAGTCTGTGGTGCTTTTGCAGTGGTGTGCTGGGGCGCCATCATAAAGGCTGGTGATGCGTTTCGGGTAAATCAGGAAAGCTAGCTCTGTTCTGGGGATTAACCTTGAAACTCTAGAGGTGGTGGAGAGAAGGATCCTGGCCAATCATTCATTCACTCAGGACTTATTCATTCAGCACTCATTCATTCAGGAGTGTATGTACATATTCATGTACAGTTGTTATATCATATCACATGCAATATTGTAAGTAATTCTTGGATTGAAGGTGTGTATACTAGTATCCTGTCTGTATACTATTTTTTCATTGCATTTTGTATATTGAATGTGCAATTTGTGAATGTATCTGTGGACTGTATTTCAAGGGAATTAGTATTATTACCATAAATTATATCATACGCACATTTAGATACTTAAGTATCTCTTCCTGTCATTTACCTCTACAGTTAATTTAACCATGCAAATATTAATTTACCTGTACATTTAACCAGACTGTATATTAAGTAAACTATTATTACCCTCACTTATATCATACGCACATTTAGCTATTTAAGTATCTTTCTCTGCCATCGACCTGTATAGTTAACCATGCACATCTTTTTTTATTTATATCAACGTGCAGTAATTATGTAATTTTTTCACCTAACACTATAAAAATGTATAGTTTACATATTCAGTCATTCACTCATACTATGCAATGCGTTTCTATAGCTTTTTGCACTCCAGACTTCGTGTATTTTTATACTTTTTCATACTGCCGCACTACGTATCATGTATCTGTCTTTTGTGTATTTCGTTCTGGCATTTTGCACCTGCCATGTGTTTTTCGTAGCTGCATGATAAAGTATCTATCTACAGTCGTATGAAAAAGTTTTGGGCACCCCTGACAATTTACATGATAATAATTGGGTGTTTGGATCAGCAATTTCATTTTGATCTATCAAATAACTGATGGAGTAATATTTCAGTAGTGAAATTAGGTTTATTGGATTAACAGAAAATGTGCAATATGCATCAAAAGTTAGGTTTGATGGTTGCCGAGCATGGACAGCCCGCTTCAAAGCATCCCACAGATTCTCAATGATATTCAGGTCTGGGGAATGGGATGGCCATTCCAGAACATTGTACTTGTTCCTCTGCATAAATGCCCGGGTAGATTTTGAGCAGTGTTTTGGGTCGTTGTCTTGTTGAAATATCCAGCCCTGGCGTAACTTCAACTTTGTGACTGATTCTTCAACATTATTCCCAAGAATCTGCTGATATTGAGTGGAATCCATGCGACCCTCAACTTTAACAAGATTCCCAGTACTGGCACTGGCCCCACAGCCCCACAGCATGACGGAACCCGCACCAAATTTTACTGTGGGTAGCAAGTGTTTTTCTTGGAACACTGTTATTTTGCCGCCATGCATAACACCCCTTGTTATGACCAAATAACTCAATCTTTGTTTCATCAGTCCACAGCACCTTATTCCAAAATGAAGCTGGCTTGTCCAAATGTGCGTTTGTGGCGTGTGTGCAGAAAAGGCTTCTTCCGCATCACTCTCCCGTACAGCTTCTCCTTGTGCAAAGTGCGCTGAATTGTTGAACGATGCACAGTGACACCATCTGCAGCAAGATGATGTTGGAGGTGGTCTGTGGGCTGTTTTTGACCGTTCTCACCATCTTTCGCCTTTGCCTCCGATATTTTACTTGGCCTGCCACTTCTGGCCTTAACAAGAACTGTGCCTGTGGTCTTCCATTTCCTCACTATGTTCCTCACAGTGGACACTGACAGCTTAAATCTCTGCGATAGCTTTTTGTAGCCTTCCCCTAAACCATAATGTTGAACAATCTTTGTTTTCAGGTCATTTGAGAGTTGTTTTGAGGCCCCCATGTTGCCACTTCAGAGGAGAGTCAAAGAGAACAACAACTTGCAATTGACCACCTTAAATACCTTTTCTCATGATTGGATGCACTTGCCTATGAAGTTCAAGGCTTAATGAGCTCACCAAACCAATTGTGTGTTCCAATTAATCAGTACTAAGTAGTTACAGGTATTCAAATCAACAGAATGACAAGGTTGCCCAAATTGTTTTTCTATCTATCTAGAAGCCTTGACATCCTTTTCTGGAATTTTCCAAGCTGTTTAAAGGCACAGCCAACTTAGTGTATGTAAACTTCTGACCACCTGGAATTGTGATATAGTGAATTATAAGTGAAATAATCTGTCTGTAAACAATTGTTGGAAGAATTACTTGTCATGCACAAAGTAGATGTCTTAACCGACTTGCCAAAACTATAGTTTGAATTACTTCAACTGTACATATGCATAAAGGCAGACACATTTTGAGGATTTATTTTATGGTCCTTTATCCGGCTTCGGTGCAATGGTGTTTGGCATGGTGGGCTGTGGAAGCAAAGTGTTTGTGGCGAATGGTCTTATCCTGTCTGCGATGTACAGCTGGATAAGACTGCCAGAAGTGGTTTAGGGCTCGTAGACTTTAACCACCAACTGTTTGGACCACTTGCAGAAGATTTGCTGGTACTGCACGTCTTATGGTGTTACCATTTTACACTTTTTGTGGAAGGGACGTAGGTCAACACACCTTGGTGTGAGGGCTTGGTTGTGATAAGGCCTCTTACTCCCACCTAGGGGAGGAGAGAGGCACACAACCAAGTCCTCACACACTTATTAGGGAGATTATGATCCCCAATCAGAGACAGCTGTCTAGCGTTGTCTCTGATTGGGGATAGCATTTAAGCTCCACACACAGCCACCTGTGTGTGGATCATTGTTCGTGTCTGCCTTGTGATATCAGCACGTGAGTTACTTTGCCTTATTAGTGTTTTTGTATTTAATTTAAGTCATCTCCTTTTCTGTTATTTTGTGCTTCGTGAATCCAACTCCAAAATAAAAAGGAATGACGCTCCATCAGCGCTCCGTTTATCGTCCCATTATTCCACATCGTGACACGGTTGTTAAATGTGTCAACCGATTGGGACCTACAGTGGGGAGAACAAGTATTTGATACACTGCCGATTTTGCAGGTTTTCCTACTTACAAAGCATGTAGATTACTGTAATTTTTATCATAGGTACACTTCAATTGTGAGAGACGGAATCTAAAACCAAAATCCAGAAAATCACATTGTATGATTTTTAAATAATTAATTAGCATTTTATTGCATGACATAAGTATTTGATCACCTACCAACCAGTAAGAATTCCGGCTCTCACAGACCTGTTAGTTTTTCTTTAAGAAGCCCTCCTGTTCTCCACTCATTACCTGTATTAACTGCACCTGTTTGAACTTGTTACCTGTATAAAAGACACCTGTCCACACACTCAATCAAACAGACTCCAACCTCTCCACAATGGCCAAGACCTGAGAGCTGTGTAAGGACATCAGGGATAAAATTGTAGACCTGCTCAAGGCTGGGATGGGCTACAGGACAATAGGCAAGCAGCTTGGTGAGAAGGCAACAACTGTTGTCGCAATTATTAGAAAATGGAAGAAGTTCAAGATGACGGTCAATCTCCCTCGGTCTGGGGCACCATGCAAGATCTCATCTCGTGGGGCATCAATGATCATGAGGAAGGTGAGGGATCAGCCCAGAACTACACGGCAGGACCTGGTCAATGACCTGAAGAGAGCTGGGACCACAGTCTCAAAGAAAACCATTAGTAACACACTACGCCGTCATGGATTAAAATCCTGCAGCGCACGCAAGGTCCCCCTGCTCAAGCCAGCGCATGTCCAGGCCCGTCTGAAGTTTGCCAATGACCATCTGGATGATCCAGAGGAGGAATGGGAGAAGGTTATGTGGTCTGATGAGACAAAAATAGAGCTTTTTGGTCTAAACTCCACTCGCCGTGTTTGGAGGAAGAAGAAGGATGAGTACAACCCCAAGAACACCATCCCAACCGTGAAGCATGGAGGTGGAAACATCATTCTTTGGGGATGCTTTTCTGCAAAGGGGACAGGATGACTGCACTGTATTGAGGGGAGGATGGATGGGGCCATGTATCGCGAGATCTTGGCCAACAACCTCCTTCCCTCAGTAAGAGCATTGAAGATGGGTCGTGGCTGGGTCTTCCAGCATGACAACGACCCGAAACACACAGCCAGGGCAACTAAGGAGTGGCTCCGTAAGAAGCATCTTAAGGTCCTGGAGTGGCCTAGCCAGTCTCCAGACCTGAACCCAATAGAAAATCTTTGGAGGGAGCTGAAAGTCCGTATTGCCCAGCGACAGCCCCAAAACCTGAAGGACCTGGAGAAGGTCTGTATGGAGGAGTGGGCCAAAATCCCTGCTGCAGTGTGTGCAAACCTGGTCAAGAACTACAGGAAACGTATGATCTCTGTAATTGCAAACAAATGTTTCTGTACCAAATATTATGTTCTGCTTTTCTGATGTATCAAATACTTATGTCATGCAATAAAATGCAAATTAATTACTTAAAAATCATACAATGTGATTTTCTGGATTTTGGTTTTAGATTCCGTCACTCACAGTTGAAGAGTACCTATGATAAAAATTACAGACTTCTACATGCTTTGTAAGTGGGAAAACCTGCAAAATCGGCAGTGTATCAAATACTTGTTCTCCCCACTGTAAGTGTTTAGAGACAGACTAGTGTATTGTTTATGGACAATGAACGACATTGGGAGCTGCTTTTGAGAGGAAAGATCAGTCAACAAAGTGAATGGGCTGGGGGGCTGCAGAAGGTCAAAGTCTTAGGAGGGCAGTTCTTACACAGTATGTATTGATGTCTATGGGAGATTGAGGAGAAATGGCACGTTTCAATCGTTCTCATACACAAAAAATAAGCACAACCAATATCTATAAATATGTAATGTGTGGAGCATTTCATAACAAAAAAGTGTGTAGAGGCCTAATATAGTAAATGGTCCCCATCCCTCTTCCACCAGCTCACTCTCATGCCTCGCTCCAGTTATAGCTATTCACTACCTTACCTCAGATGCATGCGAAAATATACACAATTACACGTCCATATCCATGAGTTTATCCGACTCTGGGTAAGTACAAGGGCTGCCTTCATTGCCAAAATCTCATAATGTGGTTGTTATCAGCTCAGACAACTTTTTCCTGAACTCTGAGCAGCAGCCAAAGGGAGTAGTTGCTATATATAGTCACACGCAGAGCGGCTATATCGCATTAGTGGAAACCAAGACTGTTCTTATAGCATATCTTCCGGTTCTGACTAGCAGAAGTGACTTTCTGTAGCAGGTTAGGATAATTAACATGGCAGGTTAGGAGAATTCGGTTTATTTTTAGAATAGGGTTTTCTAAATGCTAAAATTGTCCCAGACGCAACTCAAACATATCTAACTACAACAAGAGCGGGGACAGACAGACAAGAAGCTAGGAGGAAGTTATTTCAGCGTGTAAACGTTAGCACGAGACGGGAGTGATTTTTATTCGGATGGGACAAGAAAGTTCTGTGTTATAGAACTGTTGCGCAATCAAGACGGTACAGGAATGAATATTCACTCCCATGACTAACATGGCATAGGCAAAATGTATTGACAGTGTGTATCCAAAAGATAGCTATCTGATGGCTTGCAGAGTTCAATACAGGACTGTAATGTTAGCTAGCTCATTGAACGAGTCCAGTGAACGTTACGTTACTTCAAATCGAGAATCTTCCGTTTTGTTGTGAAGGGAGGAAGCGATGGTATAGCATCACTTCTCAGCTGTCGACTAAATGGATTCCCCATCCGTTCAGCCTGAAAATCCCTCTGATAATATTCATCATTCTTGATAGCCGCAAACCGCTGACATCATCTGGGTTAATCTCTGGTAGACAGAACAGATATTGTTTGTAATTAGCACAGCCAGACAGAACACCACACGGGCATGATGACACACATTAGTGAAAATAGCCCAGAGTACATTCTAAGATTACTGTGAGTTGGTCGTGCAAAGTAAACAATGCCATCAACCAAGGTTGTGGGCATGTCCCGTCTACCTAGCGGGGCGGTATCTGCATTCGCTATGAATGCTGGACGTTGTGGTTCACTATGAGCAGTGAAATTAAAACGTGCTTGTTCAGCTTGTGGTTTGGCGAATGTTGATTTTTATGACAACCGTATTTTTGTTAATATAGTAATGACTATATTGGGGCGAGCTCGGCCAGAAGAAGATGGCATGAGACAGAGAGTGATTTTATTGGAGCAGCTCCTGTGTCCCATACACCACAAAACCCCAGGAACAGTCACACTTTTGAATTATTTCTTTCATTTATTGACAATGAACATAACCTCTGGCCATGCAAGGCTCGGTCACGGTAGACACTCTATCATCCCCCCTGTCCCCATAACCTGAACCCAGACAACTTAAAACCACATAACATTAACTTGACTAACAAAACATAAACACATAACATAACCATTTTATCACTGAACATTGAACTACCCACAATCCCTTGCGCCCTTCAACTATGCAATGCGTGACTAGCGCATGCCTGCCCAGATCGCTACAATATTTTCTATTACGTTTTTCATTTAACCTTAAATTTAATTAGGCAACCTTGGCAGAGCCAGGGTGAAATTCCCCTTTAGTTTGAGCCAGTTTGCTACAGCATGAAAATAGTCTTGCAGTAACAGGAAATGTGAATTATTATATGGATTATAATTAATGGACATTTTTGTAGTGGTTGATACATTTTTCGATAGGGAAAATCAAGTGTGACATTTCAAAGTGGAAATTACAAACTTCAGAAGCCATTTTAAACTTAAAATACACAACACGTTTTAAATGTCTTGTATTGCAGGAACACTGTTAGGGTGTATTCTAACTACAGTCTGAACTGTTATTGTACCTTTCTTGTTCTTTGCCTAACAACTGAGAGAATTCTGTTTTTTAACTGCAGAAACGGAAGAAACCCAATGATAATAACAACATTCAAGCGTCCACATCGTCATCAGTATCCATTAAGGACTCCAAGAGTTCCTCAGGAAATGTACTATCTTTACCCTCCTCTATAACCATATACATGAAGCCTCAGCCTAAAGTACAATTATCCAAACCAAATGCATAGTTATTATTTAGATTAGCATACAGACCTTTATTTGTCACCCTATAACCCAACATGGCTTCTGTCCCCAGGTTACTGGTGAGATGGTCAGTCAAGAGCCTCGTCAAAATGCCATCATAAAACCCAGAAAGCAAACTCTTAAACAATCAGAGACTAAAATGTAAGAAACACATCATTTCTTCATTCATCACTGACTACATATAATGTCCTGTTGGTGTGAACAAAATGACAATTAATGTGACTGTTCGCCAGGACATTGGATAAACCCTTTGGTACACTTGGAGGAAGTGTGCCCACAACCGACACCTCTGGAGTGGGAGAAACAGTGTATAACCAGGTGGGTAAAATCTAGAGCTCATTTGTCCGTGGACACAGCTAAGGCATCACTTCTTGGGACTGCTTGGATATTTTTATGCCATTTTACAGAGATGAACTATCATACATTAGGATAGCAGTGCACTCCACGGGGACTAAGATAATAAATTAAGATAATAACAATCAAATGTATTTAGCAAGCTCTTTCTCATCCTCACAACACTGTACAACATAGCAAACATCTAATCTAATCAATAAACAACATCAGATAAAAGTAATCAGTGAAACCAACATACATGAAGAGACTCAAATGAAAGAAAATGAATCTCAAACTAAAGCAAGAAAAGCACAGATATAGGCTACATAGAGGGTAACAATTGTCATATGTTTTTTGTTGTAAGTTTTGTTGAACGATTCCTGTCTTTGGGCCCGTCCTTCTCTTGACCAGACTGGAACGCCACGGTCTCTGTGCCAAGAGTGATAGCTGTCCCTGACACATTAACACAGGGACAGCTCCGGCCATGCAAGGCTCGGTCACGGTAGACCTGTCCCCATAACCTGAACCCAGACAACTTAAAACCACATAACATTAACTCGACTAACAAAACATAAATACATAACATAACCGTTTTATCACTGAACATTGAACTACCCACAATCCCTTGCGCCCTTCAACTATGCAATGCGTGACTAGCGCATGCCTGCCCAGATCGCTACAATATTTTCTATTACGTTTTTCATTTAACCTTAAATTTAATTAGGCAACCTTGGCAGAGCCAGGGTGAAATTCCCCTTTAGTTTGAGCCAGTTTGCTACAGCATGAAAATAGTCTTGCAGTAACAGGAAATGTGAATTATTATATGGATTATAATTAATGGACATTTTTGTAGTGGTTGATACATTTTTCGATAGGGAAAATCAAGTGTGACATTTCAAAGTGGAAATTACAAACTTCAGAAGCCATTTTAAACTTAAAATACACAACACGTTTTAAATGTCTTGTATTGCAGGAACACTGTTAGGGTGTATTCTAACTACAGTCTGAACTGTTATTGTACCTTTCTTGTTCTTTGCCCAACAACTGAGAGAATTCTGTTTTTTAACTGCAGAAACGGAAGAAACCCAATGATAATAAGAACATTCAAGCGTCCACATCATCATCAGTATCCATTAAGGCCTCCAAGAGTTCCTCAGGAAATGTATCATCTTTACCCTCCTCTATAACCATATACAGTGGGGAGAACAAGTATTTAATACACTGCCGATTTTGCAGGTTTTCCTACTTACAAAGCATGTAGAGGTCTGTAATTTTTATCATAGGTACACTTCAACTGTGAGAGACGGAATCTAAAACAAAAATCCAGAAAATCACATTGTATGATTTTTAAATAATTCATTTGCATTTTATTGCATGACATAAGTATTTGATCACCTACCAACCAGTAAGAATTCCGGCTCTCACAGACCTGCTAGTTTTTCTTTAAGAAGCCCTCCTGTTCTCCACTCATTACCTGTATTAACTGCACCTGTTTGAACTCGTTACCTGTATAAAAGACACCTGTCCACACACTCAATCAAACGGACTCCACACACTCAATCAAACAGCTGTGTAAGGACATCAGGGATAAAATTGTAGACCTGCACAAGGCTGGGATGGGCTACAGGACAATAGGCAAGCAGCTTGGTGAGAAGGCAACAACTGTTGGCACAATTATTAGAAAATGGAAGAAGTTCAAGATGACGGTCAATCTCCCTCGGTCTGGGGCACCATGCAAGATCTCACCTTGTGGGGCATCAATGATCATGAGGAAGGTGAGGGATCAGCCCAGAACTACACGGCAGGACCTGGTCAATGACCTGAAGAGAGCTGGGACCACAGTCTCAAAGAAAACCATTAGTAACACACTACGCCGTCATGGATTAAAATCCTGCAGCGCACGCAAGGTCCCCCTGCTCAAGCCAGAGCATGTCCAGGCCCGTCTGAAGTTTGCCAATGACCATCTGGATGATCCAGAGGAGTAATGGGAGAAGGTCATGTGGTCTGATGAGACAAAAATAGAGCTTTTTGGTCTAAACTCCACTTGCCGTGTTTGGAGGAAGAAGAAGGATGAGTACAACCCCAAGAATACCATCCCAACCGTGAAGCATGGAGGTGGAAACATCATTCTTTGGGGATGCTTTTCTGCAAAGGGGACAGGACGACTGCACCATATTGAGGGGAGGATGGATGGGGCCATGTATCGCGAGATCTTGGCCAACAACCTCCTTCCCTCAGTAAGAGCATTGAAGATGGGTCGTGGCTGGGTCTTCCAGCATGACAACGACCCGAAACACACAGCCAGGGCAACTAAGGAGTGGCTCCGTAAGAAGCATCTCAAGGTCCTGGAGTGGCCTAGCCAGTCTCCAGACCTGAACCCAATAGAACATTTTTGGAGGGAGCTGAAAGTCCGTATTGCCCAGTGACAGCCCCGAAACCTGAAGGATCTGGATGGAGGAGTGATCTCTGTAATTGCAAACAAAGGTTTCTGTACCAAATATTAAGTTCTGCTTTTCTGATGTATCAAATACTTATGTCATGCAATAAAATGCAAATTAATTACTTAAAAATCATACAATGTGATTTTCTGTATTTTTGTTTTAGATTCCGTCACTCACAGTTGAAGAGTACCTATGATAAAAATTACAGACTTCTACATGCTTTGTAAGTGGGAAAACCTGCAAAATAGGCAGTGTATCAAATACTTGTTCTCCCCACTGTACATGAAACCTCAGCCTAAAGTACAATTATCCAAACCAAATGCATAGTTATTATTTAGATCAGCATACAGACCTTTATATTTGTCACCCTATAACCCAACACGGCTTCTGTCCCAGGTTACTGGTGAGATGGTCAGTCAAGAGCCTCTTCAAAATGCCATCATAAAACCCAGAAAGCAATCTCTTAAACAATCAGAGACTAAAATGTAAGAAACACATCATTTCTTCATTCATCACTGACTACATATAATGTCCTGTTGGTGTCAACAAAATGACAATTGTTGTGACTCTGTCACCAGGTCATTGGATAAACCCTTTGGTACACTTGGAGGAAGTGTGCCCACAACCGACACCTCTGGAGTGGGAGAAACAGTGTATAACCAGGTGGGTAAAATCTAGAGCTCATTTGTCCGTGGACACAGCTAAGGCATCACTTCTTGGGACTGCTTGGATATTTTTATGCCATTTTACAGAGATGAACTATCATACATTAGGATAGCAGTGCACTCCACGGGGACTAAGATAATAAATTAAGATAATAACAATCAAATGTATTTAGCAAGCTCTTTCTCATCCTCACAACACTGTACAACATAGCAAACATCTAATCTAATCAATAAACAACATCAGCTAAAAGTAATCAGTGAAACCAACATACATGAAGAGACTCAAATGAAAGAAAATTAATCTCAAACTAAAGCAAGAAAAGCACAGATATAAGCTACATAGAGGGTAACAATTGTCATATGTTTTTTGTTGTAAGTTTTGTTGAACGCTTCCTTTGTTAACCTTTAGATTATCTTTGTGTTTCTTCAGAGTGAACCCTCAACCAGTAAGATACCCCCTCTTCAAGTTACAATTCCAGGTAAAAAGCACAGATTCTACAGAAAAATTATGCTAAAATCGTAGTTTTAGAAAATTACAATGAGAAAAATGTAAAATAATACTATATTTCAATAACATATAATTAAAGTTAATCATTCAGTTATGAGATGCTTTACACTTGAGTTGAGAGTACCCTATACCAATAGCACACAGTAAGTAGATAACCTGAAATGCTTTTTCACTGACTGATGTAGTGGCAAGAAAAAGTAAGTGAACCCTTTGGAATTACCTGGATTTCTCCATAAATTGGTCATACAATTTGATCTTCATCTAAGTCACAACAATAGACAAACACAGTGTGAATAAACTAATAACACACAGATTATTGTATTTTTATTGTCTATATTAAATACATAATTTAATCATTCACAGTGTAGGTTGGAAAAAGTATGTGAAACCCTAGGCTAACAACTTCAAAAGCTAATTGGAGTCAGGAGTCCAATCAATGGGACGAGATTGGAGATGTTGGTTAGAGCTGCCCTGCCCTATAAAAAACACTCACAAAGAAGCATTGCCTGATGTGAACCATGCCTTGAACAAAAGAGATCTCAGAAGACCTAAGATTAAGAATTGTTGACTTGCATAAAGCTGGAAAGGGTTACAAAAGTACCTCTAAAAGCCTTGTGTTCATCAGTCCACACAGAAAGACACATTTTCTATAAATGGAAAAAGTTCAGCACTGTTGCTACTGTCCCTAGGAGTGGCCATCATGCAGTGATTACTGCACAGCGCAGAGCGCTCATTGAGGTTAACAACATGCTAACATCTCTGTTGACAATCTACGATATGTAAAACACTAAACAAGAATTGTGTCCGTGGGATCACACCATGGAAGAAGCCACTGCTGTCCCAAAAAAACATTGTCTGAAGTTTGCCAAAGAGCACTTGGAAGTTGACAGCGCTACTGGCAAAATATTCTGTGGATGAAACTAAAGTTGAGTTGTTAGGAAGGAACACACGCACTGTGTGTGGAGAAAAAAAAAAAGCACAGCACACCAACATCAAAACCTCATCCCAACTGTAAAGTAGGGTGGAGGGAGCATCATGGTTTGGGGCTGCTTTGCTGCTATCATCGACGAAAAAATGAATTCCCAAGTTTAGCAAGACATTTTGCAGGAGAATGAAACTCTTATCTGTCAACCAATTGAATCTCAACAGAAGTTGGGTGATGCAACAGGACAACGACCAAAAACACAGAAGTAAATCAACAATAGAATGGCTTCAACAGAAGAAAATACACCTTGTATGGCCCAGTCAGAGTCCTGACCTCAACCCGATTTAAGATTCTGTGTCATGACCTCAAGAGAGCGGTTCACACCAGACATCCCAAGAATATTGCTGAACTGAAACAGTTTTGTAAAGAGGAATGCTCCAAAATTCCTCCTGACCGTTGTGCAGGTCTGATCCGCAACTATATTACTTCAGGCTATCCCTATCTCAGTTACCCCCACCACATCTTATCTACGGAATGCCAGAACAGAGACAGACCGGAGACATCTTCCTCAAATGCACCACTAAGACCATAGAAACGCCATACCATTAGTATATGTATATAATCCTTAACTATTAATATTTAAAAAATCTGGTAAGTATGTAATTTTTCCCTGACAGTTCACATACATTTTCCACTCTGCACTGTGAATGTTCACACGGTGTGTTCAATAAAGAGATGAAAACGTATAATTGTGTGTTATTGGTTTAAGTGGTCTCTGTCTACTGTTGTGACTTAGATGAAGATCAGATCAAATGTTATGACCAATATATGCAGAAATCCAGGTAATTCCAAAGGGTTCACATACTTTTTCTTGCCACTGTAAATCATTTACATAACAGCATTGGCTATAAGGAGATTGGAAGATCTGTGACTGCTGTTGTATGATTTGTGTTTTAATTAATAAAACATGTTTCCAATTGTTTCCAGGCAAAAGGAAATCTGATGAGACCCATGCAAACAAACAAACAAAGAAGCGACAACGTGTTGCTGCATCCATAACTGAAACACTTGGTAGGTGGATTATGTTTATATAGACCACAATCATTTTAAGAAACTCTCTTTTAATTGGAAACTATTTAAGATAATGTATTGTAGACATTCCTAATTGAGAATCCTACAAATGTACAATTAACTGTTTACGGTTTGCATGTTGCACAGTAGGACAAGCTACAATTACAATTCACTCCAAAATCAAAGTCTGTCAGTTCTCAGACCTCTAAAGTGGTGTTATATAGTCCAGTGCTCTGCTCTGTAGCCATCTCTCTAACAGTAGTAGATACTGTATATGCTTATTTGACTGTAAACATGCTCTACATTTCTCTAACATAACACAGAAAAAGGTTCTCAGTTTATGATATAGCAGATCTGAATGCCGCTGTGCATTCCTCATTTTTTCCATGTAATATATTTTCCACTGTCACGTTCGGGTGTGTAGAGAGACCAAGGCGCAGCGTATCCATAGTTCGACATGTTTATTGAACTCACTGACGAACCATACAAAATAACAAATGATAATAATAAAGATGACACACGTAGCACGAACACGAGACAACATAACATTGAACCACGCCAACGGAGTGGAACACAGACATATAAGTAAGATCCCTAATTAGAGGTAATGCATAGCAGCTGCCTCTAATTAGGGATCCCACACACACAACACCAGACAGACGTAGAAATAATAGATCTGCCAGACTCTGACCATAGAAATATAGAGAAGCAAAGCTTCTCTATGGCCAGAGCCTGACAGTACCCCCCCCCCAAAGGCGCGGACTCCCGACCGCAAGAAAAACAAACACATAAACATGAGGGAAGGGTCAGGGAGGGAAAAACATCAACCATAAACCATCGCCGGTGGCGGTTCCGGCCCTGGCGAAGTGGATGTCCTCCTCCTTACTTCTACTGGGCCCGGACTGGGCCCCAGTGTGGCTGGCGATTCAGGCCATTTAAAGGGGCAACCCACCGGTCCTGAAAACAATGGTGGGGAAAAAATCTCAGGCCATGGAGCGGGGCAAATAACCGGGCCAGGACTGAGCACCGGTGTGGCAGGCGACTCCGGCCATATAAAGGGGCAACCCACCGGTCCTGGTAACAACAATGGTGGGGAAAAAAGTTCAGGCCATGGAGCGGGGCAAATAACCGGGCCAGGACTGAGCACCGGTGTGGCAGGCGACTCCGGTCATATAATTATCACGGGAGGCTCCGGGCTGTCGAGCGTCACGGGAGGCTCCGGGCTGTCGAGCGTCACGGGAGGCTCCGGGCTGTCGAGCGTCACGGGAGGCTCCGGGCTGTCGAGCGTCACGGGAGGCTCCGGGCTGTCGAGCGTCACGGGAGGCTCCGGGCTGTCGACCGTCACGGGAGGCTCCGGGCTGTCGACCATCACGGGAGGCTCCGGGCTGTCAACCATCACGGGAGTCTCCGGGCTGTCAACCATCACGGGAGTCTCCGGGCTGATGAGGCGCACCGACGGTCTGGTGCGTGTAGCCGGCACTGGAGGTACCTGGCTGGGCACACGCACTGGAGGTCGAGTGCGGGGAGTCGGCACGGGACGTACCGGACTGGAGAAGCGCACTGGAGGCCTGGTGCGTGGAGCCGGCACTGGAGGAACCTGGCTGGGCACACGCACTGGAGGTCGAGTGCGGGGAGTCGGCACGGGACGTACCGGACTGGAGAAGCGCACTGGAGGCCTGGTGCGTGGAGCCGGCACTGGAGGAACCTGGCTGGGCACACACACTGGAGGTCGAGTGCGGGGAGTCGGCACGGGACGTACCAGACTGGAGAGGCGCACTGGAGGCCTGGTGCGTGGAGCCGGTACTGGAAGAACCTGGCTGGGCACACGCACTGGAGGTCGAGTGCGGGGAGTCGGCACGGGATGTACCGGACTAGAGACGCGCACTGGAAGCCTGATGCGTGGAGTCGGCACATGTGGCACAGGACTAATAACACGCACCTCAGGGCTAGTGCGGGGAACAGGCACAGGACGTACCTGACTGGAGACGCGCACTGGTAGCCTGGTGCGTGGAGTCGGCTCATATGGCACAGGACTAATAACACGCACCTCAGGGCTAGTGCGGGGAACAGGCACAGGACGTACCTGACTGGAGACGCGCACTGGAAGCCTGGTGCGTGGAGTCGGCACATATGGCACAGGACTAATAACACGCACCTCAGGGCTAGTGCGGGGAGAAGGCACAGGACGTACCTGACTGGAGACGCGCACTGGAAGCCTGGTGCGTGGAGTCGGCACATGTGGCACAGGACTAATAACACGCACCTCAGGGCTAGTGCGGGGAGAAGGCACAGGACGTACCTGACTGGAGACGCGCACTGGAGTGTAGCAGACGGCCGGACCCGGACTGGGTACCGGTGAAGCGGACTGCTCTGACACTGGAGTGTAGCAGACGGCCTGACCCAGACTGGGCACCGATGGAACGGATTGTTCTGGCACTGGAGTTCTCACACGTGAAACCGGCATAGGACATACTGGAGTGGGGATGTACAATGGAGACTCGGCGCGGGATGTAGACAGTAAACGACCCGGACTGGGGATGCACACCTGGGCACCTTTAACTCCAGCTCCCTTCGCTCGTTCTCACACTCTTCCCAATTACGCCTACACAGCTCCATAATGTCACAATATACCCCCTTCAGGTATTCCTCTTCCTCCTTCTCCACCGTATTCCACATGGAGAGTGGTACTGGCTCGTCCTCCTCGTAGCCAGACCAACCCCATAGCCCCCCCCCCGAAATTTTCTTGGGGTTGCCTACGGGCTCCGTTACCTCCGTTTACTCGATTACGCCGTTTCTCTCCTTTTTTCTCCTTAGCTCCAGAATAACGCTGCTTGGTCGGGTGGTGGTTCATTCTGTCACGTTCGGGTGTGTAGAGAGACCAAGGCGCAGCGTATCCATAGTTCGACATGTTTATTGAACTCACTGACGAACCATACAAAATAACAAATGATAATAATAAAGATGACACACGTAGCACGAACACGAGACAATATAACATTGAACCACGCCAACGGAGTGGAACACAGACATATAAGTAAGATCCCTAATTAGAGGTAATGCATAGCAGCTGCCTCTAATTAGGGATCCCACACACACAACACCACACAGACATAGAAATAATAGATCTGCCAGACTCTGACCATAGAAATATAGAGAAGCAAAGCTTCTCTATGGCCAGAGCCTGACATCCACCTTTAGCTGGTTGGTGACCTGTGTTTAACTTTGCCAGAAATAGAAATAAAGACGGAGGTGAAGAAGATCATGCAACGTGTCAAAAGAAAACTTGATGATCTGCCTTCTACAAAACTCATTGACTTCCTCAGGTAAGCATTTTTAAATGTGGAGAGAAACACACATGGAGAGAGATGCTTACAGGCCACTAAAATACTTTAATTGTTTTTGTCTTTCATTTCTAACAGAGGTAAAATCCAAACGTTGGAGAAAGACAAAAAAGAGATAGTGGGTGTTTTTGGGAAGACTGGAGCTGGTAAGAGCTTCTTGATTAACACCATCTTGGGTGAGACAAAATTGCTGCCCTCTGGAAACCAAGGGGCGTGCACCTCGGTCATGATTCAGGTGGAGGCCAATACGACAGACTCGGACTCAAAATACATCGCAGAGATTGAGTTCATGACAGAGGAGGTAATAGCATCTGTTTCATCTGTTTATAATTTAAAAGAAGAAACATCACAAACGGCACAGATTTGAGGGGGGTTTCTTGCTAGATGCACTGGTCCTTTTAAATTTCAATTCAAGGTTACACATACAAATATTTAAGGGCATATCCAGTTTGCTCTGCCCATATAGTCATGCCAAGCATAAGGATGTCTTAATCAGGGGCTGAACTCACTGATTTAGTCTTGTTTTTTCATCTGCTCAATGAGAAACCATGAGCGAGAGCTGTCTTGGGGGTGTAGTTTGATGTGGGTGTGGTATTTTCGCGATAGCCTACCGTTGTGTGTTCCTCTTTAGTCGCTGTAGTTGAACTATCCCAAATATACACCGTACCAACCGTGTGACGCAGCATGACAACGTGAACGTGATTGGTCAATAATCCCAAGCTCTGAGCGAAGTTCGTGAATGTGAGGATGTTTGATTTAACAAAGAAGTCTTGTTCTTTCAACATAACATTGCCTACGATGTATGTCTAGTTCGTTGTCTCATGTAATGTCCATCAAACTAGTCCTTAGATTCTGTGTGCTAATGCCTCAATTGGTTAGCTCTGCTGTCTGTACAGAAAAGGGCCGAACGTAATTTAAGGTTCAACAAGTTATAAGGATGCGGACTGCGGTACCTTCCACAGTCATAGGCTAAAGGGACGGGATGTTTCTTGCACAGTAACATGGTAAAGGGTGTGTCAACCTGGAAACGGCAATTCTGAACCTCTGCGGGAGGAGAAAGGAGTTCATGTGGAGAGAGCCTAGTAGTGACTGTATTATAAATAGTTGTGGGTTATCTGCCGTAGTAGTAGTAGTAGTAGTAGTAGTAGTAGTAGTAGTAGTAGTAGTAGTAGTAGTAGTAGTAGTAGTAGTAGTAGTAGAAGTAGTAGTAAAAAGGCCTAATAGCAGAGCAGTAATTGTAGTAACCGCAGCAGTGAGTTGCGAGTGAGCTTGTGGTGTGGTTATCATCAGTCAGAATGTAAAGGTTCCATGGCAGTTATTTCATCTGTGGGAGGTCAAAGTAGTTGTGGCTACTAAAACAGCTGAACCATTTAATTGGTAAAACATATTTCTGTTCTGATTTCAGATTTGAATAGCAGAGCATGAAATCTTAGAGTAAGTGGTCAAACAGCAGTTTAAAAAATTTGAGAGAAAAAGCAGTTGAAATGGTTACTAAAGCATCTGTACACATGTGGGATCTTAAGTTTGACCTGTTTCGTCACATGAGTAAAATAATCCTGCAGCAAGATGATTTGATTATTCTAAAAAAAGTTAATTTCTAACGGGAGTTAGTTTAGTTAGTTTTGATAGGCTACATTAAGATATACTTAGCTACAGTTTAGGTGTAGCCTACGGTTGCATTTCAGTTGCAATATCTATCTTGTGTCATAAAGATGTATAAAACAACGGTTGTTGATGTGTATGGCTGCATTTCAGGTACATTTTTGTACATTTGAATGTCGCAGTAGAAGGGCCTACAGTAGTAGGACATTTATTCTGTGTGGTGCTTTAGCATCTGAGCGAGCAAGAGAGTGAAAGAGAACTGCAGGTTTTCAGTGAATCACAAGGCTCATTTGAATTTCCTGCGGCACAGGAACATTTTTAGCGACAATAGAGTGATCAAATCTCTGGATAGTTAGTAGATACAGTGGGTGAGATAGGTATTGAACACGTCACCATTTTTCTCAGTAAATATATTTCCAAAGGTGCTATTGACATGAAATGTTCACCAGATGTTGGTAACAACCCAAGTAATCCATACATACAAAGAAACCAAAACAAATAAGTGCAGAAATTAAGTTATGTGTAATAATGTGAAATGACACAGGGAAAAAGTATTAAACATACTTACTGATATTTATTTAATACTTTGTTCAAAAGCCTTTGTTGGTAATGACAGCTTCAAGACGCCTCCTGTAGTCTCATGCATTGCTCTGGTGTGATTTTGGCCCATTCTTCTATGAATCTTGATCTTCAGTTCTTTCCATAGATTTTCAATGGGATTTAAGTCAGGTGATTGGCTGGGCCATTCTAGCAGCTTTATTTTCTTTCTTTGAAACCAATTGAGAGTTTCCTTGGCTGTGTGTTTGGGATCATTGTCTTGCTGAAATGTCCACCCTCGATTCATCTTCATCATCCTGGTAGATGGCAGCATATTTTTGTCAAGAATGTCTCGGTAAATTTGCCCATTCATCCTTCCTTCAATTATGTGAAGTTTGCCAGTACCATTTGCTGAAAAGCAGCCCCACACCATGATGTTCCCACCTCCAAACTTCACTGTTGGTATGGTGTTTTTAGGGTGATGTGCAGTGCCATTTCTCCTCCAAACATGGTGTGTATTATGACATCGAAACAGTTCAATTTTGCTCTCATCTGACCACGCTATATTCTCCCAGTATTTCACTGGCTTTTCCAAATGTTGTGCAGCAAACTTTAAACGAGCTTCAACATGCTTTTTTTTCAGCAATGGAGTCTTACGTGGTGAGCGTGCATGCAGGCCAAGGCGGTGGAGTGCATTACTTACTGTTTTCTTTGAGACAACAGTACCTGATAATTGCAGGTATTTTTGAAGCTCTCCACAAGTGGTCCTTGGCTCTTGGACAACTCTTCTGATTATTCTTTTCACTCCTCTGTCAGAAATCTTGCGAGGAGCACCTGGTCGAGGCAAATGTATGGTGAAATGATTGTCTTTCCACTTCCGTATTATGGCCCCAACAGTGCTCACTGGAACATTCAGAAGCTTAGAAATGTGCCTATAACCAATGCCATCATTATGTTTTGCAACAATTAGGTTGCGAAGGTCTTGAGACAGCTCTTTGCTTTTACCCATCATGAGATGTGTGACACCTTGGCAATGAGACCTTTTTGTAGGCCATCAGTTGGGACTGAACCAGCTGATATTAATTTGCACTGACAGGGGGCTGGATTGCTTTTTAATTATTGATAGTTTTCAGCTGCTTTTTGCACCTCCCTTTCTTCATGTGTTCAATACTTTTTCCCTGTGTCATTTCACATTATTACACACAACTTAATTTCTGAACTTATTTGTTTTGGTTTCTTTGTATGTATGGATTACTTGGGTTGTTACCAACATCTGGTGAGAATTTCATGTCAATAGCACCTTTGGAAATATATTTACTGAGTAAAATGGTGACGTGTTCAATACTTATTTCACCGGCTGTATCTCTTTTCTGATTTCCTATTTGAATAGCAGATAAGTAGACAGATCCAATTAAATTAATTATAATATGTGATTCTATGAGTAGACTAAGATTTCATACACTCTATGTTTTTGGCCTTTTCTCCGTTGGGTAAAAGGCCATCCTCTCCTTCAAAACTATGACTCTGTTAGTAATTAATTAATGTGCAACCTTCACTTTTAGTGTTGGTGTGGGCAATCGGTGACGGCAGCAGATTGCTGTGACGCTGCACTGTAGCTTCTTGGGCCATGTGGGCCTTTCTTGTGTGTAAATCTTTAGTTTTGGCATACCACCTTTTGTTTCCTATTTGTATACTATGTGTTGGTCACCATTTGGGTGGCTTGGTGGTTTCTTAACACAGGACTTAGCTTTCAGATGACGATTTAAGGAGAGAGTATGCACTACACATTTGTTATGGTTTGACATTTTTATTAGGAATGGAAAGAGGAACTATGGCCCATCTTCAGAGACAGATCTTACAAGGATGGAAATGATGAACACAAGGAAGGAGATGATGATGACGATGACGATGATAATGAAAAGATATCAGCTTTGTATGGAAAAGATGGACGTGGGGCAACCTTAGAAGAACTAATGGACAGGAAGCACTTCAGAGAAATTCCTGAGTTTCGTTTATCAGTCAAGAAAATATTTCTATGTGAAACAGTAAGTTACTGTCATGCTAGTTCACTTCTGTAAAGATTGTGTGCTTTGGTGAAAATAATTTGTTAATTCATGTATTTATTCCCTTACCAGAAAAACAGGCTTCAGTTGTGGCAAACCTTTGGCCAATTTGGTGCAAATTTGCAGCAAGCTCATATTTTCACATGCAAATTAGTTTTGTGGCATACCACTGTAGCAAATTTGCAGCGACTTGTGAACTTCTGGCAAACAGTTCTGGGAAACGTTAACACACAGTAACCAAAAACCCCACATTTAATTTGCATATTTATACAGCAAACAGTTGAACTTTTGCCACAAGTTGAAATGTTATTCAACTTGAAATGAAGCTGCTTCTCACAGAAACACTAAACCAAATATACTAAAATGTCTAAATGTACTAAACAAGTATGCAATGTCTTAACAGATACAAATAAATTGAATACAACTCAGCATGCTAATGAAGATAAGAGCAAAGACTGGATATTTCGCAAATAAATTGTTTATTTTGTCTTTTTATGTACAGTAGCTACAACATCTATTTGAGAGAAATGTGAACACTATGGGCCTTGATGTTGCAATGCTTCTCACTGAAACTGGCATTCTATATATTTTTCAGCAATGGAACAATGTTTCTGCCTTGTATAAATGCTATATAAACAAACAATGTATCTAGCATGGACTGGGACTTAGACCTACTAAAAACTACTACATTTAAATTTGTGGCCAACTGTTCCTAGAGAGTCACAGTATACAATATACGTCACTAAGACAGTTGTTTACTAGCTCTCTTCTTCCTGGTGTACAGTGCATTTGGAAAGGATTCAGACCCCTTGACTTTTTCCACATTTTGTTACGTTACAGCCTTGTTCTAAAATCGATGAAATAAATGTTTGTTCCTCATCAATCTACACATAATACCCCATAATGACAAAGCAAAATATGTTTTGGGGAAATTCTGCCAAAGTTTTAAAAAAAACAACAGATACCTTATTTACATAAGCGTTCAATGTTTCCAATGATCATCCTTGAAATGTTTCTACAACTTGATTGGAGTCCACTTGTGGAAAATTCTATTGATTTGACATGATTTGGAAAGGCACACACCTGTCTATGTAAGGTCCCACAGTTGACAGTGCATGTCAGAGCAAAAACCAAGCCATGAGGTTGAAGGAATTGTCCGTAGAGCTCTGAGACAGGATTGTGTCGAGGCAAAGATCTGGGGAAGGGTACCAAAACATTTCTGCAGCATTGAAGGTCCCCAAGAACACAGTGGCCTCTTCCAAGAGCTGGTCGCCAGGCCAAACGGAGCAATCAGGGGAGAAGGGCCTTGGTCAGGGAGGTGACCAATCTGGTCACTCTGACAGAACTCCAGAGTTCCTCTGTGGAGATGGGAGAACCTTCCATAAGGACAACCATCTCTGCAGCACTCCACCAATCAGGCCTTTATGTTAGAGTGGCCAGACGGAAGCCACTCCTCAGTAAAAGGCACATGACAGCCGGCTTGGAGGTTGAGGCACCTAAAGGACTCTGATCATGAGAAAAAAGATTGTCTGGTCTGATGAAACCAAGATTGAACTCTTTAGCCTGAATGCCACACCTGGCACCATCCCTACGGTGAAACATGGTGGTGGCAGTTTCATGCTGTGGGGATGTTTTTTCAGCGGCAGGGACTAGTCAGGATCGAGGGAAAGATGAGAGGAGCAAAGTAAAAATATTTTTTTTTCTTCTAAAAACCAGTTGTTGCTTCGTCATTATGGGGTATTGTGTGTAAATCCATTTCAGAATAATATAACAAAAATGTAACCTTACAAAATGTGAAAAGTTAGGGGTCTGAATACTTTCCGAATCCACTGTATAAGGCTTGGGTTTAAAAAAAAGCAACAAAAAAGGCAAACAAAAGAAAAACCCACACCAAACATAAAGACAGAAAGCAAACCAAACAGGTGGAGCAAAACAAACGAAATCAGGGAAATCACACAAAGGCATATTTTTCTATAAATCAAATAGGGAGAGCCAACTAAAGGTGTTGACTCTACACATCTCTCAAGACAACTGGAACTGGGCCAACCACTCTTAAATAGCATTTGGGCCAGCACAGCTAAAACACCTTTCCACTAAAGAGATGCCAACCAGAACAGGTGTAACACATACTGACTAACGAGGTGACACCAATCGGTGCGCCCTACGTGCTAACGTGCTGAAGTCCGACCTCAAAACATAAATGGAAAAACCAAAGCCTGTAACAAGCTTTAAGATTATACACTAATTTCTCACTCCAAAAAAGTGTTATGAGTGAGTGCAACACAAACACCTTTCATCACCCGTGGTGTTGATGAATCCTTCTCCAACACCACGGGTAGGGGAAGGGTATCCATCTGCAAATGTGAAGTCTTGCTTTGATGTTAAGTCAGCTCATATTGTTGCTACTTTAGCTGTTGTGCTAGCTAACATGCTAGTGATTAATGACACTAGCATACTAACATGCATATTAGGATTACATGACAACAACGTCACCTAAAAATATGTGTTTAGGCAAGTCATTAGTTAGCTAGCTAGCTATCACATTAATTGTGGAAAAATAGGATTGATAATGTTAGCTAGCTAAGTGCTAGTAAGACAGATTGAAACTGGTATCAACAAAATATGTTTAACTCTATTCCATAAAACACGACATTGCTAACAAGGCATGAATTAGCTAACACCATTAGTTTATTAGGAAGTTTAAGTAATAAGTTAGACACTCACCGGACAACTTTGGTACATAGCTAGCTAGAATGCTTGGTTTCCATTTTCCAACAGATTTTTCTAATCCCCCTGATTGGTCGTAAATGGTTACTGGCCTTGGAACTCATGTATTCACCAGAAGCGGTTTCTAGTAAACTGTTTGCTGCTAGTGTGAATAAATATTATTGCGGCCAAAGGTTTGCCACAGACTCACCACTAGTGGCAAACATTTGCAAACTTCTGGCAACATTTTGTGTAACAATATTTAGTTTGCAGCAAATTTGCCACAAACTACATCTTTTAGGCTCTTTGATCTTTGCAAATGTGTTATTTTGGAGAAAATAACTTTTTTTCTTTTTCTTTTTTGTGTGCTTGTAATGATGCTTTATTACAATTACAGGCTGAAGAACTCTCTGAAAAGATAACTTGTTACACACGGAGTGACACACAGAGTGAAACATTTGAAAGACAGTATTGGCCGCTTGTGAAGTGTATAACCATCAAGGTGCCAAACTCCAAAGACCTACTAGAGCATGTTGTGCTGGTTGATCTTCCTGGCAATGGAGACTGCAACAAGAGCAGAGATGAGATGTGGAAATCGGTAATTATTTATATTTCTTATTGATGATGATCCCATGTTCTGTTTAGAATTGTATTCATGCAACTTCTAATTTGGTTGGTGTTAGATCACCATCACAGGTATCAATATCATAGGGCCAAATGGCTGGCTATGTCTATGTATTTTAGTTTATTTATATTAATGTTCAATTGATTAAACATATTATGTAGGTCTATGTATGTTATTAATATTATGTGTATTGTGTATTTTACACCTTCACTGTTGGAACGTTTTAAGTTAATGTTACACTTCTTCAGTTTGTTGGAAATTGCTCTGCTGTGTGGATTGTAAGCGACATTGCAAGAGCAACTTCAGAAAAGGAATCATGGGAGATTTTAGACAGCACCGTTAGCCTCTTGGGACCTGGTGGAGAATGTCGAAGCATCAGTTTCATCTGCACCAAGACAGACGACATTGAGGAGAATCAAAAGGCTGATGCACGTACCTGTATTTTGCGCCGAAATGAAGCAACCAAGAAGCAAGTGAGGGACAAGTTCAACAAACAAAAAGAAATTAAGGTAAATTACAACTGACATAAAGGAACCTTCTGTTACTTGTCAACATGCTCATACTGAATGTTGTAGTGGTGAAGATTTAGGAATTTAATGGAATTACATGAGACCAAGATTACATTGTACCATAAAGCTTTTCATCAGACTTTTGTGTCTAATATACAAAACAAACAATTGAGTAATAGGTATGTATTTGTATTAATGATAAGGTAAGAAAGTTGTTCTAATCTGGTATTTATCAGTCATATTAAAATGTATTATTTTAAATTAGTTGAAGCACAACAGCTTGCATGAGCATAATGAATATACATATTTAGACCTTGCAAAATGTCAGTGTGTGGACATTATTTAATTGGCTGTCATTGTCTCATCAACAACTTTCAGAAACACTTCAGTGGGGGAAAGGACTTCCTTAAGGTGTTTACTGTGAGTTCCAAGGAATACCAAAAACAAAAGCATTTGCAACAAGAAGAGACCGGTACGATAACTTAACATGTTTATTGATTCTACGACATAGAGACAATTGTGTCCCTTATTTATATGCCTGCCTTTTTGAGATTCTTTGTGTGTATTGTGTTGTGTTGCTCTACATGTGTTGCTCTACATAGCAACAAACTTCACCTACGCAGCATACCTACATATTTGGATATGACTTGTAGTATCTGTCAAATTTAAAAATACAATATGTTTTGGTCAATAACAACTCCAAATGTAACCTGGACCGTATGATAGTCAATAATGCAGGTTCTTGTTTTCTATCAAATATTGTGGGTAGTGTGTACACCTACAGCATGCTAAGCTATCCTCATGTCCTCTGAAACATTTCACTCTATTGTATGAAGACTCGTCTTCTCTGAAAATAACATCTTGCACTTTTGAACACTACTATGTGTTGATTCCTAATTTGAGTTCTGCATGCATAACTAGGATTAAGCTCATAATCAATCATTTAGGTATTCAAACAGAAATAGGTAAACTAAATTATCAAGAACTTAATTATCAAGAACAATAATAGCATCAAAGAACACTGACAACAACCAAAGGTAGAAATAAACCTATTTTGAACTGATGTTGCAGAAATACCCAAACTTCAGGAATTTCTCAGAAATCTCAATGATCGTCGCACAAAGACTTCAGATTATGTTTCTGGAGCCTATGGGATACTCTGTCTGATACAAGCAGCCAAAAGCAGTGACATGGTATTGTACTTACAGCAAGTTAATATACTCCTTACATGTGAATAAGTGTATTATATTTATTATGTTGAGTTTGGATTTCAGAGAGACAGCAAAGAAGAGGTGTGCCAGGTTCTGGAACAGAGGCTCAAGGATGAGGTCAAGTCCATTGATCAAACTATGGATAAGGCTTATGAGACTTTTGAAAAATGCCTCTCAGAAGGAGTTCAACAGTCAGAAGAATCATGCGAGATATTAATGAACAAAGTGATTGCACCAGTAAGCTATAAAAATAGAAAATGTTTTAAGAATAGCCGGTTTTGCACTGTCACCCTACACTGAGTATACCAAACATTAGGAAAGGTTCCTAATATTGAGTGAATTTGTCGGGGCATGGACTCTACAAGGTGTGGAAAGCGTTTCACAGGGATGCTGGCCCATGTTGACTCCAATGCTTCCCACAGTTGTCAAGTTGGCTGGATGTCCTTTGGGTGGTGGACCATTCTTGATACGCACGGGAAACTGTTGAGTGTGAATAACCCAGTAGCGTTGCAGTTCTTGACACAAACTGGTGCGCCTGGCACTTATTACCATACCCCATTCAAAGGCACTTAATCAATTGTCTTACCCATTCACCCTCTGAATGGCACACACACAATCCATTTCTGAATTGTCTCAAGGCTTAAAAATCCTTCTTTAACATGTCTCCTCCCCTTCACCTACATTGATTGAAGTAGATTTAACAACTGAGATTAATAAGGGATGATAGCTTTTAGCTGGATTCACCTGGTCAGTCTATGTCATGGAAAGAGCAGGTTTTCTTAATGTTGTGTATAATCAGTGTATATCCGTGCTAGCCAGTTTGTGCTAGCGCCAGAGAAGCTGAAAATCAAGAGACTCAACTAGGACCCCAAAAGCGATGTCATTTACTAATTGGTTATCTGAGATCGATTCAGAAAAGTAAATGGGAGAGTAATCTTTCATGGTTTGACGCACATAACATAACTGTTATTGGCAGCATCTGTCAACAGAGTGTGATATTGCGAGGGGTGAAAGTGAGTGATGAGGCTAAGAATGAGCGAGAAAGAGGAAATAGACGTATATAGGATTTAATAAACATGAAAGACAGCAATACACAAAGAAAGACTAATAACCCGCAAGGGTTGAACAGAAAACATGTAGTTAAATAGTGACCCTGATGACCGATGAGGAACAGGTGTGGGTCATCAGGGTGTTGCTACCATCTTCCCCCGACCGCCGGTTAGAACGCCTGCGAGGATGATCGCTGGAGAGGAGGAGGGACCGGTGCTCTGCGCGGGGCATTCGTTACACAGAGTGTGGGATGCAACGACTAATGGGGAACCTTTTACCGGTAAGCAGACTTTTTGTCACTGATCCTTTGGACAAATCATGATTTCGGAGGTGCTCGCATCTTTCAAACTTCAGAAGGGAAGGGGACATTTGGCCCATAGACTTGCCCGTCACTTGCAAAGAAAGTGTGGTGGAGGTGCCACCCTGCTTTCACTCCTCGTTCTACTATATTGTGGAACACGTCTGCCCCCAGAATTTAAACAAGCATTGGACACAATTATGCAATATTTAAATTCTGGGTTTCCGAAATCAATTGAAGAGGGATATTTACCATCAAGCAAATACAACAAATATATATTGAGCAAAACATGGACCTCTACTGCATGTTTATCGACCTCACCAAGACTTTTAACACTGTAAACCGGGAGGGGTTATGGAAGATCTTCTGTGATGGTGATGTCTCTGAAGTCTTCCCCATCTCCAACGGCATCAAGCTAGGATGTATATTTGGCCTGGTACCGTTCAACCTCTTTTAAAAAAATATATATATATACAGTACCAGTCAAAAGTTTGGACACACCTAGTCAATTAATATATTATATTTGAGATTCTTCAAAGTAGCCACCCTTTGCCTTGATGACAGCTTTGCACACTTGGCATTCTCTCAACCAGCTTCATGATATAGTCAGCTGGAAAACATTTCAATGAACAGGTGTGCCTTGTTAAAAGTTACATTTGTGGAATTTCTTTCCTTTTTAATGCGTTTAAGCCAATCAAGCAAGAACCGCTCAAATAAGCTAAGAGAAATGACAGTCCATCATTACTTCAAGACATGAAGGTTAGTCAATATGGAACATTTCAAGAACTTTGAAAGTTTCTTCAAGTGCAGTCGCAAAAACCATCAAACGTATGATGAAACTGGCTCTCATGAGGACCGCCACAGGAATGGAAGACCCAGAGTTACTTGCAGAGGATAAGTTCATTAGAGTTACCATCCTCAGAAATTGGCAATTAACTGCACCTCAGATTGCAGCCCAAATAAATGCTTCACAGAGTTCAAGTAACAGGCACAATTGCTGCAAAGAAACCACTACTTTTTTATTTAACCTTTATTTAACTAGGCAAGTCAGTTAAGAACAAATTCTTATTTACAATGACTGCCTACACCGGACAAACTCAGACTACACTGCGCCACCCTATGGGACTCCCAAACACAGCTGGTTGTGATACATTCTGGATTTGAACCAGGTTGTCTGTAGTGACACCTCTAGCACTGAGATGCAGTGTCTTAGACCACTGCGCCATTTGGGAGCCCGAAAAGACACCAATAAGAACAATAGACTTGCTTGGGCCAAGAAACGCGAGCAATGGACATTAGACTGGTGGAAATCTGTCCTTTGGTCTGATGAGTCCAAATTTGAGATATTTTGTTCCAACCGCCGTGTCTTTGTGAGACTCAGAGTAGGTGCATGATCTCCGCATGTGTGGTTCCCACCATGAAGCATGGAGGAGGAGGTGTGTGGTGCTTTGCTAGTGACACTGTCAGTGATTTATTTAGAATTCAAGACACACTTAACCAGCATGTATATCACAGCATTCTGCAGCGACACGCCATCTGGTTTGCGCTTAGTGGGACTATCATTTGTTTTTCAACAGGACAATGACCCAAAGCACACCTCCAGGCTGTGTAAGGGCTATTTGACCAAGAAGGAGAGTGATGGAGTGCTACATCAGATGACCTGCTCTCCACAATCACCCGACCTCAACCCAATTGAGATGGGTTCGAATATCAGCCAACAAGTGCTCAGCATATGTGGGAACTCTTTCAAGAAAAGCATTCCAGGTTAAAAGAATGCCAAGAGTGTGCAAACAATGTAGAAAATAGTACAAAATAAAAACCCTTGAATGAGTAGGTGAGTCTAAACTTTTGACTGGTACTGTATTTTTTTTACTGACATCTTCTACAGTGCCACTAAGGAACACAATAAAGGCATCTACATCAGATACAAGGATGATGCTTCAATCTACAGCCTGCGCAGGCTCCGAGCAAAGACAAACATAATAATATCTTGTCCATAAGGCCTTCCTGGGGAGCATAGCTGAGGATGGCTCACTCGACCAAGAAATAACAAGCAGAATCCTGCCCAAGCAAATCATAAAGGCACAGCTCCGATTGACTGGCCACACCATCAGGTTTCCCCAACACGGTCTCCCAAGAAGGATTTTCTTTGGCGAGCTGCTGCAAGGGCCTTGAAAGACAGGCCAGCCTAAAAAGCGCTTCAAAGACAACCAATAGAAGGCAACTTCGAGCGAGAAAGAAGCACTTGTCCAAAGTAATGTGCATAAGTCGTCATTATCCAAACCGACAGACTGAGAGAGAGAGAGAGCGAGAGAGAGAGAGAGAGAGAGAGAGGTACGTTCTTATATACATGATGTATCAAGTCTCTCGATTTTCTAATTTCTCTGGCGATAGCGTACATTGGTTCGCACAGAAATACTATAGGCTCGCACGATACTGGAAAAGCAGCTATTGAAGAGATACTCATGCATGACAGATTTCTAATGCTGTGCTGTTAAAAACGTTTAACATATTTTCATTTTCTATTCCCAGAGTGGGAAAAAAGGCTGTGGATATCAAGTAGTGAAGTCTTTATGCAAGAATGGCGGTGTTTACAAACCAAAAGGGAAAAGGGAAAGGAGAAGGGAAAAAAACCTTAATGAGAGTTTAGCCTCATGTATGAGAGGTCTTATTGATAAAGAGTTTAAGATATATTTCCCGTAAGTAATATAATTATTAAATTCATATATATATATATATATATATATATATATATATATTCGGAAAGTTTTCAGACCCCTTTACTTTTTCTAAATGTTGTTTCGCTACAGCCATATTCTAAAATGTATTAATTATATAATGACAAAGCGAATTTACCTTATTAACTTAACTATTTAGACCCTTTGCTATGAGACTCGAAATTAAGCACTGTGCATCCTGTTTCCATTGATCATTCTTGAGATGTTTCTACAACTTCATTGGAGTTCACCTGTGGTAAATTCAATTGATTGATCTGGAAAGGCACATACCTGTCTATATAAGGTCTCACAGTTGACAGCGCATGACAAACCAAGTCATGAGGTCGAAGGAATTGTCCGTAGAACTGCGAGACAGGATTGTGTCGAGGCACAGATCTGGGGAAGGGTACCAAAACATTTCTGCAGCATTGAAGATGTTTGGAACCACCAAAACTCTTCCTAGAGCTGGCCGCCCGGCCAAACTGAGCAATAGGGGGAGAAGGGCCTTGGTCAGGGAGGTGACCAAGAACCCGATTGTCACTCTGACAGAGCTCCAGAGTTCCTCTGTGGAGATGGCAGAACCTTCCATAAGGACAACCATCTCTGCAGCACTCCACCAATCAGGCCTTTATGGCAGAGTGGCCAGACTGAAGGCATTTTTCATCCATCCATCCATCCATCCATCCATCCATCCATCTATCTATGAAACCAAGATTGAATTATTTGGCCTGAATGCCAAGCGTCATGTCTGGAGGAAACCTGGCACCATCTCTATGGTACAGCATGGTTTTGGCAGCATCATTTTTCAGCAGCCAAGACAACGCAGGATTGGCTTCGGGACAATTCTCTGAATGTCCTTAAGTGGCCCAGCCAGAGCCCGGACTTCAACCCGATTGAACATCTCTGGAGAGACTTGAAAATAGCTGTGCAGTGATGCTCCCCATTCAGCCTGACAGACCTTGAGAGGATCTGCAGAGAAGAATGGGAGAAACTCCCTAAATACAGGTGTGCCAAGCTGTATGCCATTCCAAATCATGTCCAATCAATTGAATTTATCACAGGTGGACTCCAATTAAGTTGTAGAAACATCTCAAGGATGATCAATGGAAACAGGATGCACCAGAGCTCAATGTCGAGTCTCATAGGAAAGGTTATTAATACTAAATAAGGTATTTCTGTTTTTATTTTTTATATATTTGCAAAAATGTCTTAAAACCTGTTTGCGCTTTGTCATTATGAGGTATTCTGAGTAGATTGAAGAGGAATTATTTTTATATAATCCATTTTAGAACAAGGCTGTAACAAAACAAAATGTGGAAAACGTCAAGGGGTCTAAATACTTTCTGAATGCACTGTATATAATACACATAGAATGATAAGGGCCCTGTTAAATCAAATCTAGTAACAATCTAAATGATTTGGACATATTGTGTTTCAGAAACGAGGGCAAACTTGGCCCAATCAGGGAGCAGATTGATACATCCACCCTTGACACAAACAGCTTGTTTGGGAAGCACCCGGAACTGTCACTGCATCTGACATTCCTCAAGACGGAGGTAAGGTTTAAAAATAAATCAGTCTTGAGGCCGATATGTAAAGCTTAGTAAAGAACAGTGATACTAGCAAGAGCATTGTGCAGGTTTCTCATGTCTCTCATGTTATTCAATTGTTATCATGCACCTGCAACAAAGAAAATAGCTCAGATGTGCGAGTGCCTTTTTGAATTTTGTAACAAAAAATCAGGAAATGCAACATTGAACCCCCCCCCCCCTCCGCCACACACACCATTTTTAGAAAGTGGCCTTGTAAACAAACCCTCCAGAAATAAGATTACTGTCTTATCTTGTCCATAGACTGCTTACAGTGTAAGGAGATCACTTACAGTGGCGAGAAAAAGTATGTGAATCCTTTAGAATTACCTGGATGTCTGCATAAAACATTTTCTTTAGTTGCGGATCAGACCTGAACAATGGTCAGGAGGAATTTTGGACCATTCCTTTTTACAAAACTGTTTCAGTTCAAGCAATATTCTTGGGATGTCTGGTGTGAACCGCTCTCTTGAGGTCATGCCACAGCATCTCAATCGGGTTGAGGTCAGGAATCTGACTGGGCCACTCCAGAAGGCGTACTCTTTTTAATGAAAAGCTAGACTGAGAACTTCTGCCCAACATTTTCTTAACATGTAAACATGCACAATCAGTATTTAAGTTTTGTGTCGTTGTCCTGTTGCATCATCCAACTTCTGTTGAGCTTCAATTGGTGGACTGAGCCTTACATTCTCCAGCAAAATGTCTTCATCAACTTGGGATCTTATTTTTCCGATGATGATAGCAAGCTGTCCAGGCCCTGAGGCAGCAAAGCAGCCAAAACCATGATTCTCCCTCCACCATACTTTACAGTTGGGATGAGGTTTTGATGTTTTCTCTCCACACATAGTGTTGTGTGTTCCTTCGTAACAACTCAACTTTAGTTTAATCTGTCCACAGAACTTCAGATGTGCAGCAAGGTTTTTTTGGACAGCAGTGGCTTCTTCCGTGGTGTCCTCCCATGAACACCATTCTTGTTTAGTGTTTTACGTATCGTAGACTCGTCAACAGAGATGTTGGAGTGTTCCAGAGATTTCTTTAGCTGACACTCTAGGATTCTTCTTAACCTCATTGAGCATTCTGCACTGTGCTCTTGCTGTCATCTTTGCAGGACAGCCACTCCTAGGGAGAGTAGCAACAGTGCTGAACTTTCTCCATTTATAGACAATTTGTCTTACCGCAGACTGATGAACATCAAGGCTTTTAGAGATACTTTTGTAACCCTTTTCATAGGGTGTCACGAGAATTTCTATCTCAATGTTCTAACTGAACTCTTTTATAACTCTATCTGTATCCTGAAGGTTGTAAGGCTTCAGTTCTAAGAAACGGACACAGTCCAAGCTTACAATGATCAGTTCTTTATTCAGAGAGCTCTGCCCTCTAAGTTCAGAGCCCATCTTTTATACACACACATCAGTCGAAAACCCCACCCTGCTTTAGGCGGGCTGTACACATACATTGTTTATCATATTTTGTAACATGTTTCATAATCTCCTGCAAGCCTAACAGTTTCTCCCCTTATAATCTTATAATTCTAATCTATTTCACACAGTTACACAGTTTCAGGGTGGAATATTTTAGTCATTACTTTAAACATCAATGGGCAGGGCAGCTCTAACCAACATCGATTGGACTCATTGATTGGACTCCAGTGTAGCTGACTCCCGACTCCAATTAGCTTTTGGCGAAGTCATTAGCCTAGGGGTCCACATACTTTTTCCAACCTACACTGTGCATTTTTAAATGATGAATTCAATATAGACAAGAAAATACAATACTTTGTGTGTTATTAGTTAAAGCTTACTGTGTTTGTCTTGTGGTGAACTGATCAAAGTTTATGACCAATTTATGTAGAAATCTAAAAAGGGTTCACATACTTCTTGCCACTGGAAATTAGGGTTTTCTGGACCATGTTTTTCTATCTGAAAGGAAACTGAGTTGAAGGCTAAACTAATCTGTGACCTCCGTGAGAGAAAGAAACAAATCTACTCCACTCTAACCGAGTCAATCAAGGACTCCATGCATCGATGCTATATAAGTAAGTCTGGAAATTAACATGTATTATCTGAGATAAAGTGTTGTGGCCTGGTCATGAAAATTATGTTATTTAGAATGTAGTAATAGCAGATTAAGTCATACAATGGTTATGGAAACAATATGATTACTGTGTTTTAGGGGCATCAGAGCATACAGGAAAGGATTCTCTGAAAAGGATGAAAGATGAGCTACATCATCACATGAAGAATAACAACATTTTCCAGAAGGCCAAGGAATATATGCTGGGTTCTTTAATCAACCTGAAGGTTTGGCACATTGTACAGTAGAGCTAGAGTTTGAAAAATGCTTTTAAGTGACACTCAACAATGATACAATAATACAAAATACTGATAAAAGAAATAACACATGAAATTGAGTTTTGAGGCACTAAAAACAATCATGGTCAAATATGGTACAGGCTTCATCTATAACACATTACATCATCTTTACACATGTATGCAGAAAAACAAATTCTGAAAGTTTAACGACTTTGACTACATATCCATAATGCATTTATTACATCTATAAGCATTCCGTGATGCGTTATTACAGGTTCCAACCGCATCAATAAAGATTAATGAAATATATTCATAGCATATCTATAGCGCATTCGTGTCATGCCATGAAAATGCTCTTATTTAGGTACAATATCTTAATAGATGCATCATTAAAATGACAGCCTAGTGTCATCATTATGGCTTTTTTCAAAAATGTGCTTCTGCCATACCAGTGTTAGAGATTATGCCAAACCACGTTTTGAAAATGATGCTGAAATGTACCATGTACCAGACCCATTTCTCCCACCGGCCGCTATAGGCCCATGTCTTACGGCCGCTATAGGCCCATGACTTACCTTCTTCTTCCTCTCACTGAGGTCAATGATGCATGAAGATCCCCACAGGGTTGAATCCCTAGGGTACATTTTACGGATCAAATCGTGTAGTTGAGGTTCATATCATAACTCATTAACTGCCCTCCACATCACAATTAAGTGATCAAAGTCAGAGTAAAGTCAAATCTTTTTTCCCATTCATAACTTTGCAGTTTGCCACTCTGATCTATAATTCCAACAATAAAGGTCTGTGTATGAATTTTATGCAGTCAATGTACTGTCATGTCTATTTTCTCTGCGTAGAGCATGTATAAAGCATTTAGAAACATGCCTTACTTATCAAAAAGAATATGGACAACCTACAATTCAATTTTCTAGCTAGCACAGAAAACAATTGCTGAGGACATCGCCCCAAAGAATCATACCATTTACATTTTTCAGTTTTACTTTTCTTGAATAGATTGAACAAATATTAATATTCAAAGCATTCAATTTAAATTCCCCATTTCAGACTCATGGCTAGCAATAACTATTTTAGTGAGTAAAATGTACTAACACAGGGAGGTAAAGCCAGTTAGTGTTTCCCCCGTATTCATTAATGTAACGTTAGCTAGCTAGATAAGTTGGCTAAGCCCCTGGCACAATGTCAACTCATTTTACAACTCTGTCAATAAACTTGACAAAATCTGAACATTTCGTTAATAATGTTAGCAATTTCACTATTAACATTGTACTTTTGCACATTACAAACCATTTTAAAACAAGACATATTAAGAGATGGACAGAAACCAGTTACTTTCGTTTTGACCCAAAGCTATTATATTGACTACAAGGTAGCCAAGTGACCACTCTAACAATGGAAATACACTGAGTGTACAGAAAAATGTGGAAGACCTTCCTAATATTGAGTTGCACCCTCCCCATCTTTTGCCCTGAACTCTACAAGGTGACAACCTGTTTTTGCTTTGTCATTATGGGGTATTGTGTGTAGATTGATGAGGTAAAAAATAGTTTTAATCCATTTTAGAATACGGCTGTAATGTAACAAATTGTGGAAAAAGTCAAGGGGTCTGTAAAGTCAAGGGGTCTGAATACTTTCCCAATGCACTGTATCATACACTGAAGTTGGGAAAGTAATTCAGCTTTGAAAGTTGATAAACTTGTAAACCCAAGTTTGACAAAATGGGCCTTTAATGTTTTGGTACACCTACTGGAGAGCTCTTCTTTGTCTACACCCATTCAGCATTGTTCACACCCTTTTAAGCCTTAGCCCCACCCATCTCTTTAAGGATTCACATGTGAGGTCATGTGCTAAACAGAGTGAGTAGTGTAGTAAACAACCAAAGATTAAGACTAAAAGTGGTGAAAGTAGTAGCAAAAAGTAGTACAAATATCCTATTATGACTTTGGTGAAGGTCATGTTGTTCTTCACATTACCGTCTCTTGTAAACACACACTATATCAAATAAAATCTCAGTATATTTGTCACATGCACAGGATACAAAAGGTGTAAACGGTACAGTGAAATGGTTACTTGTGTAACAGTGTTGCTTCCGTCCCTCTCCTCATCCCAACCTGGGCTTGAACCAGGGACCCTTTGCACACATGGGCAACAGTCACCCTCGAAGCATCGTTACCTATCGCTCCACAAAAGCCGCGGTCCTTGCAGAGCATGGGAAACAACTACTCAGAGCAAGTGACATCACCGTTTCACACCGGTTACACTTGCATATTTGCATAGTAGCAACAGCTAAAATATGCATAATATCTGAAAATGTAGCTAGACTCGTACCCTTTGTTTACATGGATGAAAACCTCACGGCAGACACTCACCACGTTTTTCCACTGATCTTTCTTTGTCTATAGCGCCTGCTAATATTCAGGGAAGCCATGTTGTTGAGAGCAGTCCATGTTGTTGAGAGCAGTCCATGTTGTTGAGAGCAGTCCATGTTGTTGAGAGCAGTCCATGTTGTTGAGAGCAGTCTAACGTTATACCTTTCAAAAAAGCCGCAGTAGCCAAGATTATCTTCACATATTGAGAAGCTCACGTTATAGACAGACGTATGGTACATGGTAGACCAATCCGAACTCATCTCTTGGCATGTCGGGAAGGTTCCTGTCTTTTTCCATGGCTACACCAACTAGGCTCATAATTTAACAATTTTATTAGTATTTACAGATGGCATACATGTTTGTTATTAAAGCACATGAAAGTTCACATGTTCCAGAAGGCATTTCTGCCCAAAAAAATTGAGAATGCATCTCCTGTGAAGTAGTGAGGTGCGACATACGCCTAGCTCCTTGAAACGGGTCACATATAGCCACGATTTTGACTTTGCCTTTGTGGTAACTAGTGGAGGCGCAACATCGCAACACCTCTAGGAACTTTTGTGAAACAGATCAAACAAACCAGGCCGGGGTTTGAGAAGTCAATGGAAAATTCCAATTCCAAAAAAGACAACCTAGATTCAAGCCAATGTCTTAAGTAGTTGAACATGTTATTAATTCAACATCGTGAAAGTGACAAACTAAAACATTTTTGTCAAAAACAACTTTATATCGAAGGAGTGACTTTGCACATGCTTAGTTTGGCGTGGTTTGACTGTTAGACCCAATGACGTATTTCTACGCATGAGCTTAGCTGGACAACGTCGCCATGACATCGCATACAAGTGTGATCTGGGATTTCTATTGGAGAAGCAGTTTCTGCCTATCTTCATACTGTACTGTCTTTGCCTTAGTGTCTTCAATCTAGGTGACAGCCCAGTGTTCTTTTGACTTCTTTTTAGCTTTTTTTATGTACAAACTTACACTTTCAGTCATGAAATAGTGAACAAAAAAGGTTAACTTAATGTTTAAATACTTTTTTTGAAGATTTTTGCAGAAGCGAGAGGTCGCCTTTCACACACTCCTCCTGTGGCTGTGCCAGGGTTCCGGTCTAGAAGCAATGTTTCGACTTCTCCTACAGTTTTGCTTCGGTACTGCAGTTTAACTGACGCCGGCTCAGAAAGACAATTTCCATATAAGACACATATCACCTTTGTGCAGAAAACATCCATAGAATTCATCAAAAAACTGTCACTGAGACCGAAAAAAAATGTTTCTCCCAAATACGCACAGCTAAAGATTTTGTGTTGTGCCCGTGTTCTTTTTGATAATTGAGGCATGTTTATAAATGCTTTCTGAATGGGAAAATAACAATTACATTACATTGACTGCATAGAATTCATACACAGACCTTAAATGTTGGTGTTATCGATCAGTGGCAAACTGCACAGTTAATTACCATGAAGTGCTTAGCTATAAATGCTTTATGAATGGGAAAATAGATTTTACTTTACTAAGACTGCAAATAATTCATATATAGACCTTTCATGTGTACTTTATAGACCAGTATGACCAACTTAATTGTGATGTGGAGGGCAGAGAATGAGTTACGAAAGCTTTATGATATGAGCCTCAACTACACAATTTGATCTGTAAAAATGTACACTAGGAATTCAACCCTGTGGGGATCTTCATGCACCATTGACCTCAGTGAGAGGAAGAAAAGGTAAGTTACCTACCTATACAGGCCGGTGGGGGAAATGTGGCTGGTACAGGCCTATACAGGCTGGTGGGGGAAATGGGGCTGGTACAGGCCGGTGGGGGAAATGGGGATGGTACAAGGCAAAGGGTGGCTATTTTGACTTGGTTGTGGTAAAGTACAATCATCTCTTAGTGTAAGGGTGGACTAATTAATCATTTCTGTCCTACATTAGGATCACATTGTGATGCAGCTGAAGTGTAAACTACAAGAATCAATGGATCTCTCACTCAAGACCCCCAACAGCTCGTTCCTCCCAGGTAAATGAAACGGACCATATGCTTTACCTATTCCAATATAGTTGAAATCAAGTCAAGTACTCGTCAGAACAAGTCTGGAAACCATGCCCACTTTATCTTGAGATGCATATAGCTTGTGTCATAAGTAAATGTTTTCAAGCTATATATTACTCACATGACTTTCAATCTTGTTGTTTGTAAACAATTGAGTAATAAAACCTTTATATTTTTGTTATAATAAAGTAAGACAACACAAAAACATTTCAGCATTTTTGGCAGCCTAAAATTACTACAGAAACCCTAATATTGGATGACAGCTAGATAGCCATTTACTTAAAGGAGAAGTTCAAGATTTTACAACTTGATGTTAGTGTGACATGGTGAGGTTGGACCAGGAGCAGAGAAGAGACCAGATGAGGAATCAGTGGTTAAGGATAAACATAAATACTTGACTGAGAAACGGTAACCGAAGGATCACAGTAACACTGGAAAAACAACAAACACTAAGTCTCAAACTCACTCAGGAGACAAACACACACGGTAAACAATTCAAGCTTCTGCCCCCCAAAAAACTGAAAACACACGTCTTTCAACAGGGAAATCATAATGAGTAATATGACACACCTGAGTGTCATTAATGTCTCTAGGACGGTCTCTGCCGCCCTCTGGTGACAGGTGGAACCATGACATTTAGATGGTTCCTCACCCTTAAAGTAATCCATGGGCCAGGAGAAACTGTAATCCAGCCACTAGAAACTTCAGCTAACTTTAGCCACTACAAGCTAACAAACAATAGAAGTGATGGGGACATTTGACATGTGTTTTTTCTTCTTAAAATTAAAGGGTCAAATCACTTAAAGTAACATCAAACCAAATACAGAGTTGATTTCAGGGGATTTGGCCACTATCTAACATCAAATTGTAAAATCTTGAACTTCCCCTTTAAAAGCTGATGCTTTTCTTGATTGCTTTCTGTTATACAGATGATGTCACTGTGGAGTATAACAAGATGAAGATGTGCTATGAGAAACTGATGGGTTGCTCTAGTACAATACAATTCACTCCAAGATTGGATTTGCACAAAGAAACTCCCACATTTGAATCTCAGTCTGGGAATGGTAGGAAGCGTCTGCAGGTATGTTTGTGGGAAGTTAATAACCACATCTTAACCATAGGAATTCAGTCTCAGAGTTATTTGATCCCATGTACTAGGGTTGCCTGGACTTCCTTTTTCTGTTACAGGATCCAACAGGTGTAACAATGTTAACTCCTGAGATTGACAAAGAATTTTCAACACATAAAAGCAAGCCTACTTATAGGTAATTATTGATCACTGAAACTTCTACTACTTTATCAGGGCCTTTTCTTATGGTCATGTTTTCCACTAATCAGTTCCACACAAAATCTACAAAGACATTATGTCAAGAGTGCTTGACTCTTTTGGTTTAAAAAATGAATTTACAACTGTCACCTTGCCCTTCGTCTGCCTTTCAGGCTCCAATGCCCCAAGGCAGGTCTTTTCCAGTGCAGTTCCACTGGACTAGTGTTTCTGATGGAAGGGAAGGGAGATGTGCTTTACATGATGGCTCACTGGGACAGGAGCCTCCTGGGCTCCTTTACACCAGCAGGACCCCTATTCAGCATTGACTGCCCTGAACAGTCTGTCTGCCAACTACATCTCCCACACTGTATGTGTGATGGTAAGTGATGCATCACTGTATGTGTGATGGTAAGTGATGCATCACTGTATCTGTGATGGTAAGTGATGCATCACTGTATGTGTGATGGTAAGTGATGCATCACTGTATCTGTGATGGTAAGTGATGCATAGTTTCTAATAATAAAATGGGTATGACATGACACTACCACTGAATAATACATTCAATAATAATACATCATTTGGATGAGACGTACAGTCAAATAAAGCATTTTTCTTATTCTGCAGATAAGGATGACAATTTGTCTGTGGCCCATGTTACTGATGGCATGATGGAGATTGTTAAGCCACTCAAGACGACTGCTACACACGTGATTGTAAACATCACACACCTCTCCCTCTTTGGCCTTATCTGGAATTGGTTCTCCTTCCTCCCGGTCCGAAGCCAGGTGCTGCTGTTCCTCCGACCACAAGGGAACAAACCTCAGAAGCGCATACTGAATGTGATTTTGTTGCCCAAGAATGTACCACTTTGTGAGGTAATATTTACACTATCAATGAATCATTCTGCAAGAGCTGCTTGTTATGCAATGATCAACCACCAAGCCGACAGATAATGTGCACTTTGTGAGGTAATATTTACAGTATGCACACTGCAAGAGCTGCTTTGTAGAATGAAAAGGAACCTAGATATTGCTATAGATGGATAAATGGTGGTAAAATGGCTCATTACCATTACTTGATTTCTATCAGAACTGTTAGTGTGAATGTATTTAGTCAATTTGCCCTGAAGTAATGCACCTATATTCTTTGAAGGTGGAACATCAACAGAAGGGGAGTACTTTCATTCAAACCAGCTCCAACTGCACATTGAGTCCTAGAGGAAAATATGGTCTCTGTTGTGAGCTGGTGGCAAATTCTATCATAAAGCCCAAAGTAAGCATGACCATCACATACATTCATACATTCCTATATGCTCTGAGTGTACAAAACATTAAGGACACCTTCTCTTTCCATGACAAATACTGACCAGGTGAATCCAGGTGAAAGTTATGATCCTTTATTGATGTCACTTGTTAAATCCACTTCAATCAGTGTAGATGAAGGGGAGGAGACAGGTTAAAGAAGGATTTTTAATCCTTGAGACAATTGAGACATGGATTGTGTATGTGTGTGAACTGCTACACTGCTGGGTTTTTCACACTCAACAATGAGCTCCCAAGTGGTGCAGTGGTCTAAGACACTGCATCTCAGTGCTAGAGGTGTCACTACAGACAACCTGGTTTGAATGCGGACTGTATCACAACCGGCCTTGGTTTGGAGTCCCGTAGTGGGGTGCACAATTGATCCATCGTCATCTGAGTTTGGACAGTGTAGGCCGTCATTGTAAATACGAATTTGTTCTTAACTGACTTGCCTAGTTAAAAAAATAATCAACTTCCCTTGTGTAACAACAATTGTCCTACAACCAAATTGACAAAACTGTGGAATATTAGGAAGGTGCCTGTAATATTTTGTACTCAGTGTAAGTATTCCTTTGGAATGTGCTACTACTGGTTTGTGGTGTTGGGTATGATGTGTGGTTTTTATGTGCATATACCTGACACCATGACGTTCCCACAGGAAAAAACGTTGTAAGTGCTATATAGCCAGCTGCAGTATTTCTAGATCTCTGTTACTGTCTATACTTGGCTAATATTATTTTTCATTTTGTGTTTCAGAGTGGGCAGTTTGACTATGACTATAGCCCAAACTTCCACCCCACATTTCAGGTGTTGTTTGACTGCATGTCTGGTGCAGAGAACATCAGACTGAGTCTTTTAGACAGAGGAAGTAACAACCAACGAGTGTGGGAGTGTCTAGTTCCAACAGGTTAGATCAGATGCCCGTTTGTTATTAACCTGTACACTAATTAACCTGTAAACACTCAACCCCTACTAATTTAAACAGTATTCAACACACTGTACACTCCTCACCCCCTACTAATTTAAACAGTATTCAACACACTGTACACCCCTCACCCCCTACTAATTTAAACAGTATTCAACACACTGTACACCCCCTACTTATTTAAACAGTATTGAACACACTGTACACCTCTCACCCACTACTCATTTAAACTGTATTCAACACACAGGATAAAATACATCTGATTTGATTTTCTTCTACAGATTTCGAACCACCTCAGGTCAATCCAATCAACCCTAATCCAGGTATGGTTTGGTTTTCTCTCTCATTGTCTATGGTTAATTATGTCTCTAATAAAATGACCTAGTTGTTTATGCATTTTCTGACATGAATCTCAGGTGCTGAGGCTGAACTGAACCAGCTCACAGATGCAGCCTTTGTGGATAAGCATATGGCTGATCTCATTCAGAGGGTCAAGATGGTGCAACATGTAGCAGATGACCTTTTTATGGAGGAGATGATCCAAGATACATTGTACTCAAGAATCCTCAGAGCTTTGACCAGTCAGGATCAAAAGAGACTCATGTTTGATGCTGTACAAGCAGGAGGAACAAGAGTTAAATCTGCCTTCTACAAAGCTCTCCAAAAACATCAACCTCATCTTGTCCAGGACCTGGGTAAGAACAAACTCCTCTCCCCCTGTTGCTCAGTTGGTAGAGCCTGGTTCTTGCAACAACAGGTTAGTGGGTTCACTTCCCAGGACCACCCATATGTAAAAATATATGCACATGTGACTGTAAGTCCCTTTGGATAAAAGCATCTGATAAATGTAATATATTTTATTATTATTACTCTACCACTATGAGTGCCTGAAACATGGAGGGACTTCAGAACGGCCCCTGTAACTTGCAAAGTTCCCCAAAACAACCATAACATTTCAAATAGACAGCCCTCACATAGGGCTTGTACAGACAGAATATATTAAGTATTTGTCTGTTCATCAAAAGTTCAACTAATTTCAGCATGTTCAACTAATTTCACTACATATTCGTCGCCAAACCCACTGGCTCCAGGTCATCTATGCGTTTTTGCTAGGTAAATCCCTGCCTTATCTCAGCTCACTGGTCACCATAGCAACACCCACCCATAGTATGCGCTCCAGCAGGTATATTTCACTGGTCATCCCCAAAGCCAACACCTCCTTTGGCCGCCATTCCTTCCAGTTCTCTGCTGCCAATGACTGGAACGAATTGCAAAAATCATTGAAGCTGGAGACTTCTATCTCCCCCAATAACTTTAAGCATTAGCTGTCAGAGCTGCTTATCGATCACTGGACCTGTATATAGCCCTTCTGTAAATAGCCCACCCTACTACCTCATCCCCATATTGTTATTTTTGCTCATTTGCACCCCAGTATCTCGATTTGTACATCATCATCTGCACATCTATCACTCCAGTGTTATTGCTAAATTGTAATTATTTCAAGAGTGTGTATTCTTATGTGTGTATTCAGAGTGTGTATTCTCATAGTGTGTATTCTTATGTTTATAGTCAGTGTGTATTCCCATAGTGTGTATTATTATGCATTTGGATGGGAAGTACGTACATTGACAGTAACATTTCTAATCCCATTCTTCTACCAATGGCAGCAGCAGCTTCCCACTGATGAATGGGATGGCTTGGGTTGGTCCTCAACCGCTGGACAAAGGGCAGCAAGTGGTTCCTCTTCCAGAGCAGGATGTCAGAATACTACAATCACTATGCTCCTAATCTGCATTGGAGTGTTTGGAGATATGACTGACAGCAGAAAGTCTATGATGATTTAAAGTGAAAACTGTTATAGTCTTGTGTTTTCTGCTAACATTCCATTCCTTGCCACTCCTTGTCATGCTAAACAGTCTGGCTGTATGGCATGACAAGAATCAATCAAAATCAAATTGAAGTTAATGTGTCACGTGCACAGGATACACTGTGTGAGTGTGTGTGATTGAATGTGGATGTGCGTGAGTGGGTGGTAATGTGTGGAGTGGTGTGCATAGACAGCCAGTGATTGCAGGTAGACAGTCATTGATAAGCAGTTCAGCAGTCTTAATGCTTCAGAGCTCGCCCCCAGTGATGAACTGTGCAGTCTTCGGCCTACCTACAGGGTCAGCCGACAAGGTGAAAAAACCTGTTGATGTGTCCTTGAGCAAGGCACTTAACCCTAATTTGCTCCAGGGGCTGACCCTGTAGGTAGGCCTAGTTAAATAAAATACAAAAGTTTACCAGAGTTTACAGTCTATTTCTCTTAAATGTTGCCTTACTCTACTTTTGGGATAGCAAGCCTCTATTGAAACGGTGTAGTCAGTACATTATATGCAATTTGGAGTGTTGTCATATATTTTTCTGTTTATTTCATTGGTCTGAATTTTCATATCTTATCAAAAGTCCTTTATTACACAGATATTTACTAAGTGTGTCTGCTGTTGAATGGATGCATATTCCTTGAGCTACTACAGTTATTGAGAGTTTTTTATTTTACTAATGTGTTGATGGTTTAGTTTCATTAATTCAAGGGACTGATGTGGCTATTTATGTTTGAACTATTGGTTAATGGTTTTATACATGCTTTTATACAGAAATAATATCTGGATATGTTTCTTTCCAATTGACCATTGGACCAAAATGTGTAAATGTGATTTTATAACCTAATAGTTATAATTTTGTAATTTTATTTTTTGTATATTTTTGAGAATTGTGAAATGATTCCCTGCCATGTCCATTTGAAAATCCTGTCCTCTTATTGGTTTATTTCTCAATACATAATGACTATAAATAGTTATGGTGTGGTGTTTCCCTTCACATGAAAACAACATGGTGTAGTGTTTAGGGAGAGGGGGGTCAATGATTGTACTGACATAATATCTACTACATGGTCAATACCAACGTTCATCATGATTATAATTCATTTTCAAATTACAACTGTCATTGGTCTTATTACAATAAATACATCATGATAAATGTATATTATCAATGTGTAATGCTGCCAATACATGCCACCCCAGGTTCAAACAGGAGCATAGGGAACTCTGCCTAACACATTATACACAGGTTCTAACAATCCAGGTTTAACTGGCAAATGTGGAAATGAGCAAACCATCACCATGGTAACAGTTCAGTGTTTATTTTCTATTATCTTTATAGTTAAAAACAGACATGTAGGTTACTGAACCAGATGGACAAACATCGCCCAACGTTCATCATCAACAGGACAGTATGTATTTACAACAAGACAGGGGCAGGAGAAAGTCAGAGGGAAACTGGGCATCAAACTATAAATTATTCTTCAAAAACGTAGATCTCAAACCAAAACCAATAGCTCTATTCCCTCTCATCTGCTCCTTCCTCTGGGTGGCCACACCCAGGTCTCATCACTCCTGAGATTGATGAACCTCATCAGCCAATGAGAAGAGTTCATAAATTAGACTGCCGACAAGAGCTTTGTCAACCATGTTAAAAATGTACAAATCAAAGCACTTTTTGTATTTAATAACACTCACAATTCAAAGAGCTTTTTGAAATGCTGCTTCATTGCTGTAAATAATGCATGGGCTCTTGTTAGACTCTACAATCGGCTTGAGTATCAGCTACATCTCAAAGATGGAGTGTCATAGAGCACATCTCTGTCATAGATCACGTCTCTGTCATAGAGCACGTCTCCAGTTTAAAATAAGTAAGAAGACAGCAGTACATTCAACTGTTAACTAGCTGGACATTTATACATTGAAGTTTGTCATAAAAACACAGACATATTCAATTGCACGAATCACACACAAAACACATTGAAATATTACGGTGCAGAGACCATTTAGATGGATATAAGGTCAGCACGATGATCCAGAGGGAGAGAGTCCTCTAAGCCCTTTGTAGAATGAAAAGGAACCTAGATGTTGCTATAGATGGATAAATGGTGGTAAAATGACTCATTACCATTACTTGATTTCTATCAGAACTGTTAGTGTGAATGTATTTTGTCAATTTGTCCTGAAGTAATGCACCTATATTCTTTGAAGGTGGAACATCAACAGAAGGGGAGTACTTTCATTCATTCAAACCAGCTCCAACTGCACATTGAGTCCTAGAGGAAAATATGGTCTCTGTTGTGAGCTGGTGGCAAATTCTATCATAAAGCCCAAAGTAAGCATGACCATCACATACATTCATACATTCCTATATGCTCTGAGTGTACAAAACATTAAGGACACCTGCTCTTTCCATGACAAATACTGACCAGGTGAATCCAGGTGAAAGTTATGATCCTTTATTGATGTCACTTGTTAAATCCACTTCAATCAGTGTAGATGAAGGGGAGGAGACAGGTTAAAGAAAGATTTTTAATCCTTGAGACAATTGAGACATGGATTGTGTATGTGTGTGAACTGCTACACTGCTGGGTTTTTCACACTCAACAATGAGCTCCCAAGTGGCGCAGTGGTCTAAGACACTGCATCTCAGTGCTAGAGGTGTCACTACAGACAACCTGGTTTGAATGCGGACTGTATCACAACCGGCCTTGGTTTGGAGTCCCGTAGTGGGGTGCACAATTGGTCCATCGTCATCTGAGTTTGGACGGTGTAGGCCGTCAATGTAAATAAGAATTTGTTCTTAACTGACTTGCCTAGTTAAAAAAATAAACAACTTCCCTTGTGTAACAACAATTGTCCTCCAGCCAAATTGACAAAACTGTGGCAATATTAGGAAGGTGCCTGTAATATTTTGTTCTCAGTTTAAGTATTCCTTTGGAATGTGCTACTACTGGTTTGTGGTGTTGGGTATGATGTGTGGTTTTTATGTGCATATACCTGACACCATGACGTTCCCACAGGAAAAAACTTTGTAAGTGCTACAGTGGGGAGAACAAGTATTTGATACACTGCCGATTTTGCAGGTTTTCCTACTTACAAAGTATGTAGAGGTCTGTAATTTCTATCATAGGTACACTTCAACTGTGAGAGACGGAATCTAAAACAAAAATCCAGAAAATCACATTGTATGATTTTTAAATAATTAATTTGCATTTTATTGCATGACATAAGTATTTGATCACCTACCAACCAGTAAGAATTCCGGCTCTCACAGACCTGTTAGTTTTCTTTAAGAAGCCCTCCTGTTCTCCACTTATTACCTGTATTAACTGCACCTGTTTGAACTCGTTACCTGTATAAAACACCTGTCCACACACTCAATCAAACAGACTCCAACCTCTCCACAATGGCCAAGACCAGAGAGCTGTGTAAGGACATCAGGGATAAAATTGTAGACCTGCACAAGGCTGGGATGGGCTACAGGACAATAGGCAAGCAGCTTGGTGAGAAGGCAACAACTGTTGGCGCAATTATTAGAAAATGGAAGAAGTTCAAGATGACGGTCAATCTCCCTCGGTCTGGGGCACCATGCAAGATCTCACCTCGTGGGGCATCAATGATCATGAGAAAGGTGAGGGATCAGCCCAGAACTACACGGCAGGACCTGGTCAATGACCTGAAGAGAGCTGGGACCACAGTCTCAAAGAAAACCATTAGTAACACATTACGGCGCCATGGATTAAAATCCTGCAGCGCACGCAAGGTCCCCCTGCTCAAGCCAGCGCATGTCCAGGCCCATCTGAAGTTTGCCAATGACCATCTGGATGATCCAGAGGAGGAATGGGAGAAGGTCATGTGGTCTGATGAGACAAAAATAGAGCTTTTTGGTCTAAACTCGACTCGCCGTGTTTGGAGGAAGAAGAAGGATGAGTACAACCCCAAGAACACCATCCCAACCGTGAAGCATGGAGGTGGAAACATCATTCTTTGGGGATGCTTTTCTGCAAAGGGGACAGGACGACTGCACCGTATTGAGGGGAGGATGGATGGGGCCATGTATCGCGAGATCTTGGCCAACAACCTCCTTCCCTCAGTAAGAGCATTGAAGATGGGTCGTGGCTGGGTCTTCCAGCATGACAACGACCCGAAACACACAGCCAGGGCAACTAAGGAGTGGCTCCGTAAGAAGCATCTCAAGGTCCTGGAGTGGCCTAGCCAGTCTCCAGACCTGAACCCAATAGAAAATCTTTGGAGGGAGCTGAAAGTCCGTATTGCCCAGCAACAGCCCCGAAACCTGAAGGATCTGGAGAAGGTCTGTATGGAGGAGTGGGCCAAAATCCCTGCTGCAGTGTGTGCAAACCTTGTCAAGAACTACAGGAAACGTATGATCTCTGTAATTGCAAACAAAGCTTTCTGTACCAAATATTAAGTTCTGCTTTTCTGATGTATCAAATACTTATGTCATGCAATAGAATGCAAATTAATTACTTACAAATCATACAATGTGATTTTCTGTATTTTTGTTTTAGATTCCGTCACTAACAGTTGAAGAGTACAGACTTCTACATGCTTTGTAAGTGGGAAAACCTGCAAAATCGGCAGTGTATCAAATACTTGTTCTCCCCACTGTATATAGCCAGCTACAGTATTTCTAGCTCTCTGTTACTGTCTATACTTGGCTAATATTATTTTTCATTTTGTGTTTCAGAGTGGAGAGTTTGACTATGACTATAGCCCAAACTTCCACCCCACATTTCAGGTGTTTTTGGACTGCATGTCTGGTGCAGAGAACATCAGACTGAGTCTTTTAGACAGAGTAAGTAACAACCAAAGAGTGTGGGAGTGTCTAGTTCCAACAGGTTAGATCAAATGCCAGTTTGTTACTAACCTGTAGACCCCTCACCCCGAACTAATTTAAACAGTATTCAACACACTGTACACCCCTCACCCCCTAATAATGTAAACAGTATTCAACACACTGAACACCCCTAACCCCCTACTGATTTAAACAGTATTCAACACACTGTACACCCCTCACCCCCAACTTATTTAAACAGTATTCAACACACTGTACACCCCTCACCCCGTACTTTTTAAAACAGTATTCAACACACTGTACACCCCTCACCACCTACTTATGAAATTTCCCCCCCGGGGGATCAATAAAGTATCTATCTATCTATCTATCTATCTATCTATCTATCTATCTATCTATCTATCTATCTATCTATCTATCTATCTATCTATCTATCTATCTATCTATCTATCTATCTATCTATCTATCTATCTATCTATCTATCTATCTATCTATCTATCTATCTATCTATCTATCTATCTATCTATCTATCTATCTATCTATCTATCTATCTATCTATCTATCTATTTAAACAGTATTCAACACACTGTACACGCCTCACCCCCTACTTATTTAAACAGTATTCAACACACTTTAGACCCCTCAACCCCTACTTATTTAAACAGTATTCAACACACTGTACACCCCTCACCCTCTACTTATTTAAACAGTATTCAACACACTGTACACCCCTCACCCACTACTCATTTAAACTGTATTCAACACACAGGATAAAATACATCTGATTTGATTTTCTTCTACAGATTTCGAACCACCTCAAGTCAATCCAATCAACCCTAATCCAGGTATGGTCTGGTTTTCTCTCTCATTGTCTATGGTTAATTATGTCTCTAATTAAATGACCTAGTTGTGTATGCATTTTCTGACATGAATCTCAGGTGCTGAGACTGAACTGAACCAGCTCACAGATGCAGCTTTTGTGGATAAGCATATGGCATGAGATCAGCCATATGCTTATCCACAAAAGCTGCATCTGTGAGCTGGTTCAGAGGGTCAAGATGGTGCAACATGTAGCAGATGACCTTTTTATGGAGGAGATGATCCAAGATACATTGTACTCAAGAGCTTTGACCAGTCAGGAACAAAAGAGACTCGTGTTTGATGCTGTACAAGCAGGAGGAACAAGAGTTAAATCTGCCTTCTACAAAGCTCTCCAAAACCATCAACCTCATCTTGTCCAGGACCTGGTTAAGATCAAACTCCTCTCCCCTGTTGCTCATTTGGTAGAGCCTGGTTCTTGCAACAACAGGTTAGTGGGTTCACTTCCCAGGACCACCCATATGTAAAACTATATGCACATGTGACTGTAAGTCCCTTTGGATAAAAGCATCTGATAAATGTAATATATTTTATTATTATTACTCTCCCACTATGAGTGCCTGAAACATGGAGGGACTTTAGAACGGCCCCTGTAACTTGCAAAGTTCCCCTTAATCACCATAACATTTCAAATAGACAGCCCTCACATAGGGCTTGTACAGACAGAATATATTAAGTATTTGTCTGTCCATCAAAAGTTCAACAAATTTCAGCGTGTTCAACTAATTTCACTACATATTCGTCGCCAAACCCACTGGCTCCAGGTCATCTATAAGTCTTTGCTAGGTAAATCCCTGCCTTATCTCAGCTCACTGGTCACCATAGCAACACCCACCCATAGCATGCGCTCCAGCAGGTATAATTCACTGGTCATCCCCAAAGCCAACACCTCCTTTGGCCGCCTGAAAGAGGAATTTGTATGTTTAAAGTAATGACTAAAGTATTCCACCCAAAGGTGTATGAACTGTCTGAAATGTGTGAAATGCATTAGTATCATAAGAAGTGTTGGGTTTGGGTAAGACTGCAATGATAGTGTAGCAACTGGGAAGTGGTCTTGTGTTTGTGCTTGTGCAAGCATAAGACAACTGTGAAACCACTAACAGAAAAACCGGTTGGGAAACCAGACATCTCCTCACAGGAAGAAGAAGTAAAATCTTGCTTGCAAAATATACACAACATGATAACTGGGTGTGAGTTCAGTCTGTCCGAACAGAGAAACAATGTATGGATGTAGTTAGTGGAAAAGTACAGAATGTCTTGAAGGGAGTGACATGAGATAACAGGAACTTGTGTGTGTATAAAAAGAGGGGCTCCTCATGACAGTGGAAGAGCGCTCTCTGAATAAAGAACTGACCATTGCAAGCTGGGGCTCTGTCTGTATTATTACATACTGAAGCCTTATAACCTTCAGGATACAGATAGAGTTATGAAATAGTTAATTTAGAACATTGAGATTGAAATTCTCGTGACACCGCCATTCCTTTCAGTTCTCTGCTGCCAATGACTGGAACGAATTGCAAAAATCATTGAAGCTGGAGACTTCTATCTCCCCCAATAACTTTAAGCATCAGCTGTCAGAGCTGCTTACTGATCACTGCACCTGTACACAGCCCATCTGTAAATAGCCCACCCTACTACCTCATCCCATAACTGAATCCATAACTGTTGCTGCACCCATAACTGAAACATTTGGTAGGTGGATTATGTTTATATAGACCACAATCATTTTAAGAAACTCTCTTTTAATTGGAAACCATTTAAGATAATGTATTGTAGACATTCCTAATTGAGAATCCTACAAATGTACATGACTGACAATTAACTGTTTACGGTTTGCATGTTGCACAGTAGGACAAGCTACAATTACAATTCACTCCAAAATCAAAGTCTGTCAGTTCTCAGACCTCTAAAGTGGTGTTATATAGTCCAGTGCTCTGCTCTGTAGCCATCTCTCTAACAGTAGTAGATACTGTATATGCTTATTTGACTGTAAACATGCTCTACATTTCTCTAACATAACACAGAAAAAGGTCATCTCAGTTTATGATATAGCAGATCTGAATGCCGCTGTGCATTCCTCATTTTTTCCATGTAAAATATTTTCCACCTTTAGCTGGTTGGTGACCTGTGTTTAACTTTGCCAGAAATAGAAATAAAGACGGAGGTGAAGAAGATCATGCAACGTGTCAAAAGCAAACTTGATGATCTGCCTTCTACAAAACTCATTGACTTCCTCAGGTAAGCATTTTTAAATGTGGAGAGAAACACACATGGAGAGAGATGCTTACAGGCCACTAAAATACTTGTTTTTGTCTTTCATTTCTAACAGAGGTAAAATCCAAACGTTGGAGAAAGACAAAAAAGAGATAGTGGGTGTTTTTGGGAAGACTGGAGCTGGTAAGAGCTTCTTGATTAACACCATCTTGGGTGAGACAAAATTGCTGCCCTCTGGAAACCAAGGGGCGTGCACCTCGGTCATGATTCAGGTGGAGGCCAATACGACAGACTCGGACTCAAAATACATCGCAGAGATTGAGTTCATGACAGAGGAGGTAATAGCATCTGTTTCATCTGTTTATAATTTAAAAGAAGAAACATCACAAACGGCACAGATTTGAGGGGGGTTTCTTGCTAGATGCACTGGTCCTTTTAAATTTCAATTCCAGGTTACACGTACAAATATTTAAGGGCATATCCAGTTTGCTCTGCCCATATAGTCATGCCAAGCATAAGGATGTCTTAATCAGGGGCTGAACTCACTGATTTAGTCTTGTTTTTTCATCTGCTCAATGAGAAACCATGAGCGAGAGCTGTCTTGGGGGTGTAGTTTGATGTGGGTGTGGTATTTTCGCGATAGCCTACCGTTGTGTGTTCCTCTTTAGTCGCTGTAGTTGAACTATCCCAAATATACACCGTACCAACCGTGTGACGCAGCATGACAACGTGAACGTGATTGGTCAATAATCCCAAGCTCTGAGCGAATTTCATCCTTTCTATGGTTTCTTTGGTGACTGTTGTGTTTGTGATGCTAACGTTAGCTCATGAATGTGAGGATGTTTGATTTAACAAAGAAGTCTTGTTCTTTCAACATAACATTGCCTACGATGTATGTCTAGTTCGTTGTCTCATGTAATGTCCATCAAACTAGTCCTTAGATTCTGTGTGCTAATGCCTCAATTGGTTAGCTCTGCTGTCTGTACAGAAAAGGGCCGGTGGAATGATGCTTGATGCTACTATCAGGTCACTTGCAGCCCACCCTGGGCACCGACTCAGAGATGGTTACCAACCACAGAGCTGTGCTGGCCTCTGGAGACTCTGGGCTGTCGGCCGTCGCTGGAGGCTCTGGGCTGTCGGACGTCTCTGGAGGCTCTGCTCTGTCGATCGTCGCTGGAGGCTCTGCGCTGTCGATCGTCGCTGGAGGCACTGGTCTGGTGCGAGTAGCAGGCACGGGCCGTACCGGGCTGGGGGAACGCACCACTGGTCTGGTGCGAGTAGCAGGCACGGGTCGCACAGGGCTGGGGACACGCACCATTGGGCTGGTGCGCGGAGCAGGCGCGGCCGTACCGGGCTGTTGTTGCGCACCGATGGTGTGGTGCGCTGAGTCGGTCTCCTCCGACTCTGGACCGGCGCTGGAGGCACCGAACTGGGAACTGGCGCTGGAGCACGACTGTACCTGTCGTCCCTACTCCACCGCCAATCCCCATCCTGTGAGGGTTCCTCCGGGAACCCCCACAAGTGATGGAACAGGAGCACATCGCCGTCGTCTTCCTCCGACTCCTCTCTGTACTCCTGCTCCCACGGCTGTAGGGGCTCCTCCTGGAACCCCCACGATTGCAGTGGTCGGGGCTCTTCTGTCTCGATCCCCGACCACCCCCATAGCCCCCCCCCAAAATCAGTTTGGGGGTTTTTCTGGGCTCCAGGCTGGTCCTTTGCCTTTTTGGACTGCCGACTCTTTCCCCGACGACGGCTCCGTTGCTCCGGACCCCAGCCTTCCTCCACCGCACGGTAATGTTAGAAATCCTACCAAAGTTTGTCCCCGCCGCATCGCAGGTTGGTGGATCATTCTGTCACGATGCGTATACATGGAACGGTAGACGGAGTGCATCCTTTTTATTACGGAGATGTACTCATGAAGCACGATAATAAAACAGGAGAGTGAAAGCAAAACGGACTATAAACAAATACACGGTGACTTACTAGTGAGTTCTGCTTACCTGCAGACAAACAAACAATGATCCACCCACAGGTGGATGTAGAGGATGGTTAAATTCTCTCCCCAATCAGAGACAACACTAGACAGCTGTCTCTGATTGGGGATCATCAACCTCCCCTACCTGAAGTGAGGACTGGGTTGTGGCTCATCCGCACCCCCTGGTGGGAGTCAGTGGCTTCACCACAACCCGGCCCTTACAGCAGGCTCAACATGATGAGTAATTCAGCACTCTGATTGGTCAAGCACTCCGATGTTCTGACAGATATAAGGAAACAAAGGTTTAATACAATTAGTGGTGTAGATTCCCACTGCAGTATCTGATATGCTCAGTTCCTGTAGTTCTTAGGTATGTATGAGAGTTGATCAGAAACTGTGCTACCTGCCACAGAACGTAATTTAAGGTTCAACAAGTTATAAGGATGCAGACTGCGGTACCTTCCACAGTCATAGGCTAAAGGGACGGGATGTTTCTTGCACAGTAACATGGTAAAGGGGGTGTCAACCTGGAAACGGCAATTCTGAACCTCTGCGGGAGGCGAAAGGAGTTCATGTGGAGAGAGCCTAGTAGTGACTGTATTATAAATAGTTGTGGGTTATTTGCCGTAGTAGTAGTAGTAGTAGTAGTAGTAGTAGTAGTAGTAGTAGTAGTAGTAGTAGTAGTAGTAGTAGTAGTAGTAGTAGTAGTAGTAGTAGTAGTAGAAGTAGAAGTAGAAGTAGAAGTAGAAGTAGAAGTAAAAAAAAGGCCTAATAGCAGAGCAGTAATTGTAGTAACCGCAGCAGTGAGTTGCGAGTGAGTTTGTGGTGTGGTTATCTTCAGTCAGAATGTAAAAGTTCCATGGCAGTTATTTCAGCAGTGGGAGGTCAAAGTAGTTGTGGCTACTAAAACAGCTGAACCATTTAATTGGTAAAACATATTTCTGTTCTGGTTTCTTAACACAGGACTTAGCTTTCAAATGACGATTTAAGGAGAGAGTATGCACTACACATTTGTTATGGTTTGACATTTTTATTAGGAATGGAAAGAGGAACTATGGCCCATCTTCAGAGACAGATCTTACAAGGATGGAAATGATGAACACAAGGAAGGAGATGATGATGACGACGATGATGATGAAAAGATATCAGCTTTGTATGGAAAAGATGGACGTGGGGGCAACCTTAGAAGAACTAATGGACAGGAAGCACTTCAAAGAAATTCCAGAGTTTCGTTTATCAGTCAAGAAAATATTTCTATATGAAACAGTAAGTTACTGTCATGCTAGTTCACTTCTGTAAAGATTGTGTGCTTTGGTGAAAATCATTTGTTAATTCATGTATTTATTCCCTTACCAGAAAAACGGGCTTCAGTTGTGGCAAACCTTTGGCCAATTTGGTGAAAATTTGCAGCAAGCTCAAATTTTCACATGCAAATTAGTTTTGTGGCATACCACTGTAGCAAATTTGCAGCGACTTGTGAACTTCTGGCAAACAGTTCTGGGAAACGTTAACACACAGTAACCAAAAACCCCACATTTAATTTGCATATTTATACAGCAAACAGTTGAACTTTTGCCACAAGTTGAAATGTTATTCAACTTGAAATGAAGCTGCTTCTCACAGAAACACTAAACCAAATATACTAAAATGTCTAAATGTACTAAACAAGTATGCAATGTCTTAACAGATACAAATAAATTGAATACAACTCAGCATGCTAATGAAGATAAGAGCAAAGACTGGATATTTCGCAAATAAATTGTTTATTTTGTCTTTTTATGTACAGTAGCTACAACATCTATTTGAGAGAAATGTGAACACTATGGGCCTTGATGTTGCAATGCTTCTCACTGAAACTGGCATTCTATATATTTTTCAGCAATGGAACAATGTTTCTGCCTTGTATAAATGCTATATAAACAAACAATGTATCTAGCATGGACTGGGACCTAGACCTACTAAAAACTACCACATTTAAATTTGTGGCCAACTGTTCCTAGAGAGTCACAGTATACAATATACGTCACTAAGACAGTTGTTTACTAGTTCTCTTCTTCCTGGTGTACAGTGCATTTGGAAAGGATTCAGACCCCTTGACTTTTTCCACATTTTGTTAAGTTACAGCCTTATTCTAAAATCGACATCCTTGAGATGTTTCTACAACTTGATTGGAGTCCACTTGTGGAAAATTCTATTGATTGGACATGATTTGGAAAGGCACACACCTGTCTATGTAAGGTCCCACAGTTGACAGTGCATGTCAGAGCAAAAACCAAGCCATGAGGTTGAAGGAATTGTCCGTAGAGCTCCGAGACAGGATTGTATCGAGGCAAAGATCTGGGGAAGGGTACCAAAACATTTCTGCAGCATTGAAGGTCCCCAAGAACACAGTGGCCTCTTCCAAGAGCTGGTCGCCAGGCCAAACGGAGCAATCAGGGGAGAAGGGCCTTGGTCAGGGAGGTGACCAAGAACCCGATGGTCACTCTGACAGAACTCCAGAGTTCCTCTGTGGAGATGGGAGAACCTTCCATAAGGACAACCATCTCTGCATCACTCCACCAATCAGGCCTATATGTTAGAGTGGCCAGACGGAAGCCACTCCTCAGTAAAAGGCACATGACAGCCGGCTTGGAGGTTGAGGCACCTAAAGGTAAAAAGATTCTCTGGTCTGATGAAACCAATATTGAACTCTTTAGCCTGAATGCCAAGCGTCACGTCTGGAGGACACCTGGCACCATCCCTATGGTGAAGCATGGTGGTGGCAGCTTCATGCTGTGGGGATGTTTTTTCAGCGGCAGGGACTCTGAGACTAGTCAGGATCAAGGGAAAGATGAGAGAAGCAAAGTAAAAATTAAAAAAAAATCTAAAAAACAGTTGTTGCTTCGTCATTATGGGGTATTGTGTGTAAATCCATTTCAGAATAATGTAACAAAAATTTAACCTTACAAAATGTGAAAAGTTAGGGGTCTGAATACTTTCCGAATCCACTGTATAAGGCTTGGGTTTAAAAAAAGCAACAAAAAAGGAAAACAAAAGAAAAACCCACACCAAACATAAAGACAGAAAGCAAACCAAACAGGTGGAGCAAAACAAACAAAATCAGGGAAATCAGACAAAGGCATATTTTTCTATAAATCAAATAGGGAGAGCCAACTAAAGGTGTTGACTCTACACATCTCTCAAGACAACTGGAACTGGGCCAACCACTCTTAAATAGCACCTGGGCCAGCACAGCTAAAACACCTTTCCACTAAAGAGATGCCAACCAGAACAGGTGTAACACATACTGACTAACGAGGTGACACCAATCGGTGCGCCCTACGTGCTAACGTGCTGAAGTCCGACCTCAAAACATAAATGGAAAAACCAAAGCCTGTAACAAGCTTTAAGATTATACACTAATTTATCACTCCAAAAAAGTGTTATGAGTGAGTGCAACACAAACATCTTTCATCACATGGGTGTTGATGAATCCTTCTCCAACACCACGGGTAGGGGAAGGGTATCCATCTGCAAATGTGAAGTCTTGCTTTGATGTTAAGTCAGCTCATAATGTTGCTACTTTAGCTGTTGTGCTAGCTAACATGCTAGTGATCAATGACACTAGCATACTAACATGCATATTAGTATTACATGACAACAACGTCACCTAAAAATATGTGTTTAGGCAAGTCATTAGTTAGCTAGCTAGCTATCACATTAATTGTGGAAAAATAGGATTGCTAATGTTAGCTAGCTAAGTGCTAGTAAGACAGATTGAAACTGGTATCAACAAAATGTGTTTCACTCTATTCCATAAAACACGACATTGTTAACAAGGCTTCAATTAGCTAACACCATTAGTTTATTAGGATTTTTAAGTAATAAGTTAGACACTCATCCCCCTGATTGGTCGTAAATGGTTACTGGCCTTGGAACTCATGTATTCACCAGAAGCGGTTTCTAGTAAACTGTTTGCTGCTAGTGTGAATAAATATTATTGCGGCCAAAGGTTTGCCACAGACTCACCACTAGTGGCAAACATTTGCAAACTTCTGGCAACATTTTGTGGAACAATATTTAGTTTGCAGCAAATTTGCCACAAACTACATCTTTTAGGATCTTTGATCTTTGCAAATGTGTTATTTTGGAGAAAATAACTTTTTTTCTTTTTCTTTTTTGTATGCTTGTAATGATGCTTTATTACAATTACAGGCTGAAGAACTCTCTGAAAAGATAACTTGTTACACACGGAGTGACACACAGAGTGAAACATTTGAAAGACAGTATTGGCCGCTTGTGAAGTGTATAACCATCAAGGTGCCAAACTCCAAAGACCTACTAGAGCATGTTGTGCTGGTTGATCTTCCTGGCAATGGAGACTGCAACAAGAGCAGAGATGAGATGTGGAAATCGGTAATTATTTACATTTCTTATTGATGATGATCCCATGTTCTGTTTAGAATTGTATTCATGCAACTTCTAATTTGGTTGGTGTTAGATCACCATCACAGGTATCAATATCATAGGGCCAAATGGCTGACTATGTCTATGTATTTTAGTTTATTTATATTAATGTTCAATTGATTAAACATATTATGTAGGTCTATGTATGTATTAATATTATGTGTATTGTGTATTTTACACCTTCACTGTTGGAACATTTTAAGTTAATGTTACACTTCTTCAGTTTGTTGGAAATTGCTCTGCTGTGTGGATTGTAAGCGACATTGCAAGAGCAACTTCAGAAAAGGAATCATGGGAGATTTTAGACAGCACCGTTAGCCTCTTGGGACCTGGTGGAGAATGTCGAAGCATCAGTTTCATCTGCACCAAGACAGACGACATTGAGGAGAATCAAAAGGCTGATGCACGTACCTGTATTTTGTGCCGAAATGAAGCAACCAAGAAGCAAGTGAGGGACAAGTTCAACAAACAAAAAGAAATTAAGGTAAATTACAACTGACATAAAGGAACCTTCTGTTACTTGTCAACATGCTCATACTGAATGTTGTAGTGGTGAAGATTTAGGAATTTAATGGAATTACATGAGAGCAAGATTACATTGTACCATAAAGCTTTTCATCAGACATTTTTGTGTCTAATATACAAAACAAACAATTGAGTAATAGGTATGTATTTGTATTAATGATAAGGTAAGAAAGTTGTTCTAATCTGGTATTTATCAGTCATATTAAAATGTATTATTTTAAATTAGTTGAAGCACAACAGCTTGCATGAGCACAATGAATATACATATTTAGACCTTGCAAAATGTCAGTGTGTGGACATTATTTAATTGGCTGTCATTGTCTCATCAACAACTTTCAGAAACACTTCAGTGGGGGAAAGGACTTCCTTAAGGTGTTTACTGTGAGTTCCAAGGAATACCAAAAACAAAAGCATTTGCAACAAGAAGAGACCGGTACGATAACTTAACATGTTTATTGATTCTACGACATAGAGACAATTGTGTCCTTTATTTATATGCCTGCTTTTTTTAGATTATTTGTGTGTATTGTGTTGTGTTGCTCTACATGTGTTGCTCTACATAGCAACAAACTTCACCTACGCAGCATACCTACGTATTTGGATATGACTTGTAGTATCTGTCAAATTTAAACATACAATATGTCTTGGTCAATAACAACTCCAAGTGTAACCTGGACCGTATGATAGTCAATAATGCAGGTTCTTGTTTTCTATCAAGTATTGTGGGTAGTGTGTACACCTACAGCATGCTAAGCTATCCTCATGTCCTCTGAAACATTTCACTCTATTGTATGAAGACTCGTCTTCTCTGAAAATAACATCTTGCTCTTTTGAACACTACTAAGTGTTGTTTCCTAATTTGAGTTCTGCATGCATAACTAGAATTAAGCTCATAATCAATCATTTAGGTATTCAAACAGAAATAGGTAAACTAAATGATCAAGAACTTAATCCAGGATCAATAATAGCATCAAAGAACACTAACAACAACCAAAGGTAGAAATAAACCTATTTTGAACTGATGTTGCAGAAATACCCAATCTTCAGGAATTTCTCAGAAATCTCAATGATCATCACACAAAGACTTCAGATTATGTTTCTGGAGCCTATGGGATACTCTGTCTGATACAAGCAGCCAAAAGCAGCGACATGGTATTGTACTTATAGCAAGTTAATATACTCCTTACTTGTGAATAAGTGTATTATATTTATTATGTTGAGTTTGGATTTCAGAGAGACAGCAAAGATGAGGTGTTCCAGGTTCTGGAACAGAGGCTCAAGGATGAGGTCAAGTCCATTGATCAAACTATGGATAAGGCTTTTGAAAAATGCCTCTCAGAAGGAGTTCAACAGTCAGAAGAATCATGCGAGAAATTAATGAACAAAGTGATTGCACCAGTAAACTATAAAAAAAGAAAATGTTTTAAGAATAGCCGGTTTTGCACTGTCACCCTACACTGAGTATACCAAACATTAGGAAAGGTTCCTAATATTGAGTGAATTTGTCGGGGCATGGACTCTACAAGGTGTCGAAAGCGTTTCACAGGGATGCTGGCCCATGTTGACTCCAATGCTTCCCACAGTTGTCAAGTTGGCTGGATGTCCTTTGGGTGGTGGACCATTCTTGATACGCACGGGAAACTGTTGAGTGTGAATAACCCAGTAGCGTTGCAGTTCTTGACACATACTGGTGCGCCTGGCACTTATTACCATACCCCATTCAAAGGCACTTAATCAATTGTCTTACCCATTCACCCTCTGAATGGCACACACACAATTCATTTCTGAATTGTCTCAAGGCTTAAAAATCCTTCTTTAACATGTCTCCTCTCCTTCACCTACATTGATTGAAGTAGATTTAACAACTGAGATTAATAAGGGATGATAGCTTTTAGCTGGATTCACCTGGTCAGTCTATGTCATGGAAAGAGCAGGTTTTCTTAATGTTTTGTATAATCAGTGTATATCCGTGCTAGCCAGTTTGTGCTAGCGCCAGAGAAGCTGAAAATCAAGAGACTCAACTATGACCCCAAAAGCGATGTCATTTACTTATTGATTATCTGAGATAGATTCAGGAAAGTAAATGGGAGAGTAATCTTTCATGGATTGACGCACGTAACATAACTGTTATTGGCAGCATCTGTCAACAGAGTGTGGGATGCAACGACTAATGGGGAACTTTTTACCGGTAAGCAGACTTTTTGTCACTGATCCTTTGGACAAATCATGATTTCGGAGGTGCTCGCATCTTTCAAACTTCAGAAGGGAAGGGGACATTTGGCCCATAGACTTGCCCGTCACTTGCAAAGAAAGTGTGGTGGAGGTGCCACCCTGCTTTCGCTCCTCGTTCTACTATGTTGTGGAACACGTCTGCCCCCAGAATTTAAACAAGCATTGGACACAATTATGCAATATTTCAATTCTGGGTTTCCGAAATCAATTGGAGAGGCATATTTACCATCAAGCAAATACAACAAATATATATTGAGCAAAACATGGACCTCTACTGCATGTTTATCGACCTCACCAAGACTTTTAACACTGTAAACCGGGAGGGGTTATGGAAGATCTTCTGTGATGGTGATGTCTCTGAAGTCTTCCCCATCTCCAACGGCATCAAGCTAGGATGTATCTTTGGCCTGGTACCGTTCAACCTCTTTTTTTTTATGTTTTAATTGGTGTGTATATAAACAGTACCAGTCAAAAGTTTGGGCACACCTAGTCATTCAATATATTATATTTGAGATTCTTCAAAGTAGCCACCCTTTGCCTTGATGACAGCTTTGCACACTTGGCATTCTCTCAACCAGCTTCATGATATAGTCATACCAAATAGTCACCTGGAAAGCATTTCAATGAAGAGGTGTGCCTTGTTAAAAGTGACATTTGTGGAATTTCTTTCCTTTTTAATGCGTTTAAGCCAATCAGTTGTGTTGTTACAAGGTAGGGGTGGTATACAGAAGATAGCTCTATTTGGTAAAATACCAAGTCCATTTTATGGCAAGAACTGCTCAAATAAGCTAAGAGAAACGACATTCCATCATTACTTCAAGACATGAAGGTTAGTCAATATGGAACATTTCAAGTATTTTGAAAGTTTCTTCAAGTGCAGTCGCAAAAAACATCAAACGTATGATGAAACTGGCTCTCATGAGGACCGCCACAGGAATGGAAGACCCAGAGTTTCCTGCAGAGGATAAGTTCATTAGAGTTACCATCCTCAGAAATTGGCAATTAACTGCACCTCAGATTGCAGCCCAAATAAATGCTTCACAGAGTTCAAGTAACAGGCACAATTGCTGCAAAGAAACCACTACTTTTTTATTTAACCTTTATTTAACTAGGCAAGTCAGTTAAGAACAAATTCTTATTTACAATGACAGCCTACACCGGACAAACTCAGACTACACTGCGCCACCCTATGGGACTCCCAAACACAGCCGGTTGTGATACATTCTGGATTTGAACCAGGTTGTCTGTAGTGACACCTCTAGCACTGAGATGCAGTGTCTTAGACCACTGCGCCATTTGGGAGCCCGAAAAGACACCAATAAGAAGAAGAGACTTGCTTGGGCCAAGAAACGCGAGCAATGGACATTAGACTGGTGGAAATCTGTCCTTTGGTCTGATGAGTCCAAATTTGAGATTTTTGGTTCCAACCGCCGTATCTTTGTGAGACGCAGAGTAGGTGCACGGATGATCTCCGCATGTGTGGTTCCCACCATGAAGCATGGAGGAGGAGGTGTGTGGTGCTTTGCTGGTGACACTGTCAGTGATTTATTTAGAATTCAGGACACACTTAAACAGCATGTATACCACAGCATTCTGCAGCGACACACCTTCTGGTTTGCGCTTAGTGGGACTATCATTTGTTTTTCAACAGGAGAATGACCCAAAGCACACCTCCAGGCTGTGTAAGGGCTATTTGACCATGAAGGAGAGTGATGGAGTGCTACATCAGATGAACTGCTCTCCACAATCACCCGACCTCAACGTAATTGAGATGGGTTGGAAAATCAGCCAACAAGTGCTCAGCATATGTGGGAACTCTTTCAAGAAAAGCGTTCCAGGTGACTACCTCATGAAGCTGGTTAAAAGAATGCCAAGAGTGTGCAAACAATGTAGAAAATAGTACAAAATAAAAACCCTTGAATGAGTAGGTGAGTCTAAACTTTTGACTGGTACTGTATTTTTTTTACTGACATCTTCTACAGTGCCACTAAGGAACACAATAAAGGCATCTACATCAGATACAAGGATGATGCTTCAATCTACAGCCTGCACAGGCTCCGAGCAAAGACAAAAATAATAACATCTTGTCCATAAGGCCTTTCTGGGGAGCACCATCGCTGAGGATGGCTCACTCGACCAAGAAATAACAAGCAGAATCATAAAGGCACAGCTCCGATTGACTGGCCACACCATCAGGTTTCCCCCAACACGGTCTCCCAAGAAGGATTTTCTTTGGCGAGCTGCAGCAAGGGCAGTGAAAGACAGGCCAGCCTAAAAAGCGCTTCAAAGACAACCGAGAGAGAGAGAGAGATGGTGTATCAAGTCTCTCGATTTTCTAATTTCTCTGGTGATGGCGCACATTGGTTCGCACAGAAATACTATAGGCTCGCACGATACTGGAAAAGCAGCTATTGAAGAGATACTCATGCATGACAGATTTCTAATGCTGTGCTGTTAAAAACGTTTAACATATTTTCATTTTCTATTTCCAGAGTGGGAAAAAAGGCAGTGGATATCATCGAGTAATGAAGTCTTTATGCAAGAATGGCGGTGTTCACAAACCAAAAGGGAAAAGGGAAAAAAACCTTAATGAGAGTTTAGCCTCATGTATGAGAAGTAGTATTGATGAAGGCTTTAAGATATATTTCCCGTAAGTAATATAATGATTAAATTCATAAATATATATATGCTAACATCATTGAAAAAGGTTTTTCTAATGATCAATTAGAAAACCCTTTTGCAATTATGCAAATATTCAATAAAAAATCAGCCGTTTCCAGCTACAATAGTAATTTACAACATTAACAATGTCTACACTGTATTTCTGATCAATTTGATGTTATTTTAATGGACAAAATATCTGATTTTCTTTAAAAAACAAGGACATTTCTAAGTGACTCCAAACTTTTGAACGGTGCTGTATATATAATGCATTCGGAAAGTATTCAGACCCCTTTACTTTTTCTAAATGTTGTTTCGCTACAGCTATATTCTAAAATGTATTAATTATTTTTTCACATCAATTTACACACAATACCCTATAATGACAAAGCGAATTTACCTTATTAACTTAACTATTTAGACCCTTTGCTATGAGACTCGAAATTAAGCACTGTGCATCCTGTTTCCATTGATCATTCTTGAGATGTTTCTACAACTTGATTGGAGTTCACCTGTGGTAAATTCAATTGATTGATCTGGAAAGGCACACACCTGTCTATGTAAGGTCTCACAGTTGACAGCGCATGTCAGAGCAAAAACCAAGTCATGAGGTCGAAGGAATTGTCCGTAGAACTGCGAGACAGGATTGTGTCGAGGCACAGATCTGGGGAAGGGTACCAAAACATTTCTGCAGCATTGAAGATGTTTGGAAACACCAAAACTCTAGAGTTCCTCTGTGGAGATGGCAGAACCTTCCATAAGGACAACCATCTCTGCAGCACTCCACCAATCAGGCCTTTATGGTAGAGTGGCCAGACTGAAACCATTCCTCAGTAAAAGGCACATGACAGCCAGCTTGGAGTTTGCCAAAAGGCACCTAAAGGACTATGACCATGAGAAAGAAGATTCTCTGGTCTGATGAAACCAAGATTAAATTCTTTGGCCTGAATGCCAAGCGTCATGTCTGGAGGAAACCTGGCACCATCTCTATGGTACAGCATGGTTTTGGCAGCATCATTTTTCAGCAGCCAAGACAACGCAGGATTGGCTTCGGGACAATTCTCTGAATGTCCTTAAGTGGCCCAGCCAGAGCCCGGACTTCAACCCGATTGAACATCTCTGGAGAGACTTGAAAATAGCTGTGCAGTGATGCTCCCCATTCAGCCTGACAGAGCTTGAGAGGATCTGCAGAGAAGAATGGGAGAAACTCCCTAAATACAGGTGTGCCAAGCTGTATGCCATTCCAAATCATGTCCAATCAATTGAATTTATCACAGGTGGACTCCAATCAAGTTGTAGAAACATCTCAAGGATGATCAATGGAAACAGGATGCACCAGAGCTCAATGTCGAGTCTCATAGGAAAGGTTATTAATACTAAATAAGGTATTTCTGTTTTTTATTTTTAATACATTTGCAAAAATGTCTTAAAACCTGTTTGCGCTTTGTCATTATGAGGTATTCTGAGTAGATTGAAGAGGAATTATTTTTATATAATCCATTTTAGAACAAGGCTGTAACAAAACAAAATGTGGAAAACGTCAAGGGGTCTAAATACTTTCTGAATGCACTGTATATAATACACATAGAATGATAAGGGCCCTGTTAAATCAAATCTAGTAACAATCTAAATGATTTGGACATATTGTGTTTCAGAAACGAGGGCAAACGTGGCCCAATCAGGGAGCAGATTGATACATCCACCCTTGACACAAAAAGCTTGTTTGGGAAGCACCCGGAACTGTCACTGCATCTGATATTCCTCAAGACGGAGGTAAGGTTTAAAAATAAATCAGTCTTGAGGCCGATATGTAAAGCTTAGTAAAGAACAGTAATACTAGGCACAAGTATTGTATTTTCTTGTCTATATTGAATTCATCATTTAAAAATGCACAGTGTAGGTTGGAAAAAGTATGTGGACCCCTAGGCTAATGACTTCTCCAAAGCATTGTGCAGGTTTCTCATGTCTCATGTTATTCAATTGTTATCATGCACCTGCAACAAAGAAAATAGCTCAGATGTGCGAGTGCCTTTTTGAATTTTGAAACAAAAAATCAAGAAATGCAACATTTGAACCGCACCCCCCCCCCCCCCCCCCCACACGCAATTCTTAGAAAGTGGCCATGTAAACAAACCCTCCAGAAATAAGATTACTGTCTTATCTTGTCCATAGACTGCTTACAGGATAAGGAGATCACTTACAGTGGCAAGAAAAAGTATGTGAATCCTTTAGAATTACCTGGATTTCTGCATAAATTGGTCATAAAATGTTATCTGATTTTCATCTGTCACAACAATAGACAAACACAGTCTGCTTAAACTAATAACACACAAACAATTATACGTTTCCATGTCTTTATTGAACACACCGTGTAAACATTTACAGTGCAGGGTGGAAAAAATATGTGAACTCTTGTATTTTATAACTGGTTGACCCTCCTTTGGCAGCAATAACCTCAACCAAACGTTTTCTTTAGTTGCGGATCAGACCTGAACAACGGTCAGGAGGAATTTTGTAATCCTTTCCAGCTTTAGTCAAGTCAACAATTCGTAATCTTAGGTCTTCTGAGCTTTTTTGTTCGAGGCATGATTCACATCAGGCAATGCTTCTAGTGAATAGCAAACTCAAATTTTGTGAGTGTTTTTCATAGGGTGTCACGAGAATTTCTATCTCAATGTTCTAACTGAACTCTTTTATAACTCTATCTGTATCCTGAAGGTTGTAAGGCTTCAGTTCTAAGAAACGGACACAGTCCAAGCTTACAATGATCAGTTCTTTATTCAGAGAGCTCTGCCCTCTAAATTCAGATCCCATCTTTTGTACACACACATCAGTCGAAAACCCCACCCTGCTTTAGGCGGGCTGTACATATACATTGTTTATCATATTTTGTAACATGTTTCATAATCTCCTGCAAGCCTAACAGTTTCTCCTCTCCCTGGGTAGGGAGACCTATTTCCTGTTATTGGTTTCACAGTTGTCACAAGTCGTCTGTCGACAGTTCCTCTTCTCCTTTGTTCAACTACATCCTGCCTATTTTGCTAAATAGTAACATAATGTCCTAGTCTTAACTTGTCCTATGCACACACATTATTAAAATTATAATCTTATAATTCTAATCCATTTCACACAGTTACACAGTTTAAGGGTGGAATATTTTAGTCATTACTTTTTAAACATACAAATTCTTCTATCAATGGGCAGGGCAGCTCTAACCAACATCTCCAATCTCGTCTCATTGATTGGACTCCAGTAGCTGACTCCTGACTCCAATTAGGTTTTGGAGAAGTCATTAGCCTAGGGGTCCACATACTTTTTCCAACCTACACTGTGCATTTTTAAATGATGAATTCAATATAGACAAGAAAATACAATACTTTGTGTGTTATTAGTTTAAGCACACTGTGTTTGTCTATTTTGGTGAACTGATCAAAGTTTACGACCAATTTATGTAGAAATCTAGGTAATTCAAAAGGGTTCACATACTTCTTGCCACTGGAAATTAGGGTTTTCTGGACCATGTTTTTCTATCTGAAAGGAAGCTGAGTTGAAGGCTAAACTAATCTGTGACCTCCGTGAGAGAAAGAAACAAATCTACTCCACTCTAACCGAGTCAATCAAGGACTCCATGCATCGATGCTATATAAGTAAGTCTGGAAATTAACATGTATTATCTGAGATAAAGTGTTGTGGTCATGAAAATTATAATGTTATTTAGAATGTATTAAAAGCAGATTAAGTCATACAATGGTTATGGAAACAATATGATTACTGTGTTTTAGGGGCATCAGAGCATACAGGAAAGGATTCTCTGAAAAGGATGAAAGATGAGCTACATCATCACATGAAAAATAACAACATTTTCCAGAAGGCCAAGGACGATATGCTGGGTTGTTTAATCAACCTGAAGGTTTGGCACATTGTACAGTAGAGCTAGAGTTTGAAAAATGCTTTTAAGTGACACTCAACAATGATACAATAATACAAAATACTGATTAAAAAAATAACACATGAAATTGAGTTTTGAGGCACTAAAAAAAATCATGGTCAAATATGGTACAGGCTTCATCTATAACACATTACATCATCTTTACACATGTATGCAGAAAAACAAATTATGAAAGTTTAACGACTTTGACTACATATCCATAATGCATATATTACATCTATAAGCATTCCATGATGACAGGTTCCAACCGCATCAATAAAGATTAATGAAATGTATTCATAGCATATCTATAGCGCATTCGTGTCATGCCATGAAAATGCTCTTATTTAGGTACAGTATCTTAATAGATGCATCATTAAAATGACAGCCTAGTGTCATCATTATGGCTTTTTTCAAAAATGTGCTTCTGCCATACCAGTGTTAGAGACTATGCCAAACCACGTTTTGAAAATGATGCTGAAATGTACTATGTACCAGACCCATTTCTCCCACCGGCCGCTATAGGCCCATGTCTTACGGCCGCTATAGGCCCATGACTTACCTTCTTCTTCCTCTCACTGAGGTCAATGGTGCATGAAGATCCCCACAGGGTTGAATGTAAACGGTGTAAACGGTATAGTGAAATGGTTACTTGTGTAACAGTGTTGCTTCCGTCCCTGGGCTTGAACCAGGGACCCTTTGCACACATGGGCAACAGTCACCCTCGAAGCATCGTTACCTATCGCTCCACAAAAGCCGTGGTCCTTGCAGAGCATGGGAAACAACTACTCAGAGCGAGTGACATCACCGTTTCACACCGGTTACACTTGCATATTTGCATAGTAGCAACAGCTAAAATATGCATAATATCTGAAAATGTAGCTAGACTTGTACCCTTTGTTTACATGGATGAAAACCTCACGGCAGACTGCTACCAATTTAACTCTGTTCCGGTTCACACTCACCACATTTTTCCACTGATCTTTCTTTGTCTATAGCACCTGCTAAAATTCAGGGAAGCCATGTTGTTGAGAGCAGTCCATGTTGTTGAGAGCAGTCCATGTTGTTGAGAGCAGTCCATGTTGTTGAGAGCAGTCTATGTTGTTGAGAGCAGTCTAACGTTATACCTTTCAAAAAAGCCACAGTAGCCAAGATTATCTTCACATATTGAGAAGCTCACGTTATAGACAGACTGTACCAGGTCTGGTACAGGCCTATACAGGCCGGTGGGGGAAATGGGGCTGGTTCAGGCCTATACAGGCCGGTGGGGCAAATGGGTCTGGATGCCAAGAGTGTGCAAAGCTGTCCTCAAGGCAAAGGGTGGCTATTTTGACTTGGTTGTGGTAAAGTACAATCATCACTTAGTGTAAGGGTGGACTAATTAATAATTTCTGTCCTACATTAGGAACACATTGTGATGCAGCTGAAGTGTAAACTACAAGAATCAATGGATCTCTCACTCAAGACCCCCAACAGCTCGTTCCTCCCAGGTAAATGAAATGGACCATATGCTTTACCTATTCCAATATAGTTGAAATCAAGTCAAGTACTCGTCAGAACAAGTCTGGAAACCATGCCCACTTTATCTTGAGCTGCATTTAGCTTGTGTCATAAGTAAATGTTTTCAAGCTATATATTACTCACATGACTTTCAATCTTGTTGTTTGTAAACAATTGAGTAATAAAACCTTGATATTTTTGTTATAATACAGTAAGACAACACAAAAACATTTCAGCATTTTTGGCAGCCTAAAATTACTACAGAAACCCTAATATTGGATGACAGCTAGATAGCCGTTTACTTAAAGGAGAAGTTCAAGATTTTACAACTTGATGTTAGTGTGACATGGTGAGGTTGGACCAGGAGCAGAGAAGAGACCAGATGAGGAATCAGTGGTTAAGGATTAACATAAATACTTGACTGAGAAACGGTAACCGAAGGATCACAGTAACACTGGAAAAACAACAAACACTAAGTCTCAAACTCACTCAGGAGACAAACACACACGGTAAACAATTCAAGCTTCTGCCTCCAAAAAAACTGAAAACACACGTCTTTCAACAGGGAAATCATAATGAGTAATATAACACACCGGAGTGTCATTAATGTCTCTAGGACGGTCTCTGCCGCCCTCTGGTGACAAGTGGAACCATGACAGTTAGATGGTTCCTCACCCTTAAAGTAATCCATGGGCCAGGAGAAACTAATCCAGCCACTAGAAACGTCAGCTAACTTTAGCCACTACAAGCTAACAAACAATAGAAGTGATGGGGACATTTGACATGTGTTTTTTCTTCTTAAAATTAAAGGGTCAAATCACTTAAAGTAACATCAAACCAAATACAGAGTTGATTTCAGGGGATTTGGCCACTATCTAACATCAAATTGTAAAATCTTGAACTTCCCCTTTAAAAGCTGATGCTTGTCTTGATTGCTTTCTGTTATGCAGATGATGTCACTGTGGAGTATAACAAGATGAAGATTTGCTATGAGAAACTGATGGGTTGCTCTAGTACAATACAATTCACTCCAAGATTGGATTTGCACAAAGAAACTCCCACATTTGAATCTCAGTCTGGGAATGGTAGGAAGCGTCTGCAGGTATGTTTGTGGGAAGTTAATAACCACATCTTAACCATAGGAATTCAGTCTGAGAGTTATTTGATCCCATGTACTAGGGTTGGCTGGACTTCCTTTTTCTGTTACAGGATCCAACAGGTGTAACAATGTTAACTCCTGAGATTGACAAAGAATTTTCAACACATAAAAGCAAACCTACTTATAGGTAATTATTGATCACTGAAACTTCTACTACTTTATCAGGGCCTTTTCTTATGGTCATGTTTACCACTAATCAGTTCCACACAGAATCTACAAAGACATTATGTCAAGAGTGCTTGACTCTTTTGGATTAAAAAATGAATTTACAACTGTCACCTTGCCCTTCGTCTGCCTTGCAGGCTCCAATGCCCCAAGGCAGGTCTTTTCCAGTGCAGTTCCACTGGACTAGTGTTTCTGATGAAAGGGAAGGGAGATGTGCTTTACATGATGGCTCAATGGGACAGGAGCCTCCTGGGCTCCTTTACACCAGCAGGACCCCTATTCAGCATTGACTGCCCTGAACAGTCTGTCTGCCAACTACATCTCCCACACTGTATGTGTGATGGTAAGTGATGCATCACTGTATGTGTGATGGTAAGTGATGCATCACTGTATCTGTGATGGTAAGTGATGCATCACTGTATCTGTGATGGTAAGTGATGCATCACTGTATGTTGGATGGTAAGTGATGCATCACTGTATCTGTGATGGTAAGTGATGCATCACTGTATCTGTGATGGTAAGTGATGCATCACTGTATCTGTGATGGTAAGTGATGCATCACTGTATCTGTGATGGTAAGTGATGCATCACTGTATCTGTGATGGTAAGTGATGCATCACTGTATGTGTGATGGTAAGTGATGCATCACTGTATCTGTGATGGTAAGTGATGCATCACTGTATGTGTGATGGTAAGTGATGCATCACTGTATGTGTGATGGTAAGTGATGCATCACTGTAACTGTGATGGTAAGTGATGCATCACTGTATGTGTGATGGTAAGTGATGCATCACTGTATCTGTGATGGTAAGTGATGCATCACTGTATCTGTGATGGTAAGTGATGCATCACTGTATCTGTGATGGTAAGTGATGCATCACTGTATCTGTGATGGTAAGTGATGCATCACTGTATCTGTGATGGTAAGTGATGCATCACTGTATCTGTGATGGTAAGTGATGCATCACTGTATCTGTGATGGTAAGTTATGCATAGTTTCTAATAATAAATTAATAAAATGGGTATGACATGACACTACCACTGAATAATACATTCAATAATAATACATAATTTGAATGAGATGTACAGTCAAATAAAGCATTGTTCTTATTCTGCAGATAAGGATAAACATTTGTCTGTGGCCCATGTTACTGATGGCAAGATAGAGATTGTTAAGCCACTCAAGACGACTGCTACACATGTGATTGTAAACATCACACACCTCTCCCTCTTTGGCCTCGTCTGGAATTGGTTCTCCTTCCTCCCGGTCCGAAGCCAGGTGCTGCTGTTCCTCCGACCACAAGGGAACATACCTCAGAAGCGCATAGTGAATGTGATTTTGTTGCCGAAGAATGTGCCACTTAGTGAGGTAATATTTACACGATCAATGAATCATTCTGCAAGAGCTGCTTGTTATGCAATGATCAACCACCAAGCCGACAGATAATGTGCACTTTGTGAGGTAATATAATAATATTACAGTATGCACACTGCAAGAGCTGCTTTGTAGAATGAAAAGGAACCTAGATATTGCTATAGATGGATAAATGGTGGTAAAATGGCTCATTACCATTACTTGATTTTTATCAGAACTGTTAGTGTGAATGTATTTTGTCAATTTGCCCTGAAGTAATGCACCTATATTCTTTGAAGGTGGAACATCAACAGAAGGGGAGTACTTTCATTCAAACCAGCTCCAACTGCACATTGAGTCCTAGAGGAAAATATGGTCTCTGTTGTGAGCTGGTGGCAAATTCTATCATAAAGCCCAAAGTAAGCATGGCCATCACATACAACCATGCATTCCTATATGCTCTGAGTGTACAAAACATTAAGGACACCTGCTCTTTCCATGACAAATACTGACCAGGTGAATCCAGGTGAAAGTTATGATCCTTTATTGATGTCACTTGTTAAATCCACTTCAATCAGTGTAGATGAAGGGGAGGAGGCAGGTTAAAGAAGGAATGTTTAATACTTGAGACAATTGAGACATGGATTGTGTATGTGTGTGAACAGCTACACTGCTGGGTTTTTCACACTCAACAATGAGCTCCCAAGTGGCGCAGTGGTCTAAGACACTGCATCTCAGTGCTAGAGGTTTCACTACAGACAACCTGGTTTGAATCCAGACTGTATCACAACCGGCCTTGGTTTGGAGTCCCGTAGTGCGGCGCACAATTGGTCCATCGTCATCTGAGTTTGGCCGGTGTAGGCCGTCATTGTAAATAAGAATTTGTTCTTAACTGACTTGCCTAGTTAAAAAAATAAACAACTTCCCTTGTGTAACAACAATTGTCCTCCCGCCAAATTGACAAAACTGTGGCAATATTAGGAAGGTGCCCGTAAAATTTTGTTCTCAGTGTAAGTATTCCTTTGTAATGTGCTACTACTGGTTTGTGGTGTTGGGTATGATGTGTGGTTTTTATGTGCATATACCTGACACCATGACGTTCCCACAGGAAAAAACGTTGTAAGTGCTATATAGCCAGCTACAGTATTTCTAGCTCTCTGTTACTGTCTATACTTGGCTAATATTATTTTTCATTTTGTGTTTCAGAGTGGAGAGTTTGACTATGACTATAGCCCAAACTTCCACCCCACATTTCAGGTGTTGTTTGACTGCATGTCTGGTGCAGAGAACATCAGACTGAGTCTTTTAGACAGAGGAAGTAACAACCAAAGAGTGTGGGAGTGTCTAGTTCCAACAGGTTAGATCAAATGCCCGTTTGTTATTAACCTGTACACTAATTAACCTGTAAACACTCATCCCCTACTAATTTAAACTGTATTCAACACACTGTACACCCCTCACCCCCTACTAATTTAAACAGTATTCAACACACTGTACACCCCTCACCCCCTACTCATTTAAACAGTATTCAACACACTGTACACCCCTCACCCCCTACTCATTTAAACAGTATTCAACACACTGTACACCCCTCACCCCCTACTCATTTAAACAGTATTCAACACACTGTACACCCCTCACCCCCTACTCATTTAAACAGTATTCAACACACTGTACACCCCTCACCCCCCACTCATTTAAACAGTATTCAACACACTGTACACCCCTCACCCCCTACTCATTTAAACAGTATTCAACACACTGTACACCCCTCACCCCCTACTTATTTAAACAGTATTCAACACACTGTACACCCCTCACCCCCTACTTATTTAAACAGTATTCAACACACTGTACACCCCTCACCCCCTACTTATTTAAACTGTATTCAACACACAGGATAAAATACATCTGATTTGATTTTCTTCTCCAGATTTCGAACCACCTCAAGTCATTCCAATCAACCCTAATCCAGGTATGGTTTGGTTTTCTCTCTCATTGTCTATGGCTATAGCTCTGATGTGGAAGGTCTTGTCTTACACAAAATAATATTGTTATTTACAGCATCAAGTGATCAATCTTGTTTAGAGAGACACATTCAGATCATTAAATATGCTTTGTGGTATTTAGTGGCTTGTTATGTAGAACACAGTTTTTCTTCAGGGTTTTAGATAATTATGACCTAGTTGTGTATGCATTTTCTGACATGAATCTCAGGTGCTGAGGCTGAACTGAACCAGCTCACAGATGCAGCTTTTGTGGATAAGCATATGGCTGATCTCATTCAGAGGGTCAAGATGGTGCAACATGTAACAGATGACCTTTTTAAGGAGAAGATGATCCAAGATACATTGTACTCAAGAATCCTCAGAGCTTTGACCAGTCAGGAACAAAAGAGACTCATGTTTGATGCTGTACAAGCAGGAGGAACAAGAGTTAAATCTGCCTTCTACAAAGCTCTCCAAAACCATCAACCTCATCTTGTCCAGGAGCTGGGTAAGATCAAACTCTTCTCCCCCTGTTGCTCAGTTGGTAGAGCCTGGTTCTTGCAACGACAGGTTAGTGGGTTCACTTCCCAGGACCACCCATATGTAAAACTATATGCACATGTGACTGTAAGTCCCTTTGGATAAAAGCATCTGATAAATGTAATATATTTTATTATTATTACTCTCCCACTATGAGTGCCTGAAACATGGAGGGACTTCAGAACGGCCCCTGTAACTTACAAAGTTCCCCTTAATCACCATAACATTTCAAATAGACGGCCCTCACATAGGGCTTGTACATACAGAATATATTAAGTATTTGTCTGTCCATCAAAAGTTCAACTAATTTCAGTGTGTTCAACTAATTTCACTACATATTCGTCGCCAAACCCACTGGCTCCAGGTCATCTATAAGTCTTTACTAGGTAAATCCCTGCCTTATCTCAGCTCACTGGTCACCATAGCAACACCCACCCATAGTATGCGCTCCAGCAGGTATATTTCACTGGTCACCCCCAAAGCCAACACCTCCATTCCTTCCAGTTCTCTGCTGCCAATGACTGGAACGAACTGCTAAAATCTATGAAGCTAGAGGTTCCTATCTCCCTCACTAACTTTAAGCTTCAGCTGTCAGAGCTGCTTATCGATCACTGCACCTGTATATAGCCCTTCTGTAAATAGCCCACCCTACTACCTCATCCCCATATTGTTATTTTTGCTCATTTGCACCCCAGTATCTTGATTTGTACATCATCATCTGCACATCTATCACTCCAGTGTTAATGCTAAATTGTAATTATTTCGAGAGTGTGTATTCTTATGTGTGTATTCAGAGTGTGTATTCTCATAGTGTGTATTCTTATGCTTATAGTCAGTGTGTATTCCCATAGTGTGTATTCTTATGTGTGTATTCAGAGTGTGTATTCCCATAGTGTGTATTCTTATGCATTTTGATGGGAAGTACGTACATTGACAGTAATATTTCTAATCCCATTCTTCTACCAATGGCAGCAGCAGCTTCCCGCTGATGAATGGGATGGCTTGGGTTGGTCCTCAACCGCTGGACAAAGGGCAGCAAGTGGTTCCTCTTCCAGAGCAGGATGTCAGAATACTACAGTCACTATATTCCTAATCTGCATTGGAGTGTTTGGAGATATGACTGACAGCAGAAAGTCTATGGTGATTTAAAGTGAAAGCTGTTATAGTCTTGTTTTTGTGCTAACATTCCATTCCTTGCCACTCCTTGTCATGCTAAACAGTCTGGCTGTATGGCATGACAAGAATCAATCAAAATCAAATTGAAGTTTATGTGTCACGTGCACAGGATACACTGTGTGAGTGTGTGTGATTGAATGTGGATGTGCGTGAGTGGGTGGTAATGTGTGGAGTGGTGTGCATAGACAGCCTGTCACGGTGCGCATTATATAAGGGACGGTAAACGGAGTGCTGGTGAAGTGTCATCCTTTTTATTTTATGAGATGTACTCACGAGGCATAAAATAACAAAGGAGAGTATAATAACAAAATACAAACACGGTGACTTACTTGCTGTGAGCAAAGAAGCAGACAAGCAGAAACAATGATCCACCCACAGGTGGAAATGTGAGGAGCCTAAATACTCTCCCCAATCAGAGACAACGCTAGACAGCTGTCTCTGATTGGGGATGATAATCTCCCTAATAGGAGTGTGAGGACTTGGTTGTGTGCCTCTCTCCTCCCCTAGGTGGGAGTAAGAGGCCTTACCACAACCAAGCCCTCACAGTACCCCCCCCCAAGGTGCGGACTCCCGATCGCACACACAAAAATCCCCCCTCTCCTGAAAGAAAAAATGTCCAAAACTCTAGGGGGGACATGGCGGGGTACTGAGGTGGTTGCTGGTGGGGGCTCCGGTTCCGGTTCCGGCCGTGGCACAGACTGTGAGAGTAGCTTCCCTCCTACCTCTCCGTTACACGCCCGGTCCGGTCCGGACCCCGGCGCGATGGTTCCCCCCTCAGTACTCCCGCCTTCCACCAAGTCCTGTCTGGACCCTGGTGTGGGAGCCCTCGACCCTGGAGAGGGGCTGACAACCGGCCCCGGACTGGGCACCGGTGTAGCGGACTGCTCCGTCCCTGGAGCGACGTAGACGACCGGCCCTGGACTAGGCACCGGTGGAGCGGACTGCTCCGGCACTGGAGCGACGCCGACGACCGGCCCCGGACTGGGCACCGGTGGAGCGGACTGCTCCGTCACTGGAGCGACGTAGACGACAGGCCCCGGACTGGGCACCGGTGGAGCGGACTGCTCCTTCACTGGAGCGACGTCGACGACCGGCCCCGGACTGGGCACCGGTGGAGCGGACTGCTCCGTCACTGGAGCGACGGCGACGACCGGCCCCGGACTGGGCACCGGTGGAGCGGACTGCTCCGTCACTGGAGCGACGTCGACGACCGGCCCCGGACTGGGCACCGGTGGAGCGGACTGCTCCGTCACTGGAGCGACGGCGACGACCGGCCCCGGACTGGGCACCGGTGGAGCGGACTGCTCCGGCACTGGAGCGATGCAGATGACCGGCCCCGGACTGGGCACCGGTGGAGCGGACCGCTCTGGCGCTGTAGCAGAGCAGACTGCTGGACCCGGATGTGGCTCTGGTGGAGGTTCAAGTCTGCTCACCTTCACCTGAGGTCCCGGGCTGCTGACCTTCCCCGGAGGTCTCGGGCTGCTGACCTTCCCCGGAGGTCTCGGGCTGCTGACCTTCCCCGGAGGTCTCGGGCTGCTGACCTTCCCCGGAGGTCTCGGGCTGCTGACCTTCGCCGAGGGTCTCGGGCTGCTGACCTTCGCCGGGGTTCTCGGGCTGCTGACCTTCGCCGGGGTTCTCGGGCTGCTGACCTTCGCCGGGGGTCTCGGGCTGCTGACCTTCACCGGGGCCCTCGGGCTGCTGACCTTCACAGAAGGCCTCGGGCTGCTGACCTTCTCCGGAGGTCTCGGGCTGCTGACCTTCTCCGGAGGTCTCGGGCTGCTGACCTTCTCCGGAGGTCTCGGGCTGCTGACCTTCTCCGGAGGTCTCGGGCTGCTGACCTTCACCGGAGGCCTCGGGGTGCTGACCTTCACAGGAGGCCTCGGGCTGCTGACCTTCACAGGAGGCCTCGGGCTGCTGACCTTCTCCGGAGGTCTCGGGCTGCTGACCTTCTCCGGAGGTCTCGGGCTGCTGACCTTCACAGGAGGCCTCAGGCTGCTGACCTTCACAGGAGACCTCAGGCTGCTGACCGTCACAGGAGGCCTCGGGCTGCTGACCTTCTCCGGAGACCTCGGACAGCTAACCCTCACCGGAGGTCTCGGGCTGCTGACCTTCACCGGAGACCTCGGGCTGGACGCCGTGCCCACCCTGGGCACCGACGGAGAGGTGGTTTTCAGCCCTGCTGTAGGTCTGGCTGTCTGTCCCAGACTGGGCGCCGACACGCTATGGAGCTCCTGCTCCACAGCGGGACTGAACGTCGTGCCCACCCTGGGCGCCGACGCAGAGATGGTTTCCAGCCCTCTGGTGGGGCTGGCTGTCGGCCCCAGACTGGGCACCGACACGCTATGGAGCTCCTGCTCCACAGCGGGGCTGAACGTCGTGCCCACCCTGGGCACCGACGCAGAGATGGTTTCCAGCCCTCTGGTGGGGCTGGCTGTCGGCCCCAGACTGGGCACCGACACACTATGGAGCTCCTGCTCCACAGCGGGGCTGGACGTCGTGCCCACCCTGGGCACCGACGCCGAGATGGTTTCCAGCCCTGTGGTTGGGCTGGCTGTCGGCCCCAGACTGGGCACCGACACGCTATGGAGCCCCTGCTCCACAGCGGGGCTGAACGTTGTGCCCACCCTGGGCACCGACGCAGAGATGGTTTCCAGCCCTGTGGTTGGGCTGGCTGTCGGCCCCAGACTGGGCACCGACACGCTATGGAGCTCCTGCTCCACAGCGGGGCTGAACGTCGTGCCCACCCTGGGCACCGACGCAGAGATGGTCTCCAACCCCAGAGCTGTGCTGACGACCGTTGCTGTAGCCTCCGTGCGAGGAGTAAGCACGGGGCGTACTGGACTGGGGGAACGCACCACTGGTCTGATGCGAGGCGCAGGCACGGGCCGTACCGGGCTGGGGAAACGCACCGTTGGGCTGGTGCGTTTAGCTGGCACGGGTCACACCGGGCTGGAGACACGCACCATAGGGCTGGTGCGTGGATTAGGCGCGGGCCGTACCGGGCTGGGGAAACGCACCGTTGGGCTGGTGCGTTTAGCTGGCTCGGGTCGCACCGGGCTGGAGACACGCACCATAGGGCTGGTGCGCGGAGCAGGCGCGGGCCGTACCGGGCTGGGGAAACGCACCGTTGGGCTGGTGCGTTTAGCTGGTACGGGTCGCACCGGGCTAATGTTGCGCACCGATGGTTTGGTGCGCAGAGTCGGTCTCCTCTTCCTCCGACTCTGGACCGGCGCTGGAGGCACCGGACTGGGAACTGGCGCTGGAGCACGACTGTCCCTGTCGTCCCTACTCCACCGCCAATCCCCATCCTGTGAGGGTTCCTCCGGGAACCCCCACGAGTGAGGGAACAGAAGCACATCGTCGTCGTCTTCCTCCGACTCCTCTCTGTACTCCTGCTCCCATGGCTGTAGGGGCTCCTCCTGGAACCCCCACGAGTGCAGTGGTCGGGGCTCTTCTCCCTCGATCCCCGACCACCCCCATAGCCCCCCCCCAAAATAAGTTTGAGGGGTTTTCTGGGCTCCAGGCTGGTCCTCAACTCTAGCCCGGTGACGTGTCCTCCGTCTCCGGCGCCTCGGCTGCTCCGGACCCCAGCCTTCCTCCACCGCATGATAATGGTAGACATCCTCCCTAGATAATTTCCCCATATCATAGAGGATGTCTACCAGTGTCTGCTCACGTTGCGTCCCAGGGTGGTGGATCATTCTGTCACGGTGCGCATTATATAAGGGACGGTAAACGGAGCGCTGGTGAAGTGTCATCCTTTTTATTTTATGAGATGTACTCACGAGGCATAAAATAACAAAGGAGAGTATAATAACAAAATACAAACACGGTGACTTACTTGCTGTGAGCAAAGAAGCAGACAAGCAGGAACAATGATCCACCCACAGGTGGAAATGTGAGGAGCCTAAATACTCTCCCCAATCAGAGACAACGCTAGACAGCTGTCTCTGATTGGGGATGATAATCTCCCTAATAGGAGTGTGAGGACTTGGTTGTGTGCCTCTCTCCTCCCCTAGGTGGGAGTAAGAGGCCTTACCACAACCAAACCCTCACACAGCCAGTGATTGCAGGTAGACAGTCATTGATAAGCAGTTCAGCAGTCTTAATGCTTCAGAGCTCGCCCCCAGTGATGAACTGTGCAGTCTTCGGCCTACCTACAGGGTCAGCCGACAAGGTGAAAAAACCTGTTGATGTGTCCTTGAGCAAGGCACTTAACCCTAATTTGCTCCAGGGGCTGACCCTGTAGGTAGGCCTAGTTAAATAAAGGTTAAATAAAAATACAAAAGTTTACCAGAGTTTACAGTCTATTTCTCTTAAATGTTGCCTTACTCTACTTTTGGGATAGCAAGCCTCTATTGAAACAGTGTAGTCAGTACATTATATGCAATTTGGAGTGTTGTCATATATTTTTCTGTTTATTTCATTGGTCTGAATTTTCATATCTTATCAAAAGTCCTTTATTACACAGATATTTACTAAGTGTATCTGCTGTTGAAAAGCTACTACAGTTATTGAGAGCTTTTTATTTTACTAATGTGTTGATGGTTTAGTTTCATTAATTCAAGGGACTGATGTGGCTATTTATGTTTGAACTATTGGTTAATCGTTTTACACATGCTTTTATACAGAAATAATATCTGGATATGTTTCTTTCCAATTGACCATTGAACCAGAATGTGTAAATGTGATTTTATAACCTAATAGTTATAATTTTGTAATTTTATTTTTTGTATATTTTTGAGAATTGTGAAATGATTCCCTGCCATGTCCATTTGAAAATCCTGTCCTCTTATTGGTTTATTTCTCAATACATAATGACTATAAATAGTTATGGTATGGTGTTTCCCTTCACATGAAAACAACATGGTGTAGTGTTTAGGGTGAGGGGGGTTAATGATTGTACTGACATAATATCTACTACATGGTCAATACCAACGTTCATCATGATTATAATTCATTTTCAAATTACAACTGTCATTGGTCTTATTACAATAAATACATCATGATAAATGTATATTATCAATGTGCAGAAATGTACAGAAATAATATCTGGATATGTTTCTTTCCAATTGACCATTGAACCAAAATGTGTAAATGGTGATTTTATAACCTAATAGTTATAATTTTGTAATTTTATTTTTTGTATATTTTTGAGAATTGTGAAATGATTCCCTGCCATGTCCATTTGAAAATCCTGTCATTACAACTATCATTGGTCTTATTACAATAAATACATCATGATAAATGTATATTATCAATGTGTAATGCTGCCAATACATGCCACCCCAGGTTCAAACAGGAGCATAGGGAACTCTGCCTAACACATTATACACAGGTTCTAACAATGCAGGTTGAACTGGCAAATGTGGAAATGAGCAAACCATCACCATGGTAACAGTTCAGTGTTTATTTTCTATTATCTTTAGAGTTAAACACAGACATGTAGGTTACTGAACCAGATGGACAAACATCACCCAACGTGCATCATCAACAGGACAGTATACATTTACAACAAGACAGAGGCAGGAGAAAGTAAGAGGGAAACTGGGCATCAAACTATAAATTATTCTTCAAAAACTTAGATCTCAAACCCTCTCATCTGCTCCTTCCTCTGGGTGGCCACACCCAGGTCTCATCACTCCTGAGATTGATGAACCTCATCAGCCAACAAGAATAGTTCATAAATTAGACTGCCGTCACCGGGTTACACAACAGCATGCAAGGAAAATAGTGCCAAGGGCTTTGTCAACCATGTTAAAAATTTACAAATCAAAGCACTTTTTGTATTTAATAACACTCACAATTCAAAGAGCTTTTTGAAATGCTGCTTCATTGCTGTACATAACGCATGGGCTCTTGTTAGACTCTACAATCAGCTTGAGTATCAGCTTGAGTATCAGTGTCATAGATCACGTCTCTGTCGTAGAGCACGTCTCTGTCGTAGATCACGTCTCTGTCGTAGAGCACGTCTCTGTCGTAGAGCACGTCTCTGTCGTAGAGCACGTCTCTGTCGTAGAGCACGTCTCTGTCGTAGAGCATGTCTCTGTCATAGAGCACGTCTCTGTCATAGAGCATGTCTCTGTCATAGATCACGTCTCTGTCATAGATCACGTCTCTGTCATAGATCACGACTCTGTCATAGAGCCTGTCTCTGTCGTAGATCCCGTCTATGTCGTAGAGCACGTCTCTGTCATAGAGCCTGTCTCTGTCATAGAGCCTGTCTCTGTCATAGATCACGTCTCTGTCATAGATCAAGTCTCTGTCGTAGAGCACGTCTCTGTCGTAGAGCACGTCTCTGTCGTAGAGCACGTCTCTGTCGTAGAGCACGTCTCTGTCATAGAGCCTGTCTCTGTCATAGATCACGTCTCTGTCGTAGAGCACGTCTCTGTCATAGAGCACGTCTCTGTCGTAGAGCACATCTCTGTCGTAGAGCACAACTCTGTCGTAGAGCACGTCTCTGTCATAGAGCATGTCTCTATCATAGAGCACGTCTTTGTCGTAGATCACTTCCCTGTTGTAGAGCACGTCTCTGTCATAGAGCACGTCTCTGTCATAGATCACATCTCTGTCATAGATCACGTCTCTGTCAAAGATCACGTCTCTGTCGTAGATCACGTCTCTGTCATAGACCACGTCTCTGTTGTAGAGCACGTCTCTGTCATAGAGCACGTCTCTGTCATAGAGCACGTCTCTGTCATAGAGCACGTCTCTGTCTTAGATCACGTCTCTGTCGTAGAGCACGTCTCTGTCGTAGAGCACGTCTCTGTCGTAGAGCACGTCTCTGTCGTAGAGCACATCTCTGTCATAGAGCCTGTCTCTGTCATAGATCACGTCTCTGTCGTAGAGCACGTCTCTGTCGTAGAGCACGTCTCTGTCATAGAGCACGTCTCTGTCGTAGAGCACATCTCTGTCGTAGAGCACAACTCTGTCGTAGAGCACGTCTCTGTCATAGAGCACGTCTCTGTCATAGAGCACGTCTTTGTCGTAGATCACGTCTCTGTTGTAGAGCACGCGTCTGTCATAGAGCACGTCTCTGTCATAGATCACATCTCTGTCATAGATCACGTCTCTGTCAAAGATCACGTCTCTGTCGTAGATCACGTCTCTGTCGTAGAGCACGTCTCTGTCGTAGAGCACGTCTCTGTCGTAGAGCACGTCTCTGTCGTAGAGCACGTCTCTGTCGTAGAGCACGTCTCTGTCGTAGATCACGTCTCTGTCGTAGAGCACATCTCTGTCATAGATCACGTCTCTGTCATAGATCACGTCTCTGTCATAGATCAAGTCTCTGTCATAAATCCTTTCTCTGTCATAGATCACGTCTCTGTCATAGAGCACGTCTCTGTCATAGAGTCTGTCTCTGTCATAGATCACGTCTCTGTCATAGAGCATGTCTCTGTCATAGAGCACGTCTCTGTCATAGATCACGTCTCTGTCATAGATCACGTCTCTGTCATAGATCACGTGTCTGTCATAGAGCCTGTCTCTTGCGTAGATCACGTCTATGTCGTAGAGCACGTCTCTGTCGTAGAGCACGACTCTGTCATAGAGCCTGTCTCTGTAATAGATCACGTCTCTGTCATAGAGCACGTCTCTGTCATAGAGTCTGTCTCTGTCATAGATCACGTCTCTGTCATAGATCACGTGTCTGTCATAGAGCCTGTCTCTGTCGTAGATCACGTCTATGTCGTAGAGCACGTCTCTGTCGTAGAGCACGACTCTGTCATAGAGCCTGTCTCTGTCATAGATCCTGTCTCTGTCATAGATCACGTCTCTGTCATAGAGCACGCCTCTGTCATAGAGTCTGTCTCTGTCATAGATCACGTCTCTGTCATAGACCACGTCTCTGTTGTAGAGCACGTCTCTGTCATAGAGCACGTCTCTGTCATAGATCACGTCTCTGTCATAGATCACGTCTCTGTCATAGATGACGTGTCTGTCATAGAGCCTGTCTCTGTCGTAGATCACGTCTATGTCGTAGAGCACGTCTCTGTCGTAGAGCACGACTCTGTCATAGAGCCTGTCTCTGTAATAGATCACGTCTCTGTCATAGAGCACGTCTCTGTCATAGAGCACGTCTCTTTCATGGAGCACGTCTCTGTCATAGATCAAGTCTCTGTCATAGATCACGTCTCTGTCATAGAGCCTGTCTCTGTCGTAGATCTCGTCTATGTCGTAGAGCACGTCTCTGTCGTAGAGCACGTCTCTGTCGTAGAGCACGTCTCTGTCGTAGATCACGTCTCTGTCGTAGAGCACGTCTCTGTCGTAGATCCTGTCTCTGTCGTAGATCCTGTCTCTGTCATAGATCACGTCTCTGTCATAGAGTCTGTCTCTGTCATAGATCACGTCTCTGTCATAGATCACGTCTCTGTCATAGACCACGTCTCTGTTGTAGAGCACGTCTCTGTCATAGAGCACGTCTCTGTCATAGAGCACGTCTCTGTCATAGAGCACGTCTCTGTCTTAGATCACGTCTCTGTCGTAGAGCACGTCTCTGTCGTAGAGCACGTCTCTGTCGTAGAGCACGTCTCTGTCGTAGAGCACGTCTCTGTCGTAGAGCACGTCTCTGTCATAGATCACGTCTCTGTCGTAGAGCACGTCTCTGTCGTAGAGCACGTCTCTGTCATAGAGCACGTCTCTGTCGTAGAGCACATCTCTGTCGTAGAGCACGTCTCTGTCATAGAGCACGTCTTTGTCGTAGATCACGTCTCTGTTGTAGAGCACGCGTCTGTCATAGAGCACGTCTCTGTCATAGATCACATCTCTGTCATAGATCACGTCTCTGTCAAAGATCACGTCTCTGTCGTAGATCACGTCTCTGTCGTAGAGCACGTCTCTGTTGTAGAGCACGTCTCTGTCGTAGAGCACGTCTCTGTCGTAGAGCACGTCTCTGTCGTAGAGCACGTCTCTGTCGTAGAGCACGTCTCTGTCGTAGATCACGTCTCTGTCATAGATCACGTCTCTGTCATAGATCAAGTCTCTGTCATAAATCCTTTCTCTGTCATAGATCACGTCTTTGTAATAGAGCACGTCTCTGTCATAGAGTCTGTCTCTGTCATAGATCACGTCTCTGTCATAGACCACGTCTCTGTTGTAGAGCACGTCTCTGTCATAGATCACGTCTCTGTCATAGAGCATGTCTCTGTCATAGAGCACGTCTCTGTCATAGATCACGTCTCTGTCATAGATCACGTCTCTGTCATAGATCACGTGTCTGTCATAGAGCCTGTCTCTTTCGTAGATCACGTCTATGTCGTAGAGCACGTCTCTGTCGTAGAGCACGACTCTGTCATAGAGCCTGTCTCTGTAATAGATCACGTCTCTGTCATAGAGCACGTCTCTGTCATAGAGTCTGTCTCTGTCATAGAGCACGTCTCTGTCATAGAGTCTGTCTCTGTCATAGATCACGTCTCTGTCATAGATCACGTGTCTGTCAAAGAGCCTGTCTCTGTCGTAGATCACGTCTATGTCGTAGAGCACGTCTCTGTCGTAGAGCACGACTCTGTCATAGAGCCTGTCTCTGTCATAGATCCTGTCTCTGTCATAGATCACGTCTCTGTCATAGAGCACGCCTCTGTCATAGAGTCTGTCTCTGTCATAGATCACGTCTCTGTCATAGAGCACGTCTCTGTCATAGAGCACGTCTCTGTCATAGATCACGTCTCTGTCATAGATCACGTCTCTGTCATAGATCACGTGTCTGTCATAGAGCCTGTCTCTGTCGTAGATCACGTCTATGTCGTAGAGCACGTCTCTGTCGTAGAGCACGACTCTGTCATAGAGCCTGTCTCTGTAATAGATCACGTCTCTGTCATAGAGCACGTTTCTGTCATAGAGTCTGTCGCTGTCATAGATCACGTCTCTGTCATAGATCACGTGTCTGTCATAGAGTCTGTCTCTGTCGTAGATCACATCTATGTCGTAGAGCACGTCTCTGTCGTAGAGCACGTCTCTGTCAAAGAGCCTGTCTCTGTCAAAGAGCCTGTCTTTGTCATAGATCACGTCTCTGTCATAGATCACGTCTCTGTCGTAGAGAACTTCTCTGTCGTAGAGCACGTCTCTGTCGTAGAGCAAGTCTCTGTCGTAGAGCACGTCTCTGTCATAGAGCCTTTCTCTGTCATAGATCACGTCTCTGTCGTAGAGCACGTCTCTGTCGTAGAGCACGTCTCTGTCAAAGATCACGTCTCTGTCATAGATCACGTCTCTGTCGTAGAGCACGTCTCTGTCGTAGAGCACGTCTCTGTCGTAGAGCACGCCTCTGTCGTAGAGCACGTCTCTGTCGTAGAGCACGTCTCTGTCGTAGATCACTTCTCTGTCGTAGAGCACGTCTCTGTCATAGATCACGTCTCTGTCATAGATCACGTCTCTGTCATAGATCAAGTCTCTGTCATAAATCCTTTCTCTGTCATAGATCACGTCTCTGTCATAGAGCACGTCTCTGTCATAGAGTCTGTCTCTGTCATAGATCACGTCTCTGTCATAGACCACGTCTCTGTTGTAGAGCACGTCTCTGTCATAGATCACGTCTCTGTCATAGAGCATGTCTCTGTCATAGAGCACGTCTCTGTCATAGATCACGTCTCTGTCATAGATCACGTCTCTGTCATAGATCACGTGTCTGTCATAGAGCCTGTCTCTGTCGTAGATCACGTCTATGTCGTAGAGCACGTCTCTGTCGTAGAGCACGACTCTGTCATAGAGCCTGTCTCTGTAATAGATCACGTCTCTGTCATAGAGCACGTCTCTGTCATAGAGTCTGTCTCTGTCATAGATCACGTCTCTGTCATAGATCACGTGTCTGTCATAGAGCCTGTCTCTGTCGTAGATCACGTCTATGTCGTAGAGCACGTCTCTGTCGTAGAGCACGACTCTGTCATAGAGCCTGTCTATGTCATAGATCCTGTCTCTGTCATAGATCACGTCTCTGTCATAGAGCACGCCTCTGTCATAGAGTCTGTCTCTGTCATAGATCACGTCTCTGTCATAGACCACGTCTCTGTTGTAGAGCACGTCTCTGTCATAGAGCACGTCTCTGTCATAGAGCACGTCTCTGTCATAGATCACGTCTCTGTCATAGATCATTTCTCTGTCATAGATCACGTGTGTGTCATAGAGCCTGTCTCTGTCGTAGATCACGTCTATGTCGTAGAGCACGTCTCTGTCGTAGAGCACGACTCTGTCATAGAGCCTGTCTCTGTAATAGATCACGTCTCTGTCATAGAGCACGTCTCTGTCATAGAGCACGTCTCTTTCATGGAGCACGTCTCTGTCATAGATCAAGTCTCTGTCATAGATCACGTCTCTGTCATAGATCACGTCTCTGTCATAGAGCCTGTCTCTGTCGTAGATCACGTCTATGTCGTAGAGCACGTCTCTGTCGTAGAGCACGTCTCTGTCGTAGAGCACGTCTCTGTCGTAGATCACGTCTCTGTCGTAGAGCACGTCTCTGTCGTAGATCCTGTCTCTGTCATAGATCACGTCTCTGTCATAGAGCACGTCTCTGTCATAGAGTCTGTCTCTGTCATAGATCACGTCTCTGTCATAGACCACGTCTCTGTTGTAGAGCACGTCTCTGTCATAGAGCACGTCTCTGTCATAGAGCACGTCTCTGTCATAGAGCACGTCTCTGTCTTAGATCACGTCTCTGTCGTAGAGCACGTCTCTGTCGTAGAGCACGTCTCTGTCGTAGAGCACGTCTCTGTCGTAGAGCACGTCTCTGTCGTAGAGCACGTCTCTGTCATAGAGCCTGTCTCTGTCATAGATCACGTCTCTGTCGTAGAGCACGTCTCTGTCGTAGAGCACGTCTCTGTCATAGAGCACGTCTCTGTTGTAGAGCACATCTCTGTCGTAGAGCACGTCTCTGTCATAGAGCACGTCTCTGTCATAGAGCACGTCTTTGTCGTAGATCACGTCTCTGTTGTAGAGCACGCGTCTGTCATAGAGCACGTCTCTGTCATAGATCACATCTCTGTCATAGATCACGTCTCTGTCAAAGATCACGTCTCTGTCGTAGATCACGTCTCTGTCGTAGAGCACGTCTCTGTCGTAGAGCACGTCTCTGTCGTAGAGCACGTCTCTGTCGTAGAGCACGTCTCTGTCGTAGAGCACGTCTCTGTCGTAGAGCACGTCTCTGTCGTAGATCACGTCTCTGTCGTAGAGCACGTCTCTGTCATAGATCACGTCTCTGTCATAGATCACGTCTCTGTCATAGATCAAGTCTCTGTCATAAATCCTTTCTCTGTCATAGATCACGTCTTTGTCATAGAGCACATCTCTGTCATAGAGTCTGTCTCTGTCATAGATCACGTCTCTGTCATAGACCACGTCTCTGTTGTAGAGCACGTCTCTGTCATAGATCACGTCTCTGTCATAGAGCATGTCTCTGTCATAGAGCACGTCTCTGTCATAGATCACGTCTCTGTCATAGATCACGTCTCTGTCATAGATCACGTGTCTGTCATAGAGCCTGTCTCTGTCGTAGATCACGTCTATGTCGTAGAGCACGTCTCTGTCATAGAGCACGTCTCTGTCATAGAGTCTGTCTCTGTCATAGATCACGTCTCTGTCATAGATCACGTGTCTGTCAAAGAGCCTGTCTCTGTCGTAGATCACGTCTATGTCGTAGAGCACGTCTCTGTCATAGATCACGTGTCTGTCAAAGAGCCTGTCTCTGTCGTAGATCACGTCTATGTCGTAGAGCACGTCTCTGTCGTAGAGCACGACTCTGTCAAAGATCACGTCTCTGTCGTAGATCACGTCTCTGTCGTAGAGCACGTCTCTGTCGTAGAGCACGTCTCTGTCGTAGAGCACGTCTCTGTCGTAGAGCACGTCTCTGTCGTAGAGCACGTCTCTGTCGTAGAGCACGTCTCTGTCGTAGATCACGTCTCTGTCATAGAGCACGTTTCTGTCATAGATCACGTCTCTGTCATAGATCACGTCTCTGTCATAGATCAAGTCTCTGTCATAAATCCTTTCTCTGTCATAGATCACGTCTCTGTCATAGAGCACGTCTCTGTCATAGAGTCTGTCTCTGTCATAGATCACGTCTCTGTCATAGACCACGTCTCTGTTGTAGAGCACGTCTCTGTCATAGATCACGTCTCTGTCATGGAGCATGTCTCTGTCATAGAGCACGTCTCTGTCATAGATCACGTCTCTGTCATAGATCACGTCTCTGTCATAGATCACGTGTCTGTCATAGAGCCTGTCTCTGTCGTAGATCACGTCTATGTCGTAGAGCACGTCTCTGTCGTAGAGCACGACTCTGTCATAGAGCCTGTCTCTGTAATAGATCACGTCTCTGTCATAGAGCACGTCTCTGTCATAGAGTCTGTCTCTGTCATAGATCACGTCTCTGTCATAGATCACGTGTCTGTCATAGAGCCTGTCTCTGTCGTAGATCACGTCTATGTCGTAGAGCACGTCTCTGTCGTAGAGCACGACTCTGTCATAGAGCCTGTCTCTGTCATAGATCCTGTCTCTGTCATAGATCACGTCTCTGTCATAGAGCACGCCTCTGTCATAGAGTCTGTCTCTGTCATAGATCACGTCTCTGTCATAGACCACGTCTCTGTTGTAGAGCACGTCTCTGTCATAGAGCACGTCTCTGTCATAGAGCACGTCTCTGTCATAGATCACGTCTCTGTCATAGATCACGTCTCTGTCATAGATCACGTGTCTGTCATAGAGCCTGTCTCTGTAATAGATCACGTCTCTGTCATAGAGCACGTCTCTGTCATAGAGCACGTCTCTTTCATGGAGCACGTCTCTGTCATAGATCAAGTCTCTGTCATAGATCACGTCTCTGTCATAGATCACGTCTCTGTCATAGAGCCTGTCTCTGTCGTAGATCACGTCTATGTCGTAGAGCACGTCTCTGTCGTAGAGCACGTCTCTGTCGTAGAGCACGTCTCTGTCGTAGATCACGTCTCTGTCGTAGAGCACGTCTCTGTCGTAGACCCTGTCTCTGTCATAGATCACGTCTCTGTCATAGAGCACGTCTCTGTCATAGAGTCTGTCTCTGTCATAGATCACGTCTCTGTCATAGACCACGTCTCTGTTGTAGAGCACGTCTCTGTCATAGAGCACGTCTCTGTCATAGAGCACGTCTCTGTCATAGAGCACGTCTCTGTCTTAGATCACGTCTCTGTCGTAGAGCACGTCTCTGTCGTAGAGCATGTCTCTGTCGTAGAGCACGTCTCTGTCGTAGAGCACGTCTCTGTCGTAGAGCACGTCTCTGTCGTAGAGCACGTCTCTGTCATAGAGCACGTCTCTGTTGTAGAGCACATCTCTGTCGTAGAGCACGTCTCTGTCATAGAGCACGTCTCTGTCATAGAGCACGTCTTTGTCGTAGATCACGTCTCTGTTGTAGAGCACGCGTCTGTCATAGAGCACGTCTCTGTCATAGATCACATCTCTGTCATAGATCACGTCTCTGTCAAAGATCACGTCTCTGTCGTAGATCACGTCTCTGTCGTAGAGCACGTCTCTGTCGTAGAGCACGTCTCTGTCGTAGAGCACGTCTCTGTCGTAGAGCACGTCTCTGTCGTAGAGCACGTCTCTGTCGTAGAGCACGTCTCTGTCGTAGATCACGTCTCTGTCGTAGAGCACGTCTCTGTCATAGATCACGTCTCTGTCATAGATCACGTCTCTGTCATAGATCAAGTCTCTGTCATAAATCCTTTCTCTGTCATAGATCACGTCTTTGTCATAGAGCACATCTCTGTCATAGAGTCTGTCTCTGTCATAGATCACGTCTCTGTCATAGACCACGTCTCTGTTGTAGAGCACGTCTCTGTCATAGATCACGTCTCTGTCATAGAGCATGTCTCTGTCATAGAGCACGTCTCTGTCATAGATCACGTCTCTGTCATAGATCACGTCTCTGTCATAGATCACGTGTCTGTCATAGAGCCTGTCTCTGTCGTAGATCACGTCTATGTCGTAGAGCACGTCTCTGTCATAGAGCACGTCTCTGTCATAGAGTCTGTCTCTGTCATAGATCACGTCTCTGTCATAGATCACGTGTCTGTCAAAGAGCCTGTCTCTGTCGTAGATCACGTCTATGTCGTAGAGCACGTCTCTGTCATAGATCACGTGTCTGTCAAAGAGCCTGTCTCTGTCGTAGATCACGTCTATGTCGTAGAGCACGTCTCTGTCGTAGAGCACGACTCTGTCAAAGATCACGTCTCTGTCGTAGATCACGTCTCTGTCGTAGAGCACGTCTCTGTCGTAGAGCACGTCTCTGTCGTAGAGCACGTCTCTGTCGTAGAGCACGTCTCTGTCGTAGAGCACGTCTCTGTCGTAGAGCACGTCTCTGTCGTAGATCACGTCTCTGTCATAGAGCACGTTTCTGTCATAGATCACGTCTCTGTCATAGATCACGTCTCTGTCATAGATCAAGTCTCTGTCATAAATCCTTTCTCTGTCATAGATCACGTCTCTGTCATAGAGCACGTCTCTGTCATAGAGTCTGTCTCTGTCATAGATCACGTCTCTGTCATAGACCACGTCTCTGTTGTAGAGCACGTCTCTGTCATAGATCACGTCTCTGTCATGGAGCATGTCTCTGTCATAGAGCACGTCTCTGTCATAGATCACGTCTCTGTCATAGATCACGTCTCTGTCATAGATCACGTGTCTGTCATAGAGCCTGTCTCTGTCGTAGATCACGTCTATGTCGTAGAGCACGTCTCTGTCGTAGAGCACGACTCTGTCATAGAGCCTGTCTCTGTAATAGATCACGTCTCTGTCATAGAGCACGTCTCTGTCATAGAGTCTGTCTCTGTCATAGATCACGTCTCTGTCATAGATCACGTGTCTGTCATAGAGCCTGTCTCTGTCGTAGATCACGTCTATGTCGTAGAGCACGTCTCTGTCGTAGAGCACGACTCTGTCATAGAGCCTGTCTCTGTCATAGATCCTGTCTCTGTCATAGATCACGTCTCTGTCATAGAGCACGCCTCTGTCATAGAGTCTGTCTCTGTCATAGATCACGTCTCTGTCATAGACCACGTCTCTGTTGTAGAGCACGTCTCTGTCATAGAGCACGTCTCTGTCATAGAGCACGTCTCTGTCATAGATCACGTCTCTGTCATAGATCACGTCTCTGTCATAGATCACGTGTCTGTCATAGAGCCTGTCTCTGTAATAGATCACGTCTCTGTCATAGAGCACGTCTCTGTCATAGAGCACGTCTCTTTCATGGAGCACGTCTCTGTCATAGATCAAGTCTCTGTCATAGATCACGTCTCTGTCATAGATCACGTCTCTGTCATAGAGCCTGTCTCTGTCGTAGATCACGTCTATGTCGTAGAGCACGTCTCTGTCGTAGAGCACGTCTCTGTCGTAGAGCACGTCTCTGTCGTAGATCACGTCTCTGTCGTAGAGCACGTCTCTGTCGTAGACCCTGTCTCTGTCATAGATCACGTCTCTGTCATAGAGCACGTCTCTGTCATAGAGTCTGTCTCTGTCATAGATCACGTCTCTGTCATAGACCACGTCTCTGTTGTAGAGCACGTCTCTGTCATAGAGCACGTCTCTGTCATAGAGCACGTCTCTGTCATAGAGCACGTCTCTGTCTTAGATCACGTCTCTGTCGTAGAGCACGTCTCTGTCGTAGAGCATGTCTCTGTCGTAGAGCACGTCTCTGTCGTAGAGCACGTCTCTGTCGTAGAGCACGTCTCTGTCATAGAGCCTGTCTCTGTCATAGATCACGTCTCTGTCGTAGAGCACGTCTCTGTCGTAGAGCACATCTCTGTCGTAGAGCACGTCTCTGTCGGAGAGCACGTCTCTGTCGTAGAGCACGTCTCTGTCATAGAGCACGTCTCTGTCATAGAGCACGTCTTTGTCGTAGATCACGTCTCTGTTGTAGAGCACGCGTCTGTCATAGAGCACGTCTCTGTCATAGATCACATCTCTGTCATAGATCACGTCTCTGTCAAAGATCACGTCTCTGTCGTAGATCACGTCTCTGTCGTAGAGCACGTCTCTGTCGTAGAGCACGTCTCTGTCGTAGAGCACGTCTCAGTCGTAGAGCACGTCTCTGTCGTAGAGCACGTCTCTGTCGTAGAGCACGTCTCTGTCGTAGATCACGTCTCTGTCGTAGAGCACGTCTCTGTCATAGATCACGTCTCTGTCATAGATCACGTCTCTGTCATAGATCAAGTCTCTGTCATAAATCCTTTCTCTGTCATAGATCACGTCTTTGTCATAGAGCACGTCTCTGTCATAGAGTCTGTCTCTGTCATAGATCACGTCTCTGTCATAGACCACGTCTCTGTTGTAGAGCACGTCTCTGTCATAGATCACGTCTCTGTCATAGAGCATGTCTCTGTCATAGAGCACGTCTCTGTCATAGATCACGTCTCTGTCATAGATCACGTCTCTGTCATAGATCACGTGTCTGTCATAGAGCCTGTCTCTGTCGTAGATCACGTCTATGTCGTAGAGCACGTCTCTGTCGTAGAGCACGACTCTGTCATAGAGCCTGTCTCTGTAATAGATCACGTCTCTGTCATAGAGCACGTCTCTGTCATAGAGTCTGTCTCTGTCATAGATCACGTCTCTGTCATAGATCACGTGTCTGTCAAAGAGCCTGTCTCTGTCGTAGATCACGTCTATGTCGTAGAGCACGTCTCTGTCGTAGAGCACGACTCTGTCATAGAGCCTGTCTCTGTCATAGATCCTGTCTCTGTCATAGATCACGTCTCTGTCATAGAGCACGCCTCTGTCATAGAGTCTGTCTCTGTCATAGATCACGTCTCTGTCATAGAGCACGTCTCTGTCATAGAGCACGTCTCTGTCATAGATCACGTCTCTGTCATAGATCACGTCTCTGTCATAGATCACGTGTCTGTCATAGAGCCTGTCTCTGTCGTAGATCACGTCTATGTCGTAGAGCACGTCTCTGTCGTAGAGCACGACTCTGTCATAGAGCCTGTCTCTGTAATAGATCACGTCTCTGTCATAGAGCACGTTTCTGTCATAGAGTCTGTCGCTGTCATAGATCACGTCTCTGTCATAGATCACGTGTCTGTCATAGAGTCTGTCTCTGTCGTAGATCACATCTATGTCGTAGAGCACGTCTCTGTCGTAGAGCACGTCTCTGTCAAAGAGCCTGTCTCTGTCAAAGAGCCTGTCTTTGTCATAGATCACGTCTCTGTCATAGATCACGTCTCTGTCGTAGAGAACTTCTCTGTCGTAGAGCACGTCTCTGTCGTAGAGCAAGTCTCTGTCGTAGAGCACGTCTCTGTCATAGAGCCTTTCTCTGTCATAGATCACGTCTCTGTCGTAGAGCACGTCTCTGTCGTAGAGCACGTCTCTGTCAAAGATCACGTCTCTGTCATAGATCACGTCTCTGTCGTAGAGCACGTCTCTGTCGTAGAGCACGTCTCTGTCGTAGAGCACGTCTCTGTCGTAGAGCACGTCTCTGTCGTAGAGCACGTCTCTGTCGTAGATCACGTCTCTGTCGTAGAGCACGTCTCTGTCATAGATCACGTCTCTGTCATAGATCACGTCTCTGTCATAGATCAAGTCTCTGTCATAAATCCTTTCTCTGTCATAGATCACGTCTCTGTCATAGAGCACGTCTCTGTCATAGAGTCTGTCTCTGTCATAGATCACGTCTCTGTCATAGACCACGTCTCTGTTGTAGAGCACGTCTCTGTCATAGATCACGTCTCTGTCATAGAGCATGTCTCTGTCATAGAGCACGTCTCTGTCATAGATCAAGTCTCTGTCATAGATCACGTCTCTGTCATAGATCACGTGTCTGTCATAGAGCCTGTCTCTGTCGTAGATCACGTCTATGTCGTAGAGCACGTCTCTGTCGTAGAGCACGACTCTGTCATAGAGCCTGTCTCTGTAATAGATCACGTCTCTGTCATAGAGCACGTCTCTGTCATAGAGTCTGTCTCTGTCATAGATCACGTCTCTGTCATAGATCACGTGTCTGTCATAGAGCCTGTCTCTGTCGTAGATCACGTCTATGTCGTAGAGCACGTCTCTGTCGTAGAGGACGACTCTATCATAGAGCCTGTCTCTGTCATAGATCCTGTCTCTGTCATAGATCACGTCTCTGTCATAGAGCACGCCTCTGTCATAGAGTCTGTCTCTGTCATAGATCACGTCTCTGTCATAGACCACGTCTCTGTTGTAGAGCACGTCTCTGTCATAGAGCACGTCTCTGTCATAGAGCACGTCTCTGTCATAGATCACGTCTCTGTCATAGATCATTTCTCTGTCATAGATCACGTGTCTGTCATAGAGCCTGTCTCTGTCGTAGATCACGTCTATGTCGTAGAGCACGTCTCTGTCGTAGAGCACGACTCTGTCATAGAGCCTGTCTCTGTAATAGATCACGTCTCTGTCATAGAGCACGTCTCTGTCATAGAGCACGTCTCTTTCATGGAGCACGTCTCTGTCATAGATCAAGGCTCTGTCATAGATCACGTCTCTGTCATAGATCACGTCTCTGTCATAGAGCCTGTCTCTGTCGTAGATCACGTCTATGTCGTAGAGCACGTCTCTGTCGTAGAGCACGTCTCTGTCGTAGAGCACGTCTCTGTCGTAGATCACGTCTCTGTCGTAGAGCACGTCTCTGTCGTAGATCCTGTCTCTGTCATAGATCACGTCTCTGTCATAGAGCACGTCTCTGTCATAGAGTCTGTCTCTGTCATAGATCACGTCTCTGTCATAGACCACGTCTCTGTTGTAGAGCACGTCTCTGTCATAGAGCACGTCTCTGTCATAAATCCTTTCTCTGTCATAGATCACGTCTTTGTCATAGAGCACGTCTCTGTCATAGAGTCTGTCTCTGTCATAGATCACGTCTCTGTCATAGACCACGTCTCTGTTGTAGAGCACGTCTCTGTCCTAGATCACGTCTCTGTCATAGAGCATGTCTCTGTCATAGAGCACGTCTCTGTCATAGATCACGTCTCTGTCATAGATCACGTCTCTGTCATAGATCACGTGTCTGTCATAGAGCCTGTCTCTGTCGTAGATCACGTCTATGTCGTAGAGCACGTCTCTGTCGTAGAGCACGACTCTGTCGTAGAGCCTGTCTCTGTAATAGATCACGTCTCTGTCATAGAGCACGTCTCTGTCATAGAGTCTGTCTCTGTCATAGATCACGTCTCTGTCATAGATCACGTGTCTGTCAAAGAGCCTGTCTCTGTCGTAGATCACGTCTATGTCGTAGAGCACGTCTCTGTCGTAGAGCACGACTCTGTCATAGAGCCTGTCTCTGTCATAGATCCTGTCTCTGTCATAGATCACGTCTCTGTCATAGAGCACGCCTCTGTCATAGAGTCTGTCTCTGTCATAGATCACGTCTCTGTCATAGAGCACGTCTCTGTCATAGAGCACGTCTCTGTCATAGATCACGTCTCTGTCATAGATCACGTCTCTGTCATAGATCACGTGTCTGTCATAGAGCCTGTCTCTGTCGTAGATCACGTCTATGTCGTAGAGCACGTCTCTGTCGTAGAGCACGACTCTGTCATAGAGCCTGTCTCTGTAATAGATCACGTCTCTGTCATAGAGCACGTCTCTGTCATAGAGTCTGTCGCTGTCATAGATCACGTCTCTGTCATAGATCACGTGTCTGTCATAGAGTCTGTCTCTGTCGTAGATCACATCTATGTCGTAGAGCACGTCTCTGTCGTAGAGCACGTCTCTGTCAAAGAGCCTGTCTCTGTCAAAGAGCCTGTCTTTGTCATAGATCACGTCTCTGTCATAGATCACGTCTCTGTCGTAGAGAACTTCTCTGTCGTAGAGCACGTCTCTGTCGTAGAGCAAGTCTCTGTCGTAGAGCACGTCTCTGTCATAGAGCCTTTCTCTGTCATAGATCACGTCTCTGTCGTAGAGCACGTCTCTGTCGTAGAGCACGTCTCTGTCAAAGATCACGTCTCTGTCATAGATCACGTCTCTGTCGTAGAGCACGTCTCTGTCGTAGAGCACGTCTCTGTCGTAGAGCACGTCTCTGTCGTAGAGCACGTCTCTGTCATAGAGCACGTCTCTGTCGTAGATCACGTCTCTGTCGTAGAGCACGTCTCTGTCATAGATCACGTCTCTGTCATAGATCACGTCTCTGTCATAGATCAAGTCTCTGTCATAAATCCTTTCTCTGTCATAGATCACGTCTCTGTCATAGAGCACGTCTCTGTCATAGAGTCTGTCTCTGTCATAGATCACGTCTCTGTCATAGACCACGTCTCTGTTGTAGAGCACGTCTCTGTCATAGATCACGTCTCTGTCATAGAGCATGTCTCTGTCATAGAGCACGTCTCTGTCATAGATCACGTCTCTGTCATAGATCACGTCTCTGTCATAGATCACGTGTCTGTCATAGAGCCTGTCTCTGTCGTAGATCACGTCTATGTCGAAGAGCACGTCTCTGTCGTAGAGCACGACTCTGTCATAGAGCCTGTCTCTGTAATAGATCACGTCTCTGTCATAGAGCACGTCTCTGTCATAGAGTCTGTCTCTGTCATAGATCACGTCTCTGTTATAGATCACGTGTCTGTCATAGAGCCTGTCTCTGTCGTAGATCACGTCTATGTCGTAGATTACGTCTCTGTCGTAGAGCACGACTCTGTCATAGAGCCTGTCTCTGTCATAGATCCTGTCTCTGTCATAGATCACGTCTCTGTCATAGAGCACGCCTCTGTCATAGAGTCTGTCTCTGTCATAGATCACGTCTCTGTCATAGACCACGTCTCTGTTGTAGAGCACGTCTCTGTCATAGAGCACGTCTCTGTCATAGAGGCCGTCTCTGTCATAGATCACGTCTCTGTCATAGATCATTTCTCTGTCATAGATCACGTGTCTGTCATAGAGCCTGTCTCTGTCGTAGATCACGTCTATGTCGTAGAGCACGTCTCTGTCGTAGAGCACGACTCTGTCATAGAGCCTGTCTCTGTAATAGATCACGTCTCTGTCATAGAGCACGTCTCTGTCATAGAGCACGTCTCTTTCATGGAGCACGTCTCTGTCATAGATCAAGTCTCTGTCATAGATCACGTCTCTGTCATAGATCACGTCTCTGTCATAGAGCCTGTCTCTGTCGTAGATCACGTCTATGTCGTAGAGCACGTCTCTGTCGTAGAGCACGTCTCTGTCGTAGAGCACGTCTCTGTCGTAGATCACGTCTCTGTCGTAGAGCACGTCTCTGTCGTAGATCCTGTCTCTGTCATAGATCACGTCTCTGTCATAGAGCACGTCTCTGTCATAGAGTCTGTCTCTGTCATAGATCACGTCTCTGTCATAGACCACGTCTCTGTTGTAGAGCACGTCTCTGTCATAGAGCACGTCTCTGTCATAGAGCACGTCTCTGTCATAGAGCACGTCTCTGTCTTAGATCACGTCTCTGTCGTAGAGCACGTCTCTGTCGTAGAGCACGTCTCTGTCGTAGAGCACGTCTCTGTCGTAGAGCACATCTCTGTCGTAGAGCACGTCTCTGTCATAGAGCACGTCTCTGTCATAGAGCACGTCTTTGTCGTAGATCACGTCTCTGTTGTAGAGCACGCGTCTGTCATAGAGCACGTCTCTGTCATAGATCACGTCTCTGTCGTAGAGCACGTCTCTGTCGTAGAGCACGTCTCTGTCGTAGAGCACGTCTCTGTCGTAGAGCACGTCTCTGTCGTAGAGCACGTCTCTGTCGTAGAGCACGTCTCTGTCGTAGAGCACGTCTCTGTCGTAGATCACGTCTCTGTCGTAGAGCACGTCTCTGTCATAGATCACGTCTCTGTCATAGATCACGTCTCTGTCATAGATCAAGTCTCTGTCATAGATCACGTCTCTGTCATAGATCACGTCTTTGTCGTAGAGCACATCTCTGTCATAGAGTCTGTCTCTGTCATAGATCACGTCTCTGTCATAGACCACGTCTCTGTTGTAGAGCACGTCTCTGTCATAGATCACGTCTCTGTCATAGAGCATATCTCTGTCATAGAGCACGTCTCTGTCATAGATCACGTCTCTGTCATAGATCACGTCTCTGTCATAGATCACGTGTCTGTCATAGAGCCTGTCTCTGTCGTAGATCACATCTATGTCGTAGAGCACGTCTCTGTCATAGAGCACGTCTCTGTCATAGAGTCTGTCTCTGTCATAGATCACGTCTCTGTCATAGATCACGTGTCTGTCAAAGAATCTGTCTCTGTCGTAGATCACGTCTATGTCGTAGAGCACGTCTCTGTCGTAGAGCACGACTCTGTCAAAGATCACGTCTCTGTCGTAGATCACGTCTCTGTCGTAGAGCACGTCTCTGTCGTAGAGCACGTCTCTGTCGTAGAGCACGTCTCTGTTGTAGAGCACGTCTCTGTCATAGATCACGTCTCTGTCATGGAGCATGTCTCTGTCATAGAGCACGTCTCTGTCATAGATCACATCTCTGTCATAGATCACGTCTCTGTCATAGATCACGTGTCTGTCATAGAGCCTGTCTCTGTCGTAGATCACGTCTATGTCGTAGAGCACGTCTCTGTCGTAGAGCACGACTCTGTCATAGAGCCTGTCTCTGTAATAGATCACGTCTCTGTCATAGAGCACGTCTCTGTCATAGAGTCTGTCTCTGTCATAGATCACGTCTCTGTCATAGATCACGTGTCTGTCATAGAGCCTGTCTCTGTCGTAGATCACGTCTATGTCGTAGAGCACGTCTCTGTCGTAGAGCACGACTCTGTCATAGAGCCTGTCTCTGTCATAGATCCTGTCTCTGTCATAGATCACGTCTCTGTCATAGAGCACGCCTCTGTCATAGAGTCTGTCTCTGTCATAGATCACGTCTCTGTCATAGACCACGCCTCTGTCATAGAGTCTGTCTCTGTCATAGATCACGTCTCTGTCATAGACCACGTCTCTGTTGTAGAGCACGTCTCTGTCATAGAGCACGTCTCTGTCATAGAGCACGTCTCTGTCATAGATCACGTCTCTGTCATAGATCACGTCTCTGTCATAGATCACGTGTCTGTCATAGAGCCTGTCTCTGTCGTAGATCACGTCTATGTCGTAGAGCACGTCTCTGTCGTAGAGCACGACTCTGTCATAGAGCCTGTCTCTGTAATAGATCACGTCTCTGTCATAGAGCACGTCTCTGTCATAGAGCACGTCTCTTTCATGGAGCACGTCTCTGTCATAGATCAAGTCTCTGTCATAGATCACGTCTCTGTCATAGATCACGTCTCTGTCATAGAGCCTGTCTCTGTCGTAGATCACGTCTATGTCGTAGAGCACGTCTCTGTCGTAGAGCACGTCTCTGTCGTAGAGCACGTCTCTGTCGTAGATCACGTCTCTGTCTTAGAGCACGTCTCTGTCGTAGATCCTGTCTCTGTCATAGATCACGTCTCTGTCATAGAGCATGTCTCTGTCATAGAGTCTGTCTCTGTCATAGATCACGTCTCTGTCATAGACCACGTCTCTGTTGTAGAGCACGTCTCTGTCATAGAGCACGTCTCTGTCATAGAGCACGTCTCTGTCATAGAGCACGTCTCTGTCTTAGATCACGTCTCTGTCGTAGAGCACGTCTCTGTCGTAGAGCACGTCTCTGTCGTAGAGCACGTCTCTGTCGTAGAGCACGTCTCTGTCATAGAGCCTGTCTCTGTCATAGATCACGTCTCTGTCGTAGAGCACGTCTCTGTCGTAGAGCACATCTCTGTCGTAGAGCACGTCTCTGTCGTAGAGCACATCTCTGTCGTAGAGCACGTCTCTGTCATAGAGCACGTCTCTGTCATAGAGCACGTCTTTGTCGTAGATCACGTCTCTGTTGTAGAGCACGCGTCTGTCATAGAGCACGTCTCTGTCATAGATCACATCTCTGTCATAGATCACGTCTCTGTCAAAGATCACGTCTCTGTCGTAGATCACGTCTCTGTCGTAGAGCACGTCTCTGTCGTAGAGCACGTCTCTGTCGTAGAGCACGTCTCTGTCGTAGAGCACGTCTCTGTCGTAGAGCACGTCTTTGTCGTAGATCACGTCTCTGTTGTAGAGCACGCGTCTGTCATAGAGCACGTCTCTGTCATAGATCACATCTCTGTCATAGATCACGTCTCTGTCAAAGATCACGTCTCTGTCGTAGATCACGTCTCTGTCGTAGAGCACGTCTCTGTCGTAGAGCACGTCTCTGTCGTAGAGCACGTCTCTGTCGTAGAGCACGTCTCTGTCGTAGAGCACGTCTCTGTCGTAGAGCACGTCTCTGTCGTAGATCACGTCTCTGTCGTAGATCACGTCTCTGTCGTAGAGCACGTCTCTGTCATAGATCACGTCTCTGTCATAGATCACGTCTCTGTCATAGATCAAGTCTCTGTCATAAATCCTTTCTCTGTCATAGATCACGTCTTTGTCATAGAGTCTGTCTCTGTCATAGATCACGTCTCTGTCATAGACCACGTCTCTGTCGTAGAGCACGTCTCTGTCGTAGAGCACGTCTCTGTTGTAGAGCACGTCTCTGTCATAGATCACGTCTCTGTCATGGAGCATGTCTCTGTCATAGAGCACGTCTCTGTCATAGATCACATCTCTGTCATAGATCACGTCTCTGTCATAGATCACGTGTCTGTCATAGAGCCTGTCTCTGTCGTAGATCACGTCTATGTCGTAGAGCACGTCTCTGTCGTAGAGCACGACTCTGTCATAGAGCCTGTCTCTGTAATAGATCACGTCTCTGTCATAGAGCACGTCTCTGTCATAGAGTCTGTCTCTGTCATAGATCACGTCTCTGTCATAGATCACGTGTCTGTCATAGAGCCTGTCTCTGTCGTAGATCACGTCTATGTCGTAGAGCACGTCTCTGTCGTAGAGCACGACTCTGTCATAGAGCCTGTCTCTGTCATAGATCCTGTCTCTGTCATAGATCACGTCTCTGTCATAGATCACGTCTCTGTCATAGAGCCTGTCTCTGTCGTAGATCACGTCTATGTCGTAGAGCACGTCTCTGTCGTAGAGCACGTCTCTGTCGTAGAGCACGTCTCTGTCGTAGATCACGTCTCTGTCGTAGAGCACGTCTCTGTCGTAGATCCTGTCTCTGTCATAGATCACGTCTCTGTCATAGAGCATGTCTCTGTCATAGAGTCTGTCTCTGTCATAGATCACGTCTCTGTCATAGACCACGTCTCTGTTGTAGAGCACGTCTCTGTCATAGAGCACGTCTCTGTCATAGAGCACGTCTCTGTCATAGAGCACGTCTCTGTCTTAGATCACGTCTCTGTCGTAGAGCACGTCTCTGTCGTAGAGCACGTCTCTGTCGTAGAGCACGTCTCTGTCGTAGAGCACGTCTCTGTCATAGAGCCTGTCTCTGTCATAGATCACGTCTCTGTCGTAGAGCACGTCTCTGTCGTAGAGCACATCTCTGTAATAGATCACGTCTCTGTCATAGAGCACGTCTCTGTCATAGAGTCTGTCTCTGTCATAGATCACGTCTCTGTCATAGATCACGTGTCTGTCATAGAGCCTGTCTCTGTCGTAGATCACGTCTATGTCGTAGAGCACGTCTCTGTCGTAGAGCACGACTCTGTCATAGAGCCTGTCTCTGTCATAGATCCTGTCTCTGTCATAGATCACGTCTCTGTCATAGAGCACGCCTCTGTCATAGAGTCTGTCTCTGTCATAGATCACGTCTCTGTCATAGACCACGCCTCTGTCATAGAGTCTGTCTCTGTCATAGATCACGTCTCTGTCATAGACCACGTCTCTGTTGTAGAGCACGTCTCTGTCATAGAGCACGTCTCTGTCATAGAGCACGTCTCTGTCATAGAGTCTGTCTCTGTCATAGATCACGTCTCTGTCATAGACCACGTCTCTGTCGTAGAGCACGTCTCTGTCGTAGAGCACGTCTCTGTTGTAGAGCACGTCTCTGTCATAGATCACGTCTCTGTCATGGAGCATGTCTCTGTCATAGAGCACGTCTCTGTCATAGATCACATCTCTGTCATAGATCACGTCTCTGTCATAGATCACGTGTCTGTCATAGAGCCTGTCTCTGTCGTAGATCACGTCTATGTCGTAGAGCACGTCTCTGTCGTAGAGCACGACTCTGTCATAGAGCCTGTCTCTGTAATAGATCACGGCTCTGTCATAGAGCACGTCTCTGTCATAGAGTCTGTCTCTGTCATAGATCACGTCTCTGTCATAGATCACGTGTCTGTCATAGAGCCTGTCTCTGTCGTAGATCACGTCTATGTCGTAGAGCACGTCTCTGTCGTAGAGCACGACTCTGTCATAGAGCCTGTCTCTGTCATAGATCCTGTCTCTGTCATAGATCACGTCTCTGTCATAGATCACGTCTCTGTCATAGAGCCTGTCTCTGTCGTAGATCACGTCTATGTCGTAGAGCACGTCTCTGTCGTAGAGCACGTCTCTGTCGTAGAGCACGTCTCTGTCGTAGATCACGTCTCTGTCGTAGAGCACGTCTCTGTCGTAGATCCTGTCTCTGTCATAGATCACGTCTCTGTCATAGAGCATGTCTCTGTCATAGAGTCTGTCTCTGTCATAGATCACGTCTCTGTCATAGACCACGTCTCTGTTGTAGAGCACGTCTCTGTCATAGAGCACGTCTCTGTCATAGAGCACGTCTCTGTCATAGAGCACGTCTCTGTCTTAGATCACGTCTCTGTCGTAGAGCACGTCTCTGTCGTAGAGCACGTCTCTGTCGTAGAGCACGTCTCTGTCGTAGAGCACGTCTCTGTCATAGAGCCTGTCTCTGTCATAGATCACGTCTCTGTCGTAGAGCACGTCTCTGTCGTAGAGCACATCTCTGTAATAGATCACGTCTCTGTCATAGAGCACGTCTCTGTCATAGAGTCTGTCTCTGTCATAGATCACGTCTCTGTCATAGATCACGTGTCTGTCATAGAGCCTGTCTCTGTCGTAGATCACGTCTATGTCGTAGAGCACGTCTCTGTCGTAGAGCACGACTCTGTCATAGAGCCTGTCTCTGTCATAGATCCTGTCTCTGTCATAGATCACGTCTCTGTCATAGAGCACGCCTCTGTCATAGAGTCTGTCTCTGTCATAGATCACGTCTCTGTCATAGACCACGCCTCTGTCATAGAGTCTGTCTCTGTCATAGATCACGTCTCTGTCATAGACCACGTCTCTGTTGTAGAGCACGTCTCTGTCATAGAGCACGTCTCTGTCATAGAGCACGTCTCTGTCATAGATCACGTCTCTGTCATAGATCACGTCTCTGTCATAGATCACGTGTCTGTCATAGAGCCTGTCTCTGTCGTAGATCACGTCTATGTCGTAGAGCACGTCTCTGTCGTAGAGCACGACTCTGTCATAGAGCCTGTCTCTGTAATAGATCACGTCTCTGTCATAGAGCACGTCTCTGTCATAGAGCACGTCTCTTTCATGGAGAACGTCTCTGTCATAGATCAAGTCTCTGTCATAGATCACGTCTCTGTCATAGATCACGTCTCTGTCATAGAGCCTGTCTCTGTCGTAGATCACGTCTATGTCGTAGAGCACGTCTCTGTCGTAGAGCACGTCTCTGTCGTAGAGCACGTCTCTGTAGTAGATCACGTCTCTGTCTTAGAGCACGTCTCTGTCGTAGATCCTGTCTCTGTCATAGATCACGTCTCTGTCATAGAGCATGTCTCTGTCATAGAGTCTGTCTCTGTCATAGATCACGTCTCTGTCATAGACCACGTCTCTGTTGTAGAGCACGTCTCTGTCATAGAGCACGTCTCTGTCATAGAGCACGTCTCTGTCATAGAGCACGTCTCTGTCTTAGATCACGTCTCTGTCGTAGAGCACGTCTCTGTCGTAGAGCACGTCTCTGTCGTAGAGCACGTCTCTGTCGTAGAGCACGTCTCTGTCATAGAGCCTGTCTCTGTCGTAGATCACGTCTCTGTCGTAGAGCACGTCTCTGTCGTAGAGCACATCTCTGTCGTAGAGCACGTCTCTGTCGTAGAGCACATCTCTGTCGTAGAGCACGTCTCTGTCATAGAGCACGTCTCTGTCATAGAGCACGTCTTTGTCGTAGATCACGTCTCTGTTGTAGAGCACGCGTCTGTCATAGAGCACGTCTCTGTCATAGATCACATCTCTGTCATAGATCACGTCTCTGTCAAAGATCACGTCTCTGTCGTAGATCACGTCTCTGTCGTAGAGCACGTCTCTGTCGTAGAGCACGTCTCTGTCGTAGAGCACGTCTCTGTCGTAGAGCACGTCTCTGTCGTAGAGCACGTCTCTGTCGTAGAGCACGTCTCTGTCGTAGATCACGTCTCTGTCGTAGAGCACGTCTCTGTCATAGATCACGCCTCTGTCATAGATCACGTCTCTGTCATAGATCAAGTCTCTGTCATAAATCCTTTCTCTGTCATAGATCACGTCTTTGTCATAGAGCACGTCTCTGTCATAGAGTCTGTCTCTGTCATAGATCACGTCTCTGTCATAGACCACGTCTCTGTCGTAGAGCACGTCTCTGTCGTAGAGCACGTCTCTGTTGTAGAGCACGTCTCTGTCATAGATCACGTCTCTGTCATGGAGCATGTCTCTGTCATAGAGCACGTCTCTGTCATAGATCACATCTCTGTCATAGATCACGTCTCTGTCATAGATCACGTGTCTGTCATAGAGCCTGTCTCTGTCGTAGATCACGTCTATGTCGTAGAGCACGTCTCTGTCGTAGAGCACGACTCTGTCATAGAGCCTGTCTCTGTAATAGATCACGTCTCTGTCATAGAGCACGTCTCTGTCATAGAGTCTGTCTCTGTCATAGATCACGTCTCTGTCATAGATCACGTGTCTGTCATAGAGCCTGTCTCTGTCGTAGATCACGTCTATGTCGTAGAGCACGTCTCTGTCGTAGAGCACGACTCTGTCATAGAGCCTGTCTCTGTCATAGATCCTGTCTCTGTCATAGATCACGTCTCTGTCATAGAGCACGCCTCTGTCATAGAGTCTGTCTCTGTCATAGATCACGTCTCTGTCATAGACCACGCCTCTGTCATAGAGTCTGTCTCTGTCATAGATCACGTCTCTGTCATAGACCACGTCTCTGTTGTAGAGCACGTCTCTGTCATAGAGCACGTCTCTGTCATAGAGCACGTCTCTGTCATAGATCACGTCTCTGTCATAGATCACGTCTCTGTCATAGATCACGTGTCTGTCATAGAGCCTGTCTCTGTCGTAGATCACGTCTATGTCGTAGAGCACGTCTCTGTCGTAGAGCACGACTCTGTCATAGAGCCTGTCTCTGTAATAGATCACGTCTCTGTCATAGAGCACGTCTCTGTCATAGAGCACGTCTCTTTCATGGAGCACGTCTCTGTCATAGATCAAGTCTCTGTCATAGATCACGTCTCTGTCATAGATCACGTCTCTGTCATAGAGCCTGTCTCTGTCGTAGATCACGTCTATGTCGTAGAGCACGTCTCTGTCGTAGAGCACGTCTCTGTCGTAGAGCACGTCTCTGTCGTAGATCACGTCTCTGTCGTAGAGCACGTCTCTGTCGTAGATCCTGTCTCTGTCATAGATCACGTCTCTGTCATAGAGCATGTCTCTGTCATAGAGTCTGTCTCTGTCATAGATCACGTCTCTGTCATAGACCACGTCTCTGTTGTAGAGCACGTCTCTGTCATAGAGCACGTCTCTGTCATAGAGCACGTCTCTGTCATAGAGCACGTCTCTGTCTTAGATCACGTCTCTGTCGTAGAGCACGTCTCTGTCGTAGAGCACGTCTCTGTCGTAGAGCACGTCTCTGTCGTAGAGCACGTCTCTGTCATAGAGCCTGTCTCTGTCATAGATCACGTCTCTGTCGTAGAGCACGTCTCTGTCGTAGAGCACATCTCTGTAATAGATCACGTCTCTGTCATAGAGCACGTCTCTGTCATAGAGTCTGTCTCTGTCATAGATCACGTCTCTGTCATAGATCACGTGTCTGTCATAGAGCCTGTCTCTGTCGTAGATCACGTCTATGTCGTAGAGCACGTCTCTGTCGTAGAGCACGACTCTGTCATAGAGCCTGTCTCTGTCATAGATCCTGTCTCTGTCATAGATCACGTCTCTGTCATAGAGCACGCCTCTGTCATAGAGTCTGTCTCTGTCATAGATCACGTCTCTGTCATAGACCACGCCTCTGTCATAGAGTCTGTCTCTGTCATAGATCACGTCTCTGTCATAGACCACGTCTCTGTTGTAGAGCACGTCTCTGTCATAGAGCACGTCTCTGTCATAGAGCACGTCTCTGTCATAGATCACGTCTCTGTCATAGATCACGTCTCTGTCATAGATCACGTGTCTGTCATAGAGCCTGTCTCTGTCGTAGATCACGTCTATGTCGTAGAGCACGTCTCTGTCGTAGAGCACGACTCTGTCATAGAGCCTGTCTCTGTAATAGATCACGTCTCTGTCATAGAGCACGTCTCTGTCATAGAGCACGTCTCTTTCATGGAGAACGTCTCTGTCATAGATCAAGTCTCTGTCATAGATCACGTCTCTGTCATAGATCACGTCTCTGTCATAGAGCCTGTCTCTGTCGTAGATCACGTCTATGTCGTAGAGCACGTCTCTGTCGTAGAGCACGTCTCTGTCGTAGAGCACGTCTCTGTCGTAGATCACGTCTCTGTCTTAGAGCACGTCTCTGTCGTAGATCCTGTCTCTGTCATAGATCACGTCTCTGTCATAGAGCATGTCTCTGTCATAGAGTCTGTCTCTGTCATAGATCACGTCTCTGTCATAGACCACGTCTCTGTTGTAGAGCACGTCTCTGTCATAGAGCACGTCTCTGTCATAGAGCACGTCTCTGTCATAGAGCACGTCTCTGTCTTAGATCACGTCTCTGTCGTAGAGCACGTCTCTGTCGTAGAGCACGTCTCTGTCGTAGAGCACGTCTCTGTCGTAGAGCACGTCTCTGTCATAGAGCCTGTCTCTGTCATAGATCACGTCTCTGTCGTAGAGCACGTCTCTGTCGTAGAGCACATCTCTGTCGTAGAGCACGTCTCTGTCGTAGAGCACATCTCTGTCGTAGAGCACGTCTCTGTCATAGAGCACGTCTCTGTCATAGAGCACGTCTTTGTCGTAGATCACGTCTCTGTTGTAGAGCACGCGTCTGTCATAGAGCACGTCTCTGTCATAGATCACATCTCTGTCATAGATCACGTCTCTGTCAAAGATCACGTCTCTGTCGTAGATCACGTCTCTGTCGTAGAGCACGTCTCTGTCGTAGAGCACGTCTCTGTCGTAGAGCACGTCTCTGTCGTAGAGCACGTCTCTGTCGTAGAGCACGTCTCTGTCGTAGAGCACGTCTCTGTCGTAGATCACGTCTCTGTCGTAGAGCACGTCTCTGTCATAGATCACGTCTCTGTCATAGATCACGTCTCTGTCATAGATCAAGTCTCTGTCATAAATCCTTTCTCTGTCATAGATCACGTCTTTGTCATAGAGCACGTCTCTGTCATAGAGTCTGTCTCTGTCATAGATCACGTCTCTGTCATAGACCACGTCTCTGTTGTAGAGCACGTCTCTGTCATAGATCACGTCTCTGTCATAGAGCATGTATCTGTCATAGAGCACGTCTCTGTCATAGATCACGTCTCTGTCATAAATCACGTCTCTGTCATAGATCACGTGTCTGTCATAGAGCCTGTCTCTGTCGTAGATCACGTCTATGTCGTAGAGCACGTCTCTGTCGTAGAGCACGACTCTGTCATAGAGCCTGTCTCTGTAATAGATCACGTCTCTGTCATAGAGCACGTCTCTGTCATAGAGTCTGTCTCTGTCATAGATCACGTCTCTGTCATAGATCACGTGTCTGTCAAAGAGCCTGTCTCTGTCGTAGATCACGTCTATGTCGTAGAGCACGTCTCTGTCGTAGAGCACGACTCTGTCATAGAGCCTGTCTCTGTCATAGATCCTGTCTCTGTCATAGATCACGTCTCTGTCATAGAGCACGCCTCTGTCAGAGAGTCTGTCTCTGTCATAGATCACGTCTCTGTCATAGACCACGTCTCAGTTGTAGAGCACGTCTCTGTCATAGAGCACGTCTCTGTCATAGAGCACGTCTCTGTCATAGATCACGTCTCTGTCATAGATCACGTCTCTGTCATAGATCACGTGTCTGTCATAGAGCCTGTCTCTGTCGTAGATCACGTCTATGTCGTAGAGCACGTCTCTGTCGTAGAGCACGACTCTGTCATAGAGCCTGTCTCTGTAATAGATCACGTCTCTGTCATAGAGCACGTCTCTGTCATAGAGTCTGTCGCTGTCATAGATCACGTCTCTGTCATAGATCACGTGTCTGTCATAGAGTCTGTCTCTGTCGTAGATCACGTCTATGTCGTAGAGCACGTCTCTGTCGTAGAGAACGTCTCTGTCGTAGAGCACGTCTCTGTCATAGATCCTTTCTCTGTCATAGATCACGTCTCTGTCATAGAGCACGTCTCTGTCATAGAGTCTGTCTCTGTCATAGAGCCTGTCTCTGTCATAGATCCTGTCTCTGTCATAGATCACGTCTCTGTCATAGAGCACGCCTCTGTCATAGAGTCTGTCTCTGTCATAGATCACGTCTCTGTCATAGACCACGCCTCTGTCATAGAGTCTGTCTCTGTCATAGATCACGTCTCTGTCATAGACCACGTCTCTGTTGTAGAGCACGTCTCTGTCATAGAGCACGTCTCTGTCATAGAGCACGTCTCTGTCATAGATCACGTCTCTGTCATAGATCACGTCTCTGTCATAGATCACGTGTCTGTCATAGAGCCTGTCTCTGTCGTAGATCACGTCTATGTCGTAGAGCACGTCTCTGTCGTAGAGCACGACTCTGTCATAGAGCCTGTCTCTGTAATAGATCACGTCTCTGTCATAGAGCACGTCTCTGTCATAGAGCACGTCTCTTTCATGGAGAACGTCTCTGTCATAGATCAAGTCTCTGTCATAGATCACGTCTCTGTCATAGATCACGTCTCTGTCATAGAGCCTGTCTCTGTCGTAGATCACGTCTATGTCGTAGAGCACGTCTCTGTCGTAGAGCACGTCTCTGTCGTAGAGCACGTCTCTGTCGTAGATCACGTCTCTGTCTTAGAGCACGTCTCTGTCGTAGATCCTGTCTCTGTCATAGATCACGTCTCTGTCATAGAGCATGTCTCTGTCATAGAGTCTGTCTCTGTCATAGATCACGTCTCTGTCATAGACCACGTCTCTGTTGTAGAGCACGTCTCTGTCATAGAGCACGTCTCTGTCATAGAGCACGTCTCTGTCATAGAGCACGTCTCTGTCTTAGATCACGTCTCTGTCGTAGAGCACGTCTCTGTCGTAGAGCACGTCTCTGTCGTAGAGCACGTCTCTGTCGTAGAGCACGTCTCTGTCATAGAGCCTGTCTCTGTCATAGATCACGTCTCTGTCGTAGAGCACGTCTCTGTCGTAGAGCACATCTCTGTCGTAGAGCACGTCTCTGTCGTAGAGCACATCTCTGTCGTAGAGCACGTCTCTGTCATAGAGCACGTCTCTGTCATAGAGCACGTCTTTGTCGTAGATCACGTCTCTGTTGTAGAGCACGCGTCTGTCATAGAGCACGTCTCTGTCATAGATCACATCTCTGTCATAGATCACGTCTCTGTCAAAGATCACGTCTCTGTCGTAGATCACGTCTCTGTCGTAGAGCACGTCTCTGTCGTAGAGCACGTCTCTGTCGTAGAGCACGTCTCTGTCGTAGAGCACGTCTCTGTCGTAGAGCACGTCTCTGTCGTAGAGCACGTCTCTGTCGTAGATCACGTCTCTGTCGTAGAGCACGTCTCTGTCATAGATCACGTCTCTGTCATAGATCACGTCTCTGTCATAGATCAAGTCTCTGTCATAAATCCTTTCTCTGTCATAGATCACGTCTTTGTCATAGAGCACGTCTCTGTCATAGAGTCTGTCTCTGTCATAGATCACGTCTCTGTCATAGACCACGTCTCTGTTGTAGAGCACGTCTCTGTCATAGATCACGTCTCTGTCATAGAGCATGTATCTGTCATAGAGCACGTCTCTGTCATAGATCACGTCTCTGTCATAAATCACGTCTCTGTCATAGATCACGTGTCTGTCATAGAGCCTGTCTCTGTCGTAGATCACGTCTATGTCGTAGAGCACGTCTCTGTCGTAGAGCACGACTCTGTCATAGAGCCTGTCTCTGTAATAGATCACGTCTCTGTCATAGAGCACGTCTCTGTCATAGAGTCTGTCTCTGTCATAGATCACGTCTCTGTCATAGATCACGTGTCTGTCAAAGAGCCTGTCTCTGTCGTAGATCACGTCTATGTCGTAGAGCACGTCTCTGTCGTAGAGCACGACTCTGTCATAGAGCCTGTCTCTGTCATAGATCCTGTCTCTGTCATAGATCACGTCTCTGTCATAGAGCACGCCTCTGTCATAGAGTCTGTCTCTGTCATAGATCACGTCTCTGTCATAGACCACGTCTCTGTTGTAGAGCACGTCTCTGTCATAGAGCACGTCTCTGTCATAGAGCACGTCTCTGTCATAGATCACGTCTCTGTCATAGATCACGTCTCTGTCATAGATCACGTGTCTGTCATAGAGTCTGTCTCTGTCGTAGATCACGTCTATGTCGTAGAGCACGTCTCTGTCGTAGAGCACGTCTCTGTCAAAGAGCCTGTCTCTGTCAAAGAGCCTGTCTCTGTCATAGATCCCGTCTCTGTCATAGATCACGTCTCTGTCGTAGAGAACTTCTCTGTCGTAGAGAACGTCTCTGTCGTAGAGCAAGTCTCTGTCGTAGAGCACGTCTCTGTCATAGAGCCTTTCTCTGTCATAGATCACGTCTCTGTCGTAGAGCACGTCTCTGTCGTAGAGCACGTCTCTGTCATAGAGCACGTCTCTGTCGTAGAGAACGTCTCTGTCGTAGAGCACGTCTCTGTCATAGATCCTTTCTCTGTCATAGATCACGTCTCTGTCATAGAGCACGTCTCTGTCATAGAGTCTGTCTCTGTCATAGATCACGTCTCTGTCATAGACTACGTCTCTGTTGTAGAGCACAACTCTGTCATAGATCACGTCTCTGTCATAGAGCATGTCTGTGTCATAGAGCTGGTCTCTGTCATAGATCACGTCTCTGTCATAGATCACGTCTCTGTCATAGATCACGTGTCTGTCATAGAGCCTGTCTCTGTCGTAGATCACGTCTATGTCGTAGAGCACGTCTCTGTCGTAGAGCACGACTCTGTCATAGAGCCTGTCTCTGTAATAGATCACGTCTCTGTCATAGAGCACGTCTCTGTCGTAGAGTCTGTCTCTGTCATAGATCACATCTCTGTCATAGATCACGTGTCTGTCATAGAGCCTGTCTCTGTTGTAGATCACGTCTATGTCGTAGAGCACGTCTCTGTCGTAGAGCACGACTCTGTCATAGAGCCTGTCTCTGTCATAGATCCTGTCTCTGTCATAGATCACGTCTCTGTCATAGAGCACGCCTCTGTCATAGAGTCTGTCTCTGTCATAGATCACGTCTCTGTCATAGACCACGTCTCTGTTGTAGAGCACGTCTCTGTCATAGAGCACGTCTCTGTCATAGAGCACGTCTCTGTCATAGATCACGTCTCTGTCATAGATCACGTCTCTGTCATAGATCACGTGTCTGTCATAGAGCCTGTCTCTGTCGTAGATCACGTCTATGTCGTAGAGCACGTCTCTGTCGTAGAGCACGACTCTGTCATAGAGCCTGTCTCTGTAATAGATCACGTCTCTGTCATAGAGCACGTCTCTGTCATAGAGTCTGTCGCTGTCATAGATCACGTCTCTGTCATAGATCACGTGTCTGTCATAGAGTCTGTCTCTGTCGTAGATCACGTCTATGTCGTAGAGCACGTCTCTGTCGTAGAGCACGTCTCTGTCAAAGAGCCTGTCTCTGTCAAAGAGCCTGTCTCTGTCATAGATCACGTCTCTGTCATAGATCACGTCTCTGTCGTAGAGAACTTCTCTGTCGTAGAGAACGTCTCTGTCGTAGAGCAAGTCTCTGTCGTAGAGCACGTCTCTGTCATAGAGCCTTTCTCTGTCATAGATCACGTCTCTGTCGTAGAGCACGTCTCTGTCGTAGAGCACGTCTCTGTCATAGAGCACGTCTCTGTCGTAGAGAACGTCTCTGTCGTAGAGCACGTCTCTGTCATAGATCCTTTCTCTGTCATAGATCACGTCTCTGTCATAGAGCACGTCTCTGTCATAGAGTCTGTCTCTGTCATAGATCACGTCTCTGTCATAGACTACGTCTCTGTTGTAGAGCACAACTCTGTCATAGATCACGTCTCTGTCATAGAGCATGTCTGTGTCATAGAGCTGGTCTCTGTCATAGATCACGTCTCTGTCATAGATCACGTCTCTGTCATAGATCACGTGTCTGTCATAGAGCCTGTCTCTGTCGTAGATCACGTCTATGTCGTAGAGCACGTCTCTGTCGTAGAGCACGACTCTGTCATAGAGCCTGTCTCTGTAATAGATCACGTCTCTGTCATAGAGCACGTCTCTGTCGTAGAGTCTGTCTCTGTCATAGATCACATCTCTGTCATAGATCACGTGTCTGTCATAGAGCCTGTCTCTGTTGTAGATCACGTCTATGTCGTAGAGCACGTCTCTGTCGTAGAGCACGACTCTGTCATAGAGCCTGTCTCTGTCATAGATCCTGTCTCTGTCATAGATCACGTCTCTGTCATAGAGCACGTGTCTGTCATAGAGTCTGTCTCTGTCATAGATCACGTCTCTGTCATTGACCACGTCTCTGTTGTAGAGTACGTCTCTGTCATAGATCACGTCTCTGTCATAGAGCATGTCTCTCTCATAGAGCACGTCTCTGTCATAGATCACGTCTCTGTCATAGATCACGTCTCTGTCATAGAGCCTGTCTCTGTCGTAGATCACGTCTATGTCGTAGAGCACGTCTCTGTCGTAGAGCACGACTCTGTCATAGAGCCTGTCTCTGTAATAGATCACGTCTCTGTCATAGAGCACGTCTCTGTCGTAGAGCACGACTCTGTCATAGAGCCTGTCTCTGTCATAGATCCTGTCTCTGTCATAGATCACGTCTCTGTCATAGAGCACGTGTCTGTCATAGAGTCTGTCTCTGTCATAGATCACGTCTCTGTCATTGACCACGTCTCTGTTGTAGAGTACGTCTCTGTCATAGATCACGTCTCTGTCATAGAGCATGTCTCTGTCATAGAGCACGTCTCTGTCATAGATCACGTCTCTGTCATAGATCACGTCTCTGTCATAGAGCCTGTCTCTGTCGTAGATCACGTCTATGTCGTAGAGCACGTCTCTGTCGTAGAGCACGACTCTGTCATAGAGCCTGTCTCTGTAATAGATCACGTCTCTGTCATAGAGCACGTCTCTGTCATAGAGTCTGTCGCTGTCATAGATCACGTCTCTGTCATAGATCACGTGTCTGTCATAGAGCCTGTCTCTGTCGTAGATCACGTCTATGTCGTAGAGCACGTCTCTGTCGTAGAGCACGACTCTGTCATAGAGCCTGTCTCTGTCATAGACCACGTCTCTGTTGTAGAGCACGTCTCTGTCATAGAGCACGTCTCTGTCATAGAGCATGTCTCTGTCAAAGATCACGTCTCTGTTGTAGATCACGTCTCTGTCATAGAGCACGTCTCTGTCGTAGATCACGTCTCTGTCATAAATCACCTCTCTGTCATAGATCACGTCTCTGTCATAGAGCCTGTGTCTGTCATAGATCACGTCTCTGTCATAGAGCACGTCTCTGTTGTAGAGCACGTCTCTGTCATAGAGCCTGTCTCTGTCATAGATCACGTCTCTGTCATAGAGCACGTCTCTGTCATAGAGCACGTCTCTGTTTTAGAGCACGTCTCTGTCATAGAGCCTGTCTCTGTCATAGATCATGTCTCTGTCATAGAGCACTTCTCTGTTGTAGAGCACGTCTCTGTCATAGAGTCTGTCTCTGTCATAGATCACGTCTCTGTCATAGACCACGTCTCTGTTGTAGAGCACGTCTCTGTCATAGAGTCTGTCTCTGTCATAGATCACGTCTCTGTCATAGAGCACGTCTCTGTTGTAGAGCACGTCTCTGTCATAGATCACGTCTCTTTCATAGATCACGTCTCTGTCATAGAATAGGTCTCTGTCATAGAGCACGTCTCTGTCGTAGAGCACGTCTCTATTGTAGAGCACGTCTCTGTCATAGAGCCTGTCCCTGTCATAGATCACTTCTCTGTCATAGAGCACGTCTCTGTTGTAGAGCACGTCTCTGTCATAGAGTCTGTCTCTGTCATAGATCACGTCTCTGTCATAGACCACTTCTCTGTTGTAGAGCACATCTCTGTCATAGAGCACGTCTCTGTCATAGAGCACGTCTCTGTTGTAGAGCACGCCTCTGTCATAGATCACGTCTCTGTCATAGAGCATGTCTCTGTCAAAGAGCACGTCTCTGTCATAGAGCCTGTCTCTGTCATAGATCACGTCTCTGTCATAGAGCACGTCTCTGTTGTAGAGCACGTCTCTGTCATAGAGCCTGACTCTGTCATAGATCACGTCTCTGTCATAGAGCACGTCTCTGTTGTAGAGCACGTCTCTGTCATAGAGTCTGTCTCTGTCATAGATCACGTCTCTGTCATAGATCACGTCTCTGTCATAGATCACGTCTCTGTCATAGACCACGTCTCTGTTGTAGAGCACGTCTCTGTCATAGAGCACGTCTCTGTCATAGAGCATTTCTCTGTCGTAGATCACGTCTCTGTCATAGAGCACGTCTCTGTCATAGAGCACGTCTCTGTCATAGATCACGTCTCTGTCATAGAGCATGTCTCTGTCATAGAGCATGTCTCTGTCATAGAGCAAGTCTCCAGTGTAAAATAAGTAAGAAGACAGCAGTACATTCAACTGTTAACTAGCTGGACATTTATACATTGAATTTCGTCAGAAAAACAGATATATTCAATTGCACGAATCACACACAAAACACATTGAAATATTACAGTGCAGAGACCATTTAGATTGATAAAAGGTCAGCACGATGAACCAGAGGGAGAGAGTCCTCTAAGCCCTTTAACTGAGCAAAGACAAAAACCTAGGCTAGGTTAGATCAAATGCCTGTTTGTTATTAACCTGTACACTAATTAACCTGTAAACACTCATCCCCTACTAATTTAAACAGTATTCAACACACTGTACACCCCTCACCCCCTACTAATTTAAACAGTATTCAACACACTGTACACCCCTCACCACCTACTAATTTAAACTGTATTCAACACACAGGATAAAATACATCTGATTTGATTTTCTTCTACAGATTTCAAACCACCTCAAGTCAATCCAATCAACCCTAATCCAGGTATGGTTTGGTTTTCTCTCTCATTGTCTATAGTTAATTATGTCTCTAATAAAATGACCTAGTTGTATTCAACACACTGTACACCCCTTTCCCATCTACTTATTTAAACAGTATTCAACACACTGTACACCCCTCAACCCATACTTATTTAAACAGTATTCAACACACTGTACACCCCTCACCCCCTACAAATGTAAACAGTATTCCACACACTGTACACCCCTCACCCCATACTTATTTAAACAGTATTCAACACACTGTAGACCCCTCACCCCCTACAAATGTAAACAGTATTCAACACACTGTACACCCCTCACCCCCTACTTATTTAAACAGTATTCAACACACTGAACACCTCTCACCCACTACTCATTTAAACTGTATTCAACACACTGGATAAAATATATCTGATTTGATTTTCTTCTACAGATTTCGAACCACCTCAAGTCAATCCAATCAACCCTAATCCAGGTATGGTTTGGTTTTCTCTCTCATTGTCTATAGTTAATTATGTCTCTAATAAAATGACCTAGTTGTGTATGCATTTTCTGACATGAATCTCAGGTGCTGAGGCTGAACTGAACCAGCTCACAGATGCAGCTTTTGTGGATAAGCATATGGCATGAGATCAGCCATATGCTTATCCACAAAAGCTTTATCTGTGAGCTGGATCAGAGGGTCAAGATGGTGCAACATGTAGCAGATGACCTTTTGAGAGGAGATGATCCAAGATACATTGTACTCAAGAATCCTCAGAGCTTCGACCAGTCAGGAACAAATGAGACTCATGTTTGATGCTGTACAAGCAGGAGGAACAAGAGTTAAATCTGCCTTCTACAAAGCTCTCCAAAACCATCAACCTCATCTTGTCCAGGACCTGGGTAAGATCAAACTTTTCTCCCCCTGTTGCTCAGTTGGTTGAGCCTGGTTCTTGCAACGACAGGTTAGTGGGTTCACTTCCCAGAACCACCCATATGTAAAACTATATGCACATGTGACTGTAAGTCCCTTTGGATAAAAGCATCTGATAAATGTAATATATTTTATTATTATTACTCTCCCACTATGAGTGCCTGAAACATGGAGGGACTTTAGAACGGCCCCTGTAACTTACAAAGTTCCCCTTAATCACCATAACATTTCAAATAGACGGCCCTCACATAGGGCTTGCACAGACAGAATATATTAAGAATTTGTCTCTCCATCAAAAGTTCAACTAATTTCAGCGTGTTCAACTAATTTCACTACATATTCGTCGCCAAACCCACTGGCTCCAGGTCATCTATGCGTTTTTGCTAGGTAAATCCCTGCCTTATCTCAGCTCACTGGTCACCATAGCAACACCCACCCATAGCATGCGCTCCAGCAGGTATATTTCACTGGTCATCCCCAAAGCCAACACCTCCTTTGGCCGCCTGATAGAGGAATTTGTATGTTTAAAGTAATGACTAAAGTATTCCACCCAAAGGTGTATGAACTGTCTGAAATGTGTGAAATGCATTAGTATCATAAGAAGTGTTGGGTTTGGGTAAGACTGCAATGATAGTGTAGCAACTGGGAAGTGGTCTTGTGTTTGTGCTTGTGCAAGGATAAGACAACTGTGAAACCACTAACATAAAAACCGGTTGGGAAACCAGACATCTCCTCACAGGAAGGAGAAGTAAAATCTTGCTTGCAAAATATAGGAACATGATAACTGGGTGTGAGTTCAGTCTGTCCGAACAGAGAAACAATGTATGGACGTAGTTAGTGGAAAAGTACAGAATGTCTTGAAGGGAGTGACATGAGATAACAGGAACTTGTGTGTGTATAAAAAGAGGGGCTCCTCATGACAGTGGAAGAGCGCTCTCTGAATTAAGAACTGACCATTGCAAGCTGGGGCTCTGTCTGTATTATTACAAACTGAAGCCTTACAACCTTCAGGAAACAGATAGAGTTATGAAATAGTTAATTTAGAACATTGAGATAGAAATTCTTGTGACACCGCCATTCCTTCCAGTTCTCTGCTGCCAATGACTGGAACGAATTGCAAAAATCATTGAAGCTGGAGACTTCTATCTCGCCCAATAACTTTAAGCATCAGCTGTCAGAGCTGCTTACCGATCACTGCACCTGTACACAGCCCATCTGTATATAGCCTACCCTACTACCTCATCCCAATATTATTATTTTTGCTCATTTGCACCCCAGTATCTCGATTTGTACATCATCATCTGCACATCTATCACTCCAGTGTTAATGCTAAATTGTAATTATTTAGAGAGTGTGTATTCTTGAGTGTGTATTCTCATAGTGTGTATTCTTATGTTTATAGTCAGTGTGTATTCCCATAGTGTGTATTCTTATGCATTTTGATGGGAAGTACGTACATTGACAGTAACATTTCTAATCCCATTCTTCTACCAATGGCAGCAGCAGCTTCCCGCTGATGAATGGGATGGCTTGGGTTGGTCCTCAACCGCTGGACAAAGGGCAGCAAGTGGTTCCTCTTCCAGAGCAGGATGTCAGAATACTACAGTCTCTATGCTCCTAATCTGCTTTGGAGTGTTTGGAGATATGACTGACAACAGAAAGTCTATGGTGATTTAAAGTGAAAGCTGTTATAGTCTTGTGTTTGTGCTAACATTCCATTCCTTGCCACTCCTTGTCATGCTAAACAGTCTGGCTGTATGGCATGACAAGAATCAATCAAAATCAAATTGAAGTTTATGTGTCACGTGCACAGGATACACTGTGTGAGTGTGTGTGATTGAATGTGGATGTGCGTGAGTGGGTGGTAATGTGTGGAGTGGTGTGCATAGACAGCCAGTGATTGCAGGTAGACAGTCATTGATAAGCAGTTCATTGATAAGCAGTGCTTCAGAGCTCGCCCCCAGTGATGAACTGTGCAGTCTTCGGCCTACCTACAGGGTTAGCCGACAAGGTGAAAAAACCTGTTGATGTGTCCTATAGCAAGGCACTTAACCCTAATTTGCTCCAGAGGCTGACCCTGTAGGTAGGCCTAGTTAAATAAAGGTTAAATAAAAATACAAAAGTTTACCAGAGTTTACAGTCTATTTCTCTTAAATGTTGCCTTACTCTACTTTTGGGATAGCAAGCCTCTATTGAAACGGTGTAGTCAGTACATTATATGCAATTTGGAGTGTTGTCATATATTTTTCTGTTTATTTCATTGGTCTGAATTTTCAAAAGTCCTTTATTACACAGATATTTACTAAGTGTGTCTGCTGTTGAAAAGCTACTACAGTTATTGAGAGCTTTTTATTTTACTAATGTGTTGATGGTTTAGTTTCATTAATTCAAGGGACTGATGTGGCTATTTATGTTTGAACTATTGGTTAATCGTTTTACACATGCTTTTATACAGAAATAATATCTGGATATGTTTCTTTCCAATTGACCATTGAACCAAAATGTGTAAATGGTGATTTTATAACCTAATAGTTATAATTTTGTAATTTTATTTTTTGTATATTTTTGAGAATTGTGAAATGATTCCCTGCCATGTCCATTTGAAAATCCTGTCCTCTTATTGGTTTATTTCTCAATAAATAATGACTATAAATAGTTATGGTGTGGTGATTCCCTTCACATGAAAACAACATGGTGTAGTGTTTAGGGTGAGGGGGGTTAATGATTGTACTGACATAATATCTACTAGGTCAATACCAACGTTCATCATGATTATAATTCATTTTCAAATTACAACTGTCATTGGTCTTATTACAATAAATACATCATGATAAATGTATATTATCAATGTGTAATGCTGCCAATACATGCCACCCCAGGTTCAAACAGGAGCATAGGGAACTCTGCCTAACACATTATACACAGGTTCTAACAATGCAGGTTGAACTGGCAAATGTGGAAATGAGCAAACCATCACCATGGTAACAGTTCAGTGTTTATTTTCTATTATCTTTAGAGTTAAAAACAGACATGTAGGTTACTGAACCAGATGGACAAACATCACCCAACGTGCATCATCAACAGGACAGTATACATTTACAACAAGACAGAGGCAGGAGAAAGTAAGAGGGAAACTGGGCATCAAACTATAAATTATTCTTCAAAAACGTAGATCTCAAACCAAAACCAATAGCTCTATTCCCTCTCATCTGCTCCTTCCTCTGGGTGGCCACACCCAGGTCTCATCACTCCTGAGATTGATGAACCTCATCAGCCAATGAGAATAGTTCATAAATTAGACTGCCGTCACCGGGTTACACAACAGCATGCAAGGAAAATAGTGCCAAGGTCTTTGTCAACCATGTTAAAAATTTACAAATCAAAGCACTTTTTGTATTTAATAACACTCACAATTCAAAGAGCTTTTTGAAATGCTGCTTCATTGCTGTACATAACGCATGGGCTCTTGTTAGACTCTACAATCAGCTTGAGTATCAGCTTGAGTATCAGTGTCATAGATCACGTCTCTGTCGTAGAGCACGTCTCTGTCGTAGAGCAAGTCTCTGTCGTAGAGCACGTCTCTGTCGTAGAGCACGTCTCTGTCGTAGAGCACGTCTCTGTCGTAGAGCACGTCTCTGTCGTAGATCACGTCTCTGTCGTAGAGCACGTCTCTGTCGTAGAGCACGTCTCTGTCACAGATCACGTCTCTGTCATAGAGTCTGTCTCTGTCATAGATCACGTCTCTGTCGTAGACCACGTCTCTGTCGTAGACCACGTCTCTGTCGTAGAGCACGTCTCTGTCATAGAGCATGTCTCTGTCATAGAGCACGTTTCTGTCATAGATCACGTCTCTGTCATAGATCACGTCTCTGTCATAGATCACGTCTCTGTCATAGATCACGTCTCTGTCATAGAGCACGTCTCTGTCGTAGAGCACGTCTCTGTCATAGAGCACGTCTCTGTCATAGAGCATGTCTCTGTCATAGAGCACGTTTCTGTCATAGATCACGTCTCTGTCATAGATCACGTCTCTGTCATAGATCACGTCTCTGTCATAGAGCCTGTCTCTGTCGTAGATCACGTCTATGTCGTAGAGCACGTCTATGTCGTAGAGCACGTCTCTGTCGTAGAGCACGTCTCTGTCATAGAGCCTGTCTCTGTCATAGATCACGTCTCTGTCATAGATCACGCCTCTGTCGTAGAGCACGTCTCTGTCGTAGAGCACGTCTCTGTCGTAGAGCACGTCTCTGTCGTAGAGCACGTCTCTGTCGTAGAGCACGTCTCTGTCATAGAGCACGTCTCTGTCGTAGAGCACATCTCTGTCGTAGAGCACAACTCTGTCGTAGAGCACGTCTCTGTCATAGAGCACGTCTTTGTCGTAGATCACGTCTCTGTTGTAGAGCACGTCTCTGTCATAGAGCACGTCTCTGTCATAGATCACATCTCTGTCATAGATCACGTCTCTGTCAAAGATCACGTCTCTGTCGTAGATCACGTCTCTGTCGTAGAGCACGTCTCTGTCGTAGAGCACGTCTCTGTCGTAGAGCACGTCTCTGTCGTAGATCACGTCTCTGTCGTAGAGCACGTCTCTGTCGTAGATCACGTCTCTGTCATAGATCACGTCTCTGTCATAGATCCTGTCTCTGTCATAGATCACGTCTCTGTCATAGAGCACGTCTCTGTCATAGAGTCTGTCTCTGTCATAGATCACGTCTCTGTCGTAGACCACGTCTCTGTTGTAGAGCACGTCTCTGTCATAGATCACGTCTCTGTCATAGAGCCTGTCTCTGTCGTAGATCACGTCTATGTCGTAGAGCACGTCTCTGTCGTAGAGCACGTCTCTGTCGTAGAGCACGTCTCTGTCGTAGAGCACGTCTCTGTCGTAGATCACGTCTCTGTCGTAGAGCACGTCTCTGTCGTAGATCCTGTCTCTGTCATAGATCACGTCTCTGTCATAGAGCACGTCTCTGTCATAGAGTCTGTCTCTGTCATAGATCACGTCTCTGTCGTAGACCACGTCTCTGTCGTAGAGCACGTCTCTGTCATAGAGCACGTCTCTGTCATAGAGCATGTCTCTGTCATAGAGCACGTTTCTGTCATAGATCACGTCTCTGTCATAGATCACGTCTCTGTCATAGATCACGTCTCTGTCATAGATCACGTCTCTGTCATAGAGCCTGTCTCTGTCGTAGATCACGTCTATGTCGTAGAGCACGTCTCTGTCGTAGAGCACGTCTCTGTCGTAGAGCACGTCTCTGTCATAGAGCACGTCTCTGTCATAGAGCACGTCTCTGTCATAGAGCACGTTTCTGTCATAGATCACGTCTCTGTCATAGATCACGTCTCTGTCATAGATCACGTCTCTGTCATAGATCACGTCTCTGTCATAGATCACGTCTCTGTCATAGAGCCTGTCTCTGTCGTAGATCACGTCTATGTCGTAGAGCACGTCTCTGTCGTAGAGCACGTCTCTGTCATAGAGCCTGTCTCTGTCATAGATCACGTCTCTGTCGTAGATCACGTCTCTGTTGTAGAGCACGTCTCTGTCGTAGAGCACGTCTCTGTCGTAGAGCACGTCTCTGTCGTAGAGCACGTCTCTGTCATAGAGCCTGTCTCTGTCATAGATCACGTCTCTGTCGTAGAGCACGTCTCTGTCGTAGAGCACGTCTCTGTCATAGAGCACGTCTCTGTCGTAGAGCACATCTCTGTCGTAGAGCACAACTCTGTCGTAGAGCACGTCTCTGTCATAGAGCACGTCTCTGTCATAGAGCACGTCTTTGTCGTAGATCACGTCTCTGTTGTAGAGCACGTCTCTGTCATAGAGCACGTCTCTGTCATAGATCACATCTCTGTCATAGATCACGTCTCTGTCAAAGATCACGTCTCTGTCGTAGATCACGTCTCTGTCGTAGAGCACGTCTATGTCGTAGAGCACGTCTCTGTCGTAGAGCACGTCTCTGTCGTAGAGCACGTCTCTGTCGTAGAGCACGTCTCTGTCGTAGAGCACGTCTCTGTCGTAGAGCACGTCTCTGTCGTAGAGCACGTCTCTGTCGTAGATCACGTCTCTGTCGTAGAGCACGTCTCTGTCATAGATCACGTCTCTGTCATAGATCACGTCTCTGTCATAGATCCTGTCTCTGTCATAGATCACGTCTCTGTCGTAGACCACGTCTCTGTTGTAGAGCACGTCTCTGTCATAGAGCACGTCTCTTTCATAGAGCACGTCTCTGTCATAGATCACGTCTCTGTCATAGATCACGTCTCTGTCATAGATCACGTCTCTGTCATAGAGCCTGTCTCTGTCGTAGATCACGTCTATGTCGTAGAGCACGTCTCTGTCGTAGAGCACGTCTCTGTCGTAGAGCACGTCTCTGTCGTAGATCACGTCTCTGTCGTAGAGCACGTCTCTGTCGTAGATCCTGTCTCTGTCATAGATCACGTCTCTGTCATAGAGCACGTCTCTGTCATAGAGTCTGTCTCTGTCATAGATCACGTCTCTGTCATAGACCACGTCTCTGTTGTAGAGCACGTCTCTGTCATAGAGCACGTCTCTGTCATAGAGCATTTCTCTGTCATAGAGCACGTCTCTGTCATAGATCACGTCTCTGTCATAGATCACGTCTCTGTCATAGATCACGTCTCTGTCGTAGAGCCTGTCTCTGTCGTAGATCACGTCTATGTCGTAGAGCACGTCTCTGTCGTAGAGCACGTCTCTGTCATAGAGCCTGTCTCTGTCATAGATCACGTCTCTGTCATAGATCACGTCTCTGTCGTAGAGCACGTCTCTGTCGTAGAGCACGTCTCTGTCGTAGAGCATGTCTCTGTCGTAGAGCACGTCTCTGTCGTAGAGCACGTCTCTGTCATAGAGCCTGTCTCTGTCATAGATCACGTCTCTGTCGTAGAGCACGTCTCTGTCATAGAGCACGTCTCTGTCATAGATCACGTCTCTGTCATAGATCACGTCTCTGTCATAGATCACGTGTCTGTCATAGAGCCTGTCTCTGTCGTAGATCACGTCTATGTCGTAGAGCACGTCTCTGTCGTAGAGCACGACTCTGTCATAGAGCCTGTCTCTGTAATAGATCACGTCTCTGTCATAGAGCACGTCTCTGTCATAGAGTCTGTCTCTGTCATAGATCACGTCTCTGTCATAGATCACGCGTCTGTCATAGAGCCTGTCTCTGTCGTAGATCACGTCTATGTCGTAGAGCACGTCTCTGTCGTAGAGCACGACTCTGTCATAGAGCCTGTCTCTGTCATAGATCCTGTCTCTGTCATAGATCACGTCTCTGTCATAGAGCACGTCTCTGTCATAGAGTCTGTCTCTGTCATAGATCACGTCTCTGTCATAGACCACGTCTCTGTTGTAGAGCACGTCTCTGTCATAGAGCACGTCTCTGTCATAGAGCATGTCTATGTCATAGAGCACGTCTCTGTCATAGATCACGTCTCTGTCATAGATCACGTCTCTGTCATAGATCACGTGTCTGTCATAGAGCCTGTCTCTGTCGTAGATCACGTCTATGTCGTAGAGCACGTCTATGTCGTAGAGCACGACTCTGTCATAGAGCCTGTCTCTGTAATAGATCACCGCTCTGTCATAGAGCACGTCTCTGTCATAGAGTCTGTCGCTGTCATAGATCACGTGTCTGTCATAGAGCCTGTCTCTGTCGTAGATCACGTCTATGTCGTAGAGCACGTCTCTGTCGTAGAGCACGTCTCTGTCAAAGAGCCTGTCTCTGTCAAAGATCCTGTCTCTGTCATAGATCACGTCTCTGTCATAGATCACGTCTCTGTCGTAGAGAACTTCTCTGTCGTAGAGCACGTCTCTGTCGTAGAGCAAGTCTCTGTCGTAGAGCACGTCTCTGTCATAGAGCCTGTCTCTGTCATAGATCACGTCTCTGTCGTAGAGCACGTCTCTGTCGTAGAGCACGTCTCTGTCATAGAGCACGTCTCTGTCGTAGAGAACGTCTCTGTCGTAGAGCACGTCTCTGTCAAAGAGCCTGTCTCTGTCAAAGATCCTGTCTCTGTCATAGATCACGTCTCTGTCATAGATCACGTCTCTGTCGTAGAGAACTTCTCTGTCGTAGAGCACGTCTCTGTCGTAGAGCAAGTCTCTGTCGTAGAGCACGTCTCTGTCATAGAGCCTGTCTCTGTCATAGATCACGTCTCTGTCGTAGAGCACGTCTCTGTCGTAGAGCACGTCTCTGTCATAGAGCACGTCTCTGTCGTAGAGAACGTCTCTGTCGTAGAGCACGTCTCTGTCATAGATCCTTTCTCTGTCATAGATCACATCTCTGTCATAGAGCACGTCTCTGGACGTGATCTATGAAATACATGTTCAACTAATTTCACTACATATTCGTCGCCAAACCCACTGGCTCCAGGTCATCTATGCGTTTTTGCTAGGTAAATCCCTGCCTTATCTCAGCTCACTGGTCACCATAGCAACACCCACCCATAGCATGCGCTCCAGCAGGTATATTTCACTGGTCATCCCCAAAGGCAACACCTCCTTTGGCCGCCTGATAGAGGAATTTGTATGTTTAAAGTAATGACTAAAGTATTCCACCCAAAGGTGTATGAACTGTCTGAAATGTGTGAAATGCATTAGTATCATAAGAAGTGTTGGGTTTGGGTAAGACTGCAATGATAGTGTAGCAACTGGGAAGTGGTGTTGTGTTTGTGCTTGTGCAAGCATAAGACAACTGTGAAACCACTAACAGAAAAACCGGTTGGGAAACCAGACCACCTCACAGGAAGGAGAAGTAAAATCTTGCTTGCAAAATATAGGAACATGATAACTGGGTGTGAGTTCATTCTGTCCGAACAGAGAAACAATGTATGGACGTAGTTAGTGGAAAAGTACAGAATGTCTTGAAGGGAGTGACTTGAGATAACAGGAACTTGTGTGTGTATAAAAAGAGGGGCTCCTCATGACAGTGGAAGAGCGCTCTCTGAATAAAGAACTGACCATTGCAAGCTGGGGCTCTGTCTGTATTATTACAAACTGAAGCCTTACAACCTTCAGGATACAGATAGAGTTATGAAATAGTTAATTTAGAACATTGAGATAGAAATTCTTGTGACACCGCCATTCCTTCCAGTTCTCTGCTGCCAATGACTGGAACGAATTGCAAAAATCATTGAAGCTGGAGACTTCTATCTCGCCCAATAACTTTAAGCATCAGCTGTCAGAGCTGCTTACCGATCACTGCACCTGTACACAGCCCATCTGTATATAGCCTACCCTACTACCTCATCCCAATATTATTATTTTTGCTCATTTGCACCCCAGTATCTCGATTTGTACATCATCATCTGCACATCTATCACTCCAGTGTTAATGCTAAATTGTAATTATTTAGAGAGTGTGTATTCTTGAGTGTGTATTCTCATAGTGTGTATTCTTATGTTTATAGTCAGTGTGTATTCCCATAGTGTGTATTCTTATGCATTTTGATGGGAAGTACGTACATTGACAGTAACATTTCTAATCCCATTCTTCTACCAATGGCAGCAGCAGCTTCCCGCTGATGAATGGGATGGCTTGGGTTGGTCCTCAACCGCTGGACAAAGGGCAGCAAGTGGTTCCTCTTCCAGAGCAGGATGTCAGAATACTACAGTCTCTATGCTCCTAATCTGCTTTGGAGTGTTTGGAGATATGACTGACAGCAGAAAGTCTATGGTGATTTAAAGTGAAAGCTGTTATAGTCTTGTGTTTGTGCTAACATTCCATTCCTTGCCACTCCTTGTCATGCTAAACAGTCTGGCTGTATGGCATGACAAGAATCAATCAAAATCAAATTGAAGTTTATGTGTCACGTGCACAGGATACACTGTGTGAGTGTGTGTGATTGAATGTGGATGTGCGTGAGTGGGTGGTAATGTGTGGAGTGGTGTGCATAGACAGCCAGTGATTGCAGGTAGACAGTCATTGATAAGCAGTTCAGCAGTCTTAATGCTTCAGAGCTCGCCCCCAGTGATGAACTGTGCAGTCTTTGGCCTACCTACAGGGTTAGCCGACAAGGTGAAAAAACCTGTTGATGTGTCCTTGAGCAAGGCACTTAACCCTAATTTGCTCCAGAGGCTGACCCTGTAGGTAGGCCTAGTTAAATAAAGGTTAAATAAAAATACAAAAGTTTACCAGAGTTTACAGTCTATTTCTCTTAAATGTTGCCTTACTCTACTTTTGGGATAGCAAGCCTCTATTGAAACGGTGTAGTCAGTACATTATATGCAATTTGGAGTGTTGTCATATATTTTTCTGTTTATTTCATTGGTCTGAATTTTCAAAAGTCCTTTATTACACAGATATTTACTAAGTGTGTCTGCTGTTGAAAAGCTACTACAGTTATTGAGAGCTTTTTATTTTACTAATGTGTTGATGGTTTAGTTTCATTAATTCAAGGGACTGATGTGGCTATTTATGTTTGAACTATTGGTTAATCGTTTTACACATGCTTTTATACAGAAATAATATCTGGATATGTTTCTTTCCAATTGACCATTGAACCAAAATGTGTAAATGGTGATTTTATAACCTAATAGTTATAATTTTGTAATTTTATTTTTTGTATATTTTTGAGAATTGTGAAATGATTCCCTGCCATGTCCATTTGAAAATCCTGTCCTCTTATTGGTTTATTTCTCAATAAATAATGACTATAAATAGTTATGGTGTGGTGATTCCCTTCACATGAAAACAACATGGTGTAGTGTTTAGGGTGAGGGGGGTTAATGATTGTACTGACATAATATCTACTAGGTCAATACCAACGTTCATCATGATTATAATTCATTTTCAAATTACAACTGTCATTGGTCTTATTACAATAAATACATCATGATAAATGTATATTATCAATGTGTAATGCTGCCAATACATGCCACCCCAGGTTCAAACAGGAGCATAGGGAACTCTGCCTAACACATTATACACAGGTTCTAACAATGCAGGTTGAACTGGCAAATGTGGAAATGAGCAAACCATCACCATGGTAACAGTTCAGTGTTTATTTTCTATTATCTTTAGAGTTAAAAACAGACATGTAGGTTACTGAACCAGATGGACAAACATCACCCAACGTGCATCATCAACAGGACAGTATACATTTACAACAAGACAGAGGCAGGAGAAAGTAAGAGGGAAACTGGGCATCAAACTATAAATTATTCTTCAAAAACGTAGATCTCAAACCAAAACCAATAGCTCTATTCCCTCTCATCTGCTCCTTCCTCTGGGTGGCCACACCCAGGTCTCATCACTCCTGAGATTGATGAACCTCATCAGCCAATGAGAATAGTTCATAAATTAGACTGCCGTCACCGGGTTACACAACAGCATGCAAGGAAAATAGTGCCAAGGTCTTTGTCAACCATGTTAAAAATTTACAAATCAAAGCACTTTTTGTATTTAATAACACTCACAATTCAAAGAGCTTTTTGAAATGCTGCTTCATTGCTGTACATAACGCATGGGCTCTTGTTAGACTCTACAATCAGCTTGAGTATCAGCTTGAGTATCAGTGTCATAGATCACGTCTCTGTCGTAGAGCACGTCTCTGTCGTAGATCACGTCTCTGTCGTAGAGCACGTCTCTGTCATAGAGCACGTCTCTGTCATAGAGCACGTCTCTGTCGTAGAGCACGTCTCTGTCGTAGATCACGTCTCTGTCGTAGAGCACGTCTCTGTCATAGATCCTGTCTCTGTCATAGATCACGTCTCTGTCATAGAGCACGTCTCTGTCATAGAGTCTGTCTCTGTCATAGACCACGTCTCTGTTGTAGAGCACGTCTCTGTCATAGAGCACGTCTCTGTCATAGAGCACGTCTCTGTCATAGATCACGTCTCTGTCATAGAACACGTCTCTGTCGTAGATCACGTCTCTGTCGTAGAGCACGTCTCTGTCATAGAGCACGTCTCTGTCATAGATCACGTCTCTATCATAGATCACGTCTCTGTCAAAGATCACGTCTCTGTTGTAGAGCACGCCTCTGTCATAGATCACGTCTCTGTCATAGTGCATGTCTCTGTCATAGAGCACGTCTCTGTCATAGAGCCTGTCTCTGTCATAGATCACGTCTCTGTCGTAGAGCACGTCTCTGTTGTAGAGCACGTCTCTGTCATAGAGCCTGTCTCTGTCATATATCACGTCTCTGTCATAGAGCACGTCTCTGTTGTAGAGCACGTCTCTGTCATAGAGTCTGTCTCTGTCATAGATCACGTCTCTGTCATAGATCACGTCTCTGTCGTAGACCACGTCTCTGTTGTAGAGCACGTCTCTGTCATAGAGCATTTCTCTGTCATAGATCACGTCTCTGTCATAGATCACGTCTCTGTCATAGATCACGTCTCTGTCATAGAGCACTTCTCTGTCATAGAGCATGTCTCTGTCATAGATCACGTCTCTGTCATAGAGCATGTCTCTGTCATAGAGCATGTCTCTGTCATAGAGCCTGTCTCCAGTGTAAAATAAGTAAGAAGACAGCAATACATTCAACTGTTAACTAGCTGGACATTTATACATTGAATTTCGTCAGAAAAACAGATATATTCAATTGCACGAATCACACACAAAACACATTGAAATATTACAGTGCAGAGACCATTTAGATTGATAAAAGGTCAGCACGATGAACCAGAGGGAGAGAGTCCTCTAAGCCCTTTAACTGAGCAAAGACAAAAACCTAGGCATCACAGTGTGTGTTTGTGTGTCGTGAACATGCAATTCCACTTGTGAAAGTTTTTAACATGTGAAACCACTCATTTCACGTGAAATTACATAGTGTGAAATACACACAAAAACAATTATTCTGATAGGCGTAATGGGGGGATTCCGGATCTATACCACACAGCGGTTTGTATGGTTTTGGTCGAACTCAGTCTTAATGTTTACGTACTTCAGGTGCACAGCAACTGTAATTCAAAGGACATCATTGTTTATTATTAACCTCATTGTTATTCTGAATATAATTGAAAGTGAGGAGGTTCTTGACATTATCATATCTGAAGTCACTCTGGATGAGATTCTGTTAAATGACTAAATTATAAATGTCAAATGAAAATCTAATCTGGTTTATGGAACATGATCTTTGTACGGTCACTTAACATATTTCCTTTGAACCGTCTTTTGAAAGAGGAGATTATCCAAGGTCTATTCAGCCAGATCAGTTCAGGGCAGGTCAACCATACTGAATGTATGTGTTCTATCAAACAAATATGACACATACTTTCAGAAGTTTAACTCATTTAGCCTGTATGTTTGCAAGCCAAATACATTGAGATGTGACATTGCACCCCAACACACAGCCTTTTCAAATCAAATCCCGGTTGTCATTTTTAATATGCCGCACACTGACTTTATGAAAATGACAACCAATACAACAGTTGGGGTTACAGGAAGACTATAAATAGCAATACATTTACTGGCATGAGAGGTTTGAGTGTGAGAGAGGAAAGGAGAAAGAGGAAAGGAGAGAGAGAGAAGGAGAGAGATGGGAAAGGAGAGAGAGGGAAGGAGAGAGAGAGAGAGAGAGAAGGAGTGAGGAAAGGAGAGAGAGCGGAAAGGAGAGAGAGGGAAGGAGAGAGAGGAAAGGAGAGAGGAAAAGAGAGACGAAATGAGAGTGTGGGAAGGAGAGAGAGGGAAAGAGAGAGAGAGGAAAGGAGAGAGAGGAAAGGAGAGAGAGGAAATGAAAGTGAGGAAAGGAGAGAGGGATGGAGGGAGAGAGAGAGGAAAGGAGAGAGAGAGGAAATTAGAAAAAGAGAGGAAAGGAGAGAAAGGGAAGGAGAGAGAGGAAAGGAGAGAGAAGGAGATAGAGGAGGAAAGAAGAGAGGAAAGGAGAGAGAGAGGAAAGGAGAGATAGGAAAGGAGAGAGAGGGAAGGAGGGAGGGAGGGAGGGAGAGAGGGAAGGACGGAGAGGAAAGGAGAGAGAGGGAAGGAGAGAGGAAAGGAGAGAGAGGAAAGGAGAGTGAGGAAGGAGAGAGAGGAAAGAAGAGAGAGGGTAGGAGAGAGAGAGGAAATGAGAGAAAGGGAGGAAAGGAGAGAAAGGGAAGGAGAGAGGAAAGGAGGGAGAGAAGGAGATAGGGGAGGAAAGGAGAGAGAGAGGAAATGAGAGAGAGGAAAGGAGAGAGAGGGGGAAGGATAGAGAGAGGAAAGGAGAGAGAGAGGGAAGGAGATAGATGAAAGGAGAGAGAGGAAAGGAGAGAGGGAAGGAGAGAGTGAGGAAAGGCAAGAGAGGAAAGGAGAGAGAGGGGAACGGAGAGAGAGGAATGGAGAGAGAGTGGAAAGAGAGAGAGAGAAGGAGAGAGAGGAAAGGAAAGGAGAGAGAGGGGAAAGGAGAGAGAGGGAAGGAGAGAGAGAGAAGGAGAGAGAGGAAAGGAAAGGAGAGAGAGGAGAGAGATGTAGAGCACATCTCTGTCATAGATCACGTCTCTGTCATAGACCACGTCTCTGTTGTAGAGCACGTCTCTGTCATAGAGTCTGTCTCTGTCATAGATCACGTCTCTGTCATAGAGCACGTCTCTGTTGTAGAGCACGTCTCTGTCATAGATCACGTCTCTGTCATAGATCACGTCTCTGTCATAGAATAGGTCTCTGTCATAGAGCACGTCTCTGTCGTAGAGCACGTCTCTATTGTAGAGCACGTCTCTGTCATAGAGCCTGTCTCTGTCATAGATCACTTCTCTGTCATAGAGCACGTCTCTGTTGTAGAGCACGTCTCTGTCACAGAGTCTGTCTCTGTCATAGATCACGTCTCTGTCATAGACCACTTCTCTGTTGTAGAGCACGTCTCTGTCATAGAGCACGTCTCTGTCATAGAGCATGTCTCTGTTGTAGAGCACGCCTCTGTCATAGATCACGTCTCTGTCATAGAGCATGTCTCTGTCATAGAGCACGTCTCTGTCATAGAGCCTGTCTCTGTCATAGATCACGTCTCTGTCATAGAGCACGTCTCTGTTGTAGAGCACGTCTCTGTCATAGAGCCTGTCTCTGTCATAGATCACGTCTCTGTCATAGAGCACGTCTCTGTTGTAGAGCACGTCTCTGTCATAGAGTCTGTCTCTGTCATAGATCACGTCTCTGTCATAGATCACGTCTCTGTCATAGACCACGTCTCTGTTGTAGAGCACGTCTCTGTCATAGAGCACGTCTCTGTCATAGAGCATTTCTCTGTCATAGAGCACGTCTCTGTCATAGATCACGTCTCTGTCATAGAGCACGTCTCTGTCATAGAGCACGTCTCTGTCATAGATCACGTCTCTGTCATAGAGCATGTCTCTGTCATAGAGGAAGTTTCTGTCATAGAGCCTGTCTCCAGTGTAAAATAAGTAAGAAGACAGCAGTACATTCAACTGTTAACTAGCTGGACATTTATACATTGAATTTCGTCAGAAAAACAGATATATTCAATTGCACGAATCACACACGAAACGCATTGAAATATTACAGTGCAGAGACCATTTAGATTGATAAAAGGTCAGCACGATGAACCAGAGGGAGAGAGTCCTCTAAGCCCTTTAACTGAGCAAAGACAAAATCTAGGCATCACAGTGTGTGTTTGTGTGTCGTGAACATGCAATTCCACTTGTGAAAGTGAGATTTTCTAAGTTTTTAACATGTGAAACCACTAATTTCACGTGAAATTACATAGTGTGAAATACACACAAAAACAATTATTCTGATAGGCGTAATGGGGAGATTCCGGATCTATACCACACAGCGGTTTGTATGGTTTAGGTCGAACTCTTAATGTTTACGTACTTCAGGTGCACAGCAACTGTAATTCAAAGGACATCATTGTTTATAATTAACCTCATTGTTATTCTGAACATAATTGAAAGTGAGGAGGTTCTTGACATTATCATATCTGAAGTCACTCTGGATGAGATTCTGTTAAATGACTAAATTATAAATGTCAAATGAAAATCTAATCTGGTTTATGGAACATGATCTTTGTACGGTCACTTAACATATTTCCTTTGAACCGTCTTTTGAAAGAGGAGATTATCCAAGGTCTATTCAGCCAGATCAGTTCAGGGCAGGTCAACCATACTGAATGTATGTGTTCTATCAAACAAATATGACACATACTTTCAGAAGTTTAACTCATTTAGCCTGTATGTTTGCAAGCCAAATACATTGAGATGTGACATTGCACCCCAACACACAGCCTTTTCAAATCAAATCCCGGTTGTCATTTTTAATATGCCGCACACTGACTTTATGAAAATGACAACCAATACAACAGTTGGGGTTACAGGAAGACTATAAATAGCAATACATTTACTGGCATGAGAGGTTTGAGTGTGAGAGAGGAAAGGAGAAAGAGGAAAGGAGAGAGAGAGAAGGAGAGAGATGGGAAAGGAGAGAGAGGGAAGGAGAGAGAGAGAGAGAAGGAGTGAGGAAAGGAGAGAGAGCGGAAAGGAGAGAGAGGGAAGGAGAGAGAGGAAAGGAGAGAGGAAAAGAGAGACGAAATGAGAGTGTGGGAAGGAGAGAGAGGGAAAGAGAGAGAGAGGAAAGGAGAGAGAGGAAAGGAGAGAGAGGAAATGAAAGTGAGGAAAGGAGAGAGGGATGGAGGGAGAGAGAGAGGAAAGGAGAGAGAGAGGAAATTAGAAAAAGAGAGGAAAGGAGAGAGAAGGAGATAGAGGAGGAAAGAAGAGAGGAAAGGAGAGAGAGAGGAAAGGAGAGATAGGAAAGGAGAGAGAGGGAAGGAGGGAGGGAGGGAGAGAGGGAAGGACGGAGAGGAAAGGAGAGAGAGGGAAGGAGAGAGGAAAGGAGAGAGAGGAAAGGAGAGTGAGGAAGGAGAGAGAGGAAAGAAGAGAGAGGGTAGGAGAGAGAGAGGAAATGAGAGAAAGGGAGGAAAGGAGAGAAAGGGAAGGAGAGAGGAAAGGAGAGAGAGAAGGAGATAGGGGAGGAAAGGAGAGAGAGAGGAAATGAGAGAGAGGAAAGGAGAGAGAGGGGGAAGGATAGAGAGAGGAAAGGAGAGAGAGAGGGAAGGAGATAGATGAAAGGAGATAGATGAAAGGCAAGAGAGGAAAGGAGAGAGAGGGGAACGGAGAGAGAGGAATGGAGAGAGAGTGGAAAGAGAGAGAGAGAAGGAGAGAGAGGAAAGGAAAGGAGAGAGAGGGGTAGAGCACATCTCTGTCATAGATCACGTCTCTGTCATAGAGCTTGTCTCTGTCATAGAGCACGTCTCTGTCATAGAGCACTTCTCTGTCATAGAGCATGTCTCTGTCATAGAGCACGTCTCTGTCGTAGAGCCTGTCTCTGTCATAGAGCATGTCTCTGTCATAGAGCATGTCTCTGTCATAGAGCACATCTCTGTCATAGAGCACTTCTCTGTCATAGAGCACGTCTCTGTCGTAGAGCCTGTCTCCAGTGTAAAATGAGTAGAAGACAGCAGTACATTCAACTGTTAACTAGCTGGACATTTATACATTGAAGTTCGTCAGAAAAACACAGATATATTCAATTGCACGAATCACACACAAAACACATTGAAATATTATGGTGCAGAGACCATTTAGATTGATAAAAGGTTGAAGTCCTCTAAGCCCTTCAACTGAGCAAAGACAAAAACCTGTGTTTGTGTGTTGTGAACGTGCAATTCCACTTGTGAAAGTGAGATTTTCACGTTACATTTTTAACTAATTTCATGTGAAATTACTTAGTGTGAAATACACATAAAAACAATTATTTAGATAGGCGTAATGAGGAGATTCTGTATCTATACTACTCTGCGGTTTTTTATGGTTTTGGTCAAACTCAGAAATATGCCGAGTTAAACGTGACAATCGTTATGTGCCACTTGTTATTTATACCCTCGAAAACTCAAACACTTCTCCATCATAGTTTTTATTTTCTTGGGTAAAATAGCTATCTATAACAAGACGATATGCTTATTCTACATAAACTATGACTACTATTCAACTAAATGAATAAATTTTCATATACAGAAATGCATTGAATGCTGGGTAATATGTATGTTGTCCAATGCCAAGTCTCTATTTGATCATGACGAGATATAGCTAGTTTAGGCGCCAAATCTGAAGGTCAAGACTGACAAACTGAGCACATCTGCAAGCTGAGCGAGCAGCAATCATGCCTTACAAACATAAAAGTGGCAGCAAGAAAAGAATTGAGCGGAAAATACAGGAGGAGAAGGTAGCAAAGGTTCCTAAATTGGATTAATTTGGTTTCTTTTATACTAGTATCCAGCTCATGCTGAATGGGTAGGCTATCCTGTCCATTGAACGCATCAGAGCCCGGGAGATTAACATTAAGGACATTGTCGAGGATTTTGCTCAACGCAAAGCTAGTCGAATGCCATTCAAATAGATGATTACAAGTGCTTTTTCAAGAGGATTTGGGGTATCTGATGGGCTACCGTAGCCCCTTTAAAAAAAAAAAATGTTCACCTTTATTTAACCAGGTAGGCCAGTTGAGAACAAGTTCTCATTTACAACTGCGACCTGGCCAAGACAAAGCAAAGCAGTGCGACAAAAAACAACACAGAGTTACACATGAGAATAAACAAACGTACAGTCAATAACACAATAGGGAATATATATACAGAGTGTGCAAATGTAGTGCAAAATGCTAGGAAGGTAGGACAATAAATAGGCCACAGTGGCGAGATGATTTACAAATTAGAATTAACACTGGAGTGAAAGATGTGCAAATGATGATGTGCAAATAGAGATACTGGAGTGCAAAATGAGCTAAAATAATAAATATGGGAATGAGGTAGTAGGGTGGGTTATTTACAGATGGGCTATATACAGGTTATATATCGATAAGCAGCTCTGACAGCTGAAGCTTAAAGTTAGTGAGGGAGATAGGAACCTCTAGCTTCAAGGATTTTAGCAGTTCGTTCCAGTCATTGGCAGCAGAGAACTGGAAGGAATGGCGTCCAAAGGAGGTGTTGGCTTTGGGGGTGACCAGTGAAATATACCTGCTGGAGCGCATGCTACGGGTGGGTGTTGCTATGGTGACCAGCGAGCTGACATAAGGCAGGGATTTACCTAGCAAAGACATTTACTAGGTACATTGAATAGGTTGTTATTTCAGAGTCAGGTCAACGCCCAGCACCTGTTTCATAGTATGTGTTTTTACGATCTGCGTAATTCCACTGTGTGCTGCAGCACATTGACCGTCTGTTTACGTTAACGCGTGTCAAAGCGCAATCCATGGTCCTGATAGATTTCTCTTTGACCTCTACTTTACCGATATAAAATTCAACACATTGTTGGTAAAATATATATATATATATATATATGCCTAATGGTGTGTGTGTGTTTCATAACTAACAAACTAGCGTATATTAGGGCCCACGGTAACTAGCTTACGCTTCTGGCCACACCTACAGTACACCCATACTGCTCTACTACTTTATGCAGCGCCACATACTCTTGTTATTCAGTGTGTTTGCTTGCTGTAGAGAGCTGTATCAGTAGCACAGAATATACATTTGCTGAACATTGCCTTTATGTGGTAAGTATCAAAATATTTTTCTTTAAAATGTTCACACAGTCAACTCCCAGTTGATCAGTGTGGGCTCTTTTAAAGGAAAGACATGTAATAATTTAAATTTCCTCATGCAATAGGTTTTTGAAAGAAACTGCTTAGAAATGCCTGAAATGGCTTATGACTGCTTTCAGAGTAAGGAAACAAATCAGTCATTTTTAAGAGATTTGCAATTTTATGTGATAATATATTTTGTTTTATATAAGTAGCAACATTAATTATATTATATTTAGTTAGGGTTAAGCTTGGGCTAAATCAATTCAGATTTGAATTCATATCTTATAAGGTGATAATTATATGCTAATTCCTGCAAATTATATAAGGAAATTTAGTAATGTAAGAGATTTGCAACTTTGGGTGCATTCGAATTCACTCTAGAGTGTCAGAGTGCGCTCTGGGCATTGGTTAATTTAGAGTGTTGTCATACTGTCTGTTCATAAATTCAGAGCATTTCGCTCTATGAGCGTTGGAGTAGGGTTGATCTGAGTGTTCTGACCTCACAACAGCAGTCAACCACGCAAGCTAACTGGCTAAAGTTGGCTAGCTTGTTAGCTACTTATAGACACAAATAAGAAAACACTACACTCTGAAAATGTTACTCGCCCTTGCAGAGTGTTTGCTAGAGTGTTTTCATGTTATCAAGACGGTTCGTGTCTGTAACTGTGTTACTGGCAACAATTTAATTTAGTATTATAGCCAATGTTTACTTACACCTGTCATAACAACCAGGGCGTTCGTAAATTCTTCAATTATTCTGCGCGCTGGCACTCAAACCAGTAGATTGCTAGTGTGCATTTACGAACGCACCCTTAATGTTATGTGACTAAACTACTACTTTGTTTCAAAGTGGCTGCATGAATTAAGGTCGCTTGAATTAGGGTTTAACTTGAGTAAAATTGGATTCAGATTTTGATTCATATCTTGTAAAGTGATAATTCAATACTAAAGTTATTGCAAATGACATATGGAAAAGTGATGAATGTTTTATAGACATTACCAAAACTGTTCTACTCTAGAAAGCAATCTCCACTCTACTGGTGCGTTGGTAAAACATACAATGCATGTCTTTTTTTTAATGGCAAAATCACCTCAAAGTTACGTGGAACCAAAGTCCCACCCAAATGGGTTATTGATTTTCTTACTCTGTGAAAAGTCTATGGACAAAATATGACAGCAATCCATGCTTTGGTTTTGTTGTCCACTGATTCAAATGCAAACTTTTTAGCTTTTGTGGCACAAATCCAATGCAATTCAATGGTACCTATATAAGCATTTTCACTCTTCATGTCCAAATACTAATAAATTATAAAAAAAGGTATCGATATATTAGAGAAAATGCTAATATAGGTACCATTGATTTGACACAAATACTAAAACGGTAGCATTTGAAACAGTGGCCAGGTAAACAAAACCAAAGCATGGGTTGCTGTCATACCTTTTCCATGAATTGCTTACAGTGTAAGGAAACCAAGATGTAATTTTGTAATTTGAGTGAACTAACATTGAGGGTGGGCTTCTTAAACATATAAAAACTCCTACTATGCAGAAACAGCACCATCTAGTGACCAGAACCTGGTAATATCTGGATGTAGGATAGGACACAAGCTTAACAACTTCAATGACTAATTTCTCCGAACAGGGGAAAAACATTTTCTGAGAACACATGGAAAGTGGTTCCTAGAAAATGGTTCTCCCTAGTGAGGGATGGGATTCTTGTGTCTCTAGCTGAGGCCTTAACAAAATTATCTGGCTAGTTATTCGTTTTCGTACAAACACAATGAGTGAATTTGTCCAAATACTTATGACTCCTTCAAATGGAGGGACTAGATACATCAATTGCTTTCATTTCTAAACTGTAAAACTTATTATGTGAAGGCTTGCAAATTTGACTATTCACCACAGTATTACAATATGACCGCACAAAACTGTCCAATCATTGCACTACAAAAGAGGACTCATAATTGTAACCACTTTTACGGCATAAAATGGTTCTATCAAGCCACACATCAATACTTTTCCCCTGTTTGGTCCTTATTTTTGTGACAAATTTGACAAAATTATCACAAATTGTCTTACAAAATGTAAGAATTGCCAAAGCTACATTAAGCATTTTTGTCTGCAACTCACAAAAAAATGTGGCGAAATCCTGGAGGGACTGATTTGATAAAAGATCAACGTTCATTTGCAGCCCCTTGAATCTCTAGCTGGAAGGTGTGGTGTCCTCAATGAACCACATCATAAGAAATCAATCTTGTCTGAATTATAAGCTCTGATAGAAGAAAATGCCATTGACCACTGTAATTGTTTTTAATGTATTGTATTGTCTTGTGCTATGCGTACACGCTGACTACTTCCTACTGACCTCTTGCCAGGTACCCCTTGCAAAAAACGTTTCTAACCTCAAGGGTCTTTTTCTGGTTAAATAAATAAAACAAATATATACAATTGTCAAATGTACAACTAAATGTAATTTCTCTGAAACCTGTGACACATTGCCTAGTGTTAAATGCCTGAAAGCCTAAATAGTATGAAAAAACATTGTCCGTACACATCCATATATCGATGGTTGATCCTCTAAAACAACAAATCTTCTTTTATTGTTTAAAGGGGAAGTTCAGTATCTTACAAATTAATGGGCCTGGAAAAATGTTTTATTTAGCGATGAAAATAAATGCCCTGGAAAGAAGTGGTTTGGAAGAGATGGAGGATGCAGTGTAAATCTGTTTTTGTCTAGAAGGGATACAGATTTTGTCAAAAATATACTTTTGTTAGCAGGTTAGGAGGAGTAGGTTAAGGTTAGGAAATGGGTTAGGGCAGGGCTGTCAAACTCATTCCATGGAGGGCCTAGCGTCTGCTGGCTTTGGTTTTTTTCCTTTCAATTAAGACCTAGATAACCAGGTGAGGGGAGTTCCTTACTAATCAGTGACCTTAATTAATCAATCAGGTACAAGGGAGGAGTGAAAGACTGCAGACACTTGGCCCTCCATGGAGTGAGTTTTATACGTGGTGCATCAGGAAAATTCTCTGCAACAAGAGTGATCAAGTTAAGATCCGACATCAGCAGTTCCCAAAATGTCTCTCTCTCTCTCTCTCTCTCTCTCTCAGAACTTCATAATACATTTTAACAGTATAAGACATATGATCCTTCATGTGATGTCAAGTAAAATAATCCTGCATGTTCAATAGTATGAGAAGATAGGCTTGTTGTAGTTGCATGTTTTTTTAAGCTTAATGAAGCATGTCCGTTCCTTGTACACATGCAGAGTATTTTCAATACTCACGTATCCAAATAAATAGTTGAATCATGATTCAAATAAAAAGTAGATAAGGGGTAAAAACACAGATAGACTGGCATTCAGAGAAACAGTTTACTCATGTGAGAATAAAAAGTCTCTGTGCGTCTTACTATTCCTTGAAATTTGATGTGAAAAATTCTTGCGAAGATCCTACAATTACAAAATGGTTGGGATTTACTAGAACAAGAACACTTGATTTGATGAAAATGAAGCTTAAATTTTGAATGGCATGTTCTTTTGTTGATTTAATAAATGATCATGTTTTTCTTTATAGTGAAGTCTCATGGCATCATTTGATTTCGTCAGAGACAAATTAATTGAGTGGAACCACAGTGACTTGATTCAGAGGTTTGAAGGTGAAAATATTTGAAATGTATTTTTATACATTGAATAATACATTGTGTAATAATGCATCACCTCAATTGTAAATATGTATATTTATTTGTTAATTTGATACAATCATTATTTTTTTATAATATTAATATGCCTAAAATGTATATTTCCTGATTTCCAGATGAAGAAATTGATGAAGAAGTTTTCCTCTCCCTTGAGGAGACTGACCTCATCAACTTGATTCCAAAAGCAGGACCAAGGTCTAAATTTAGAAAAAAACACACAAAATTTCTGAAGGTAATTTACAAACTAGGTCTACAATAACTGCTGTTACACAGAGTGACTGGGTATGGTCTATATTTATCAGTACTGCATCAGTAGTGCAGAATAAACGGTTTGCATTTAGATCTCATATTTGTTTCAGCTTACAAATGTCTTAGTATATCACAGGACATTTTGTGTTACACATGTAGTATCTTAATTTGAGTCAGTTTGCTACAGCAGGAAAACAATTCTGCTGCAACAGGAAATGTGAATTATTATATGGTTTATAATTAATGGACATTTTTGTATGGGTTGCTACATTTTTCAAAAGGGAAAATCAATTGTCAAATTTTGAATTGGAAATGACAAACTTCAGAAGCCTTTTTAAACCTCAAATACACTACAAGTTTTAAACATCCTACATTGCAGGTCGTATGCCTGAATGAAATACGTAACAAATCGACCTTTGTTGTAAATAAGTGGTGTTACATTTTTTTAATAAAATGCGCTTGACAAAAGGCCAAAATGCGGGACTGTCCCGCATAATCCAGGACATGTGGTCACCCTAACTGAGACTTCTAATATTTTTTAACTGCAGAAACGTCAACAACCCAATGATGACAAGAACATTCAAGAGGCCACGTCATTATCAGCCCCCATTAAGGACTCCAAGAGTTCCTCAGGAAATGTACCATATTTACCCTCCTATACAACCATTTACATGAAACCTCATTCCTAAAGTACAATTAATTAACTAAACCAAATGCATCATTTGTATTTATATAAGCATACAGACCTTTATATTTGTCACCCTATAACCCAACATGGCTTCTGTCCCCAGGTTACTGGTGAGATGGTCAATCAAGAGCCTCGTCAAAAGGCCATCATAAAACGTCTCAGAAATACACCTCCTAAATGCTCAGAGATTGAAAGGTAAGCAACACACCATTCCTTTATTCATCACTGACCACATATAATGTCCCGTTGGCGTGGACAAATGACAATTGTTGTGACTCTGTCGCCAGGTCATTGGATAAACGCTTTGGTACACTTGGAGGAAGTGTGCCCACAACCAACACCTCTGGAGTGGGAGAAACAGTGTATAACCAGGTGGGTAAAATCTAGATCTCATTTGTCTGTGGTCAGAACTAAGGCAGCGCTCAGTGGTGATCCCAAGGCATGACTTCTTGGAATGTCTCATGCCATTTAACAGAGATGAATCGTCACACATTAGGATCCAGAGCAACTAAGATGGTAACAATCAAATGCATTAACCAAGCGCTTTATATTTCAGTCATTTGGCAGACACTCGTATGCAGAGCGACTTACAGGACAATTAGTGTTAATGTCTTTGCTCAAGGGCAAGTGCTATTTCACCTAGTCGGCTTGGGGATTCAAACCAGCAACCTTTCGGTTACTGGTTCAACGCTCGTAACAGCTAGACTATAGTATCTGCCGCTTTCTCATAGTACCAACACTATACAACATAACATCTAATCTAACAAACAACATCAGTCAAAGGTAATCAGTGAAAACAACATACAGGAAGAGGCCAAAATTATTCAAGAAAATGCATCTCAAACTAAAGCAATTCCTTTAATAACCTGTTGATTATCTATGTGTTCTTCAGAGTGAACCCTCAACCAGTAAGACACCCCCTCTTCAAGTGAATATCCCAGGTAAAAATCACAGATGTTTCAGATTTACACGTACAGAAAAATAAATAAATATTAGTTTTAGAAGATAACAATGAGAAACATCTAAAGTGATACTATATTTATTTATGTATATATATTTTTAAATCACTTAGTTAATCATAAGTTATACTATTTAATTATGATATACTTTACACTTAAATTGCAAGTACTGTACCATCTGTACAGTGTACCATGTGCATACAGTAAGTAGACAATCTGAAATGCGTTTTCACCGACTGATACAACTAATTTGCATAACAACATTGGCTATAACAAGATTGGAAGATCTGTGACTGCTGTTGGATTTGTGTATTAATTAAAAAAATATGTTTCCAATTGTTTCCAGGCAAAAGGAAATCTGATGAAGCCCATGCAAACAAACAAACAAACAAACGACAACGTGATGCTGCATCCAGAATAACTGAAACATTTGGTATGTGGATTATGTTCATATGGACCACAATCATTTTAACCCTTTACACTTGTGGGAATTGACCTACAGTTGAAGTTGGAAGTTTACATACAATTAGGTTGAAGTCATTAAAATAACATTTTCAACCATTTCACAGATTTCATGTTTACAAACTATAGTTTTGGCAAGTCGATTAGGACATCTACTTTGTGCATGACACAAGTAATTCTTCCAACAATTGACCTCAGAAAAAAAATTGTAGACCTCCACAAGTCTGGTTCATCCTTGGGAGCAATTTCCAAATGCCTGAAGGTATCACGTTCATCTGTACAAACATTAGTACGCAAGTATAAACACCATTGGACCACGAAGCCTTCATCCCTGTGATCACACAATTACTGTTGTGTAAGCGATCCAAAAACAGTCCATTATAAATGGCAAGGGTCAGTAAGACGGGTGTGTGCGGATGCAAGGAGTATGTGACATTCAGAATAAGACTGATATGAGATTATTAATAACTGACTTATCTATATATCTATATATACAGTATATACACTACCGTTCAAATGTTTTGGGTCACTTAGAAATTTTCTTGTTTTTTGTCCATTAAAATAACATCAAATTGATCCGAAATACAGTGTAGACATTGTTAATGTTGTAAATTACTATTATAGCTGGATTTGGCAGATTTCTATGGAATATCTACATAGGCGTACAAAAAAAGCCATATCTCAGACTGGCCAATAAAAAGAACAGATTAAGATGGGAAAAAGAACACAGACACTGGACAGAGGAAGATTGGCTTGTTCTTTGCAACTCTGCCTAGAAGGCAGCATCCAGGAGTCGCCTCTTAACTTAACAGGTAGGCCAGTTGAGAAAAAGTTCTCATTTACAACTGCGACCTGGCCAAGACAAAGCAAAGCAGTGCGACAAAAAACAACAACACAGAGTTACACATGAGAATAAACAAACGTACAGTCAATAACACAATAGAGAATCTATATACAGAGTGTGCAAATGTATTGCAAAATGCAGTAGGGTTAGGAAGGTAGGACAATAAATAGGCCAAAGTGGCGAAATAAGTTACAAATTAGAATTAACACTGGAGTGATAGATGTGCAAATGATGATGTGCAAATAGAGATACTGGAGTGCAAAATGAGCTAAAATAATAAATATGGGGATGAGGTAGTAGGGTGGGCTATTTACAGAAGGGCTATATACAGGTGCAGTGATCGATAAGCAGCTCTGACAGCTGATGCTTAAAGTTAGTGAGGGAGATAGGAACCTCTAGCTTCAAGGATTTTTGCAATTCGTTCCAGTCATTGGAGCAGAGAACTGGAAGTAATGGCGGCCAAAGGAGGTGTTGGCTTTGGGGGTGACCAGTGAAATATACCTGCTGGAGCGCATGCTACGGGTGGGTGTTGCTATGGTGACCAGTGAGCTGAGATAAGGCGGGGATTTACCTAGTAAAGACTTATAGATGACCTGGAGCCAGTGGGTTTGGCGACGAATATGTAGTGAGGGCCAGCCAATGAGAGAATACAAGTCGCAGTGATGAGTAGCATATTGGTAACAAATCGGATGGCACTGTGATAGACTACATCCAATTTGCTGAGTAGAGTGTGAGGCTATTTTGTAAATGACATCGCCAAAGTCAAGGATCGGTAGGATGGTCAGTTTTACAAGGGCATGTTTGGCAGCATGAAGGAGTGCAGGAGGCTTTGTTGCAAAATACGAAGCCGATTCTAGATTTAATTTTGGATTGGAGATGGTTAATGAGTCTGGAGGTTGAGTTTACAGCCTAACCAGACGCCTAGGTATTTGTAGGTGTCCACGTATTCTAAGTCAGACCCGTCGAGAGTAGTGATGATAGTCCGGTGGGCGGGTGCGGGCAGCGTTCGATTGAAAAGCATGCATTTAGTTTTACTAACATTTAAGAGCGGTTGGAGGCCACGGAAGGAGTGTTGTATGGCATTGAAGCTTGTTTGAAGGTTAGTTAACACAGTGTCCAAAGAGGGGCCAGATGTATACAGAATGGTGTCATCTGCGTAGAGATGGATCAGAGAGTCACAAGCAGCGAGAGCGACATCGTTGATGTATATAGAGAATAGGGTTGGCCCAAGAATTGAACCCTTTGGCACCCCCATAGTGACTGCCAGAGGACCGGACAACAGGCCCTCCGATTTGACACACTGAACTCTGTCTGAGAAGTAGTTGGAGAACCAGGCAAGGCAGTCACTTGAGAAACCAAGGCTGTTGAGTCTGCCAATAAGAATGTAGTGATTGACAGAGTCGAAAGCCTTGGCCAGGTCGATGAAGACGGCTGCACAGTACTGTCTTCTATCGATGGCGGTTATGATATCGTTTAGTACCTTGAGCGTAGCTGAGGTGCACCCATGACCAGCTCGGAAACCAGATTGCATAGCAGAGAAGGTATGGTTGGATTCAATGTGATCTGTTTATTAACTTGGCTTTCGAAGACTTTAGAAAGGCAGGGCAGGATGGATATAGGTCTATAACAGTTTGGGTCTAGAGTGTCTCCCCTTTGAAGAGGGGGATGACCGTGTCAGCTTTCCAATCTCTAGGGATCTCAGACGATACAAAAGAGAGGTTGAACAGGCTAGTAATAGGGGTTGCAACAATTTCGGCTGATAATTTTAGAAAGAAAGGGTCCAGATTGTCTAGCCCAGCAGATTTGTAGGGGTCCAGATTTAGCAGCTCTTTCAGAACATCAGCTGTCTGGATTTGGGTGAAGGAGAAGTGGGGGGGGGGCTTGGGCAGGTTGCTGCGGGGGGTACAGAGCTGTTGGGCAGGGTAGAGGTAGCCAGGTGGAAAGCATGGCCAGCCGTAGCAAAATGCTTATTGAAATTTTAGATTATCAGGAATTTATTGGTGGTGACAGTGTTTCATAGCCTCAATGCAGTGGGCAACTGGGAGGAGATGCTCTTATTCTCCATGGACTTTACAGTGTCCCAGAACATTTTGGAATTAGTACTACAGGATGATCAATTAGAAAGGCCTGCTCGCAAAAGTGTTTTAGGGAGCATTTGACAGTGGTAAGGGGTGGTCGTTTGACCGCGGACCCATTACGAACTCAGGCAATGAGGCAGTGATCGCTGAGATCCTGGTTGAAAACAGAGGTGTATTTGGAGGGCAAGTTAGTCAGGATGATATCACGGCTCGTATTGACGGGATGATAGACAGAGTGTTGGTGGAGCGACATTCCTTATTATTTTATATTTGAAACACAAAACAACAAAGGAGAGGTACTAACCGTGAACTGGAGTGACATACACTGACACACAAGAACCCACACCCAGGTGACAAACACAGGAACTTAAATAGAATCCCCAATTAGAGACAACACGAGACAGCTGTCTCTAATTGGGGATAGAAATTAACACACACCACCAACACCCAGTGAACTGTCAAGCTCTAACCGCGGCTCTCCAACTCCCCCACAAGAGGGAGCCAGACATAGCCAAAGTCAGAACCTGACAGATGATATCTATGATGGTACCCATGTTTACCTGGTAGGTTCCTCATGGCATTCTCTCAACCAGCTTGTACCTGGTAGGTTCCTTGATAATTTGTGTGAGATTGAGGGCATCTATCTTAGATTGAAGGACAGCCGGGGTGTTAAGCATATCCCAGTTTAAGTCACCTAACAGTACAAACTCTGAAGATAGATGGGGGGCAATCAATTCACATATGGAGTCCATGGCACAGCTGGGGGCTGAGGGGGGTCTGTAACAGGCGGCAACAATGAGAGACCTATTTCTGGAAAGGTGGATTTTTAAGAGTAGAGGCTCAAACTGTTTGGGCACAGACCTGGACAGTATGACAGAACTCTGCAGGTTATCTCTGCAGTAGATTGCAACTCCGCCTCCTTTGGCAGTTCTATCTTGACGGGAAATATTGTAGCCAATCTTCCTCTGTCCAGTGTCTGTGTTATTGTTCCCATCTTAATCTTTTCTTTTTATTGGCCAGTCTGATATGGCTTTTTCTGTACGCCTATGTAGATATTCCATTAAAAATAAGCTGATTCCAGCTATAGTAGTAATTTACAACATTAACAATGTCTACACTGTATTTCGGATCAATTTGATGTTGACTTTGAGACTGGTGTTTTGCGGGTAGTATTTAATGAAGCTGCCAGTTGAGGACTTGTCAAACTAGACACTCTAATGTACTTGTCCTCTTGCTCAGTTGTGCACCGGGACCTCCCACTCCTCTTTCTATTCTTGTTAGAGCCAGTTGGCGCTGTTCTGTGAAGGGAGTAGTACACAGCGTTGTATGAGATCTTCAGTTTCTTGGCAATTTCTCACATGGAATAGCCTTCATTTCTCAGAACAAGAATAGACTGACGAGTTTCAGAAGAAAGTTATTTGTTTCTGGATATTTTGAGCCTGTAATCGAACCCACAAATGCTGATTCTCCAGATACTCAACTAGTCTAAAGAAGGCCAGTTGTATTGTTTCTTTAATCAGCACAACTGTTTTCAGCTGTGCTAACACAATTGCAAAAAAAATTCTAATGATCAATTAGCCTTTTAAAATGATAAACTTGGATTAGCTAACACAACGTGCCATTGGAACACAGGAGTGATGGTTGCTGATAATGGGCCTCTGTAAGCCTATGTAGATATTCCATAAAAAAATCAGCCGTTTCCAGCTACAATAGTCATTTACAACATGAACAATGTCTACACTGTATTTCTGATTTTAAAAAAAAGGGCTTTTCTTTCAAAAACAAGGACATTTCTAAGTCACCCCAAGCTTTTGAACGGTAGTGTATATACACTCCTGGTCAAAAGTTTGGAATATTACTCATTCAAGGGGTTCTTTATTTGCACTATTTTTTACATTGTAGAATAAAAGTGAAGACATCAAAACTATGACTAACACATATGGAATCATGTAGTAACCCAAAAAGTGTTAAACAAATCAAAATATATTTTAGATTCTTCAAATAGCCACCTTTTGCCTTGGTGACAGCTTTGCACACTCATGGCATTCTCTCAACCAGCTTCATGAAGACCGCCACAGGAATGGAAGACCCAGAAATACCTCAGAGTTACCAGCCTCAGATTGCAGCCCAAATAAATGCTTCACAGAGTTCAAGTAACAGACACATCTCAACATCAACTGTTCAGAGGAGACTGTGTGAAACAGGCCTTCATGGTCGAATTGCTGCAAAGAAACCACTACTAAAGGACACCAATAATAAGAAGATGAACCTCAACCATATTGATGATGGTGATGGTGCTGCATCAGATGACCTGGCCTCCACAATCACCGGACCTCAACCCAAATGAGATGGTTTGGGATTGGACTGCAGTGAAGGAAAAGCAGCCAACAAGTACTCAGCATATGTGGGAACTCCTTTAAGACTGTTGGAAAAGCATTTCAGGTGAAGCTGGTTGAGAGAATGCCAAGAGTGTGCAAAGCTGTCATCAAGGCAAAGGTTGGCTACTTTAAAGAATCTCAAATATAAAATATATTTTGATTTGTTAAATACTTTTTTTGGTTACTACATGATTCCATGTGTTATGTCATAGTTTTGATGTCTTCACTTTTATTCTACAATGTAAAAAATAGTACATAAAGAAAAACCCTTGAATGAGTAATATTCCAACGTTTTGAACGGGGGTGTGTGTATATATATACACATACAGCGGGTGAAATAAATATACACGTCACCATTTTTCTCAGTAAATATATTTCCAAAGGTGCTATTGACATGACATTTTCACCAGATGTTGGTAACAACCCAAGTAATCCATACCAAAACAAATAAGTTCAGAAATTAAGTTGTGTAATAATGTGAAATGACACAGGGAAAAAGTATTGAACACACTTACTGATATTTATTTAATACTTTGTACAAAAGCCTTTGTTGGTAATGACAGCATTGCAATTTTTATTATACAGACAAATAAAAGTATAAATTCAAGTATTAAAGAGAAAACAGTGTCTGCACTTTTATCTTTTTACACATTCCTTTCCCACATATAACTGATTGAGAAAAAAAACAAACAAAAAACAAACTGCAACAACAGAGTAGCATGTTGACTACTTGAACATAAATTTTGCTCTCCTTTCTTTCTGGCCAGCAAATTTCTCAATGACTAAAGTCAGTCATCTCAGTAACAAGTCTCTTTTCCATGGACAGCAATGCCAGTGCATTCAGCCTCTCCTGGGTCATGGTGTTTCTGAGAAAAGTTTTTATTATTTTCAAGGTATTTTCAGAAGTACCTCTCAGCTTCAGCTGTGGTCATGGGTGTGGTAATGAGAACTTTTAGTCACCTCTTCATTGTGCCTTCTAATGCCAATCCTGTAGCCTTCATCTAGTTGTTCAGCAATGCTAACTCTGCCCAAAAACGTTAGTTTCATGCTATTATCAAGATGGCTGCGGCTACTGTCATGACGTTTGCATTTTTCAGATAGATGTTTGAGGTCTCTTACCCCCGTTGTTGTCCACAAAACTTCAGTGCCGACACATAACAAGCGCGGGTGAAGCTCCGGGTGCAGCTTCGGGTGCAGCTTCGTCCTCTGTCACTGACCTGGATTTGTAAATCGGGTTGGTCCTGTCCGAGATCCTTTATCCTTTTTTTTTCTTCCAGCGAACGCCTTGTGAAGGGATTTTTTTGTAAATAAATTACAGAATTTAGTTTAACTGCTGCCATTTATCTCTACGAAAGTGATCAGCATAGCAAGGTTTTGGCGGACTCGGAGTGACTGTGTGTCGGTGTCACCCACGCACTCGCAGTAGTGGCCAAGAGCGTAAAGTTGAATGACAGGTGACGAGAACCAATCAGATTGGATAAAATAACATGTATCCAATTCTGATTCGCCAGGGACGCAGCGACCTGCGCCCGGAGGAGGATCTTTAAGAAACCAATTAGAGACCAGCTTCAGGTCACATGCTGCCCGACTCCATTGACACGTTGCATGATCTTCTTCAGTAGCGGCTTGTCAATAGCATCCATTTGTCCGGCGTCCCGGAATTTTGAGGGGGCGGCGCCCCAGCGCCCTCTATTGACAAGCCGCTTCTGCTGCTAATTGCAGGTCTTTTTGAAGCTCTCCACAAGTGGTCCTTGGCTCTTGGACAACTCTTCTGATTATTCTTTTCACTCCTCTGTCATAAATCTTGCGAGGAGCACCTGGTCGAGGCAAATTTATGGTGAAATGATTGTCTTTCCACTTCCGTATTATGACCCCAACAGTGCTCACTGGAACATTCAGAAGCTTAGAAATGACAGGGGGCTGGATTGCTTTTTAATTACTGATAGTTTTCAGCTGTTGTCTTGACTTTCCATGCCTTTTTGCACCTCCCTTTCTTCATGTGTTCATAACTTAATTTCTGAACTTATTTGTTTTGGTTTCTTTGCATGTATGGATTACTTAGGTTGTTGACCTCTGACGTCATGTATAGCATTTTACTGCATTCCAATTTAAGCATTTGTCAATGTCCAACCCAATGGAGTACTCCTTTAATTCAACACATGGTACGAGTGTAAAGGGCTACAAGCTATTTTAAGATAATTTCAAAACCTAAGCTAATTTATTGTAGACATTACTAATTGAGAATCATACAAATGTACATGACTGACAGTTCACTGTTTAGTTCACTGTTTACAGGTTGCATAGTTGGAGAAGCTTCAATAACAGTTCACTCCAAAATCTAGGTTTATCCGTTTTCAGAGCTCTAAAGTGGTGTTATAGGGTCCAGTGCTCTGCTCTTGTAGCCATCTCTCTAACAGAAGTAGATACTGTAGATGCTTATTTGAGTAGAGTACTCCTTTAACTCAACTGTAAGTTGCTCTAACATCAGCACACAAAAAAAATATCTCAGTTTATGATATAGCAGATCAGAATGCCACTGTGCATTCCTCGTTTTTTCCATGTAATATATTTTCCACCTTTATAAACATGTTGACACAACAAGATTATAGCTGGTTGGTGACCTGTGTTTAACCCTGACAGAAATTGAAACCAAGACAGAGGTGAAGAAGATCATGCAACGTGTCAAAAGCAAACTTGATGATCTCCCTTCTACCAAACTCATTGACTTCCTCAAGTAAGCATTTTTAAATATGGAGAGAAACACACATGGAGAGAGATGCTTACAGGCCACTAAAATACTTTAATTGTTTTTGTCTTTCATTTCTAACAGAGGTAAAATCCAAACGTTGCAGAAAAACAAAAAAGAGATAGTGGGTGTTTTTGGGAAGACTGGATCTGGTAAGAGCTGCTTGATTAACACCATCTTGGGTGAGACAAAATTGCTGCCCTCTGGAAACCAAGGAGCGTGCACCTCGGTCATGATTCAGGTGGAGGCCAATACGACAGACTCGGACTCAAAATACATCGCAGAGATTGAGTTCATGACAGTGGAGGTAATAGCATCTGTTTCATCTGTTTATATCCTAATCTCACAATGTTTTGGAAGTGGTGTCATGATGAATAGTACAATTAACGAAAGGCTTCTCTGAAACATATCAAGGCACCTAAAACTAAGATCTGAATCGAGGTCGGTCATTGATTCAATATACACCTTGCATTAAAAGAAGGAGCAACGATAAAAGAAACAACAATACAATGTAGCTTAACATCATTGCACATCACGGCACAGATTTGGGGGGAGGGGGTTCTCGCTAGAAACGCTGGTCCTCTTAAATTTTTATTACAGGTTGCACACCAAAATATTTAAGGGCATGTCTGATGATTTACTCTGCCCATACAGTCATGATGATGTTTTAAATTGAGGGGAAAATTGATATCTGAACACAGTGCAGACACAATGCGGCCAACTTGCACGCATTTTAATACCAGGTGTAAATGCGAGGCCAGAATTCAGAATGTAATCCTACCACAGCTGTTTGGATAGAGATAATGCAAGGTGTAAATGGGGTCAGAATGTACAGCTTGGATACTCAATTGAGAGTGTGTTCCAGGTGTTATGCAATAGATACTGTACATAGATTAGTGGTAGGTCACAGATAGACACTACACTTTCACTACACCTCATCCCTAGGGGCAGTAGCAGCCGGGGCCAGGTGCTGTGCCAGGCTTGTAGATTGGCACGCCCATGAATCAATCTAATTAGCATAATAAAATCCCCATCAACATCTGTCTGTTTAAGCTAAAGATCTCGGGCGATGTCGGCCTTCCGCAGCTTCGGTGGAAGGTGGCAGAGCTACAGTAGTGTTTTTCAGACAAGAAGACATAAACAAAAATAATTCCTCTCACAAAAAAGTCTGTAGCGTCAGAACGGTTTGTGCTAAAAACTCAATGGTGTTCTCTAGTTTATGCTCTACAACCCCTACAAGCTTTAAGGGACTCTTCTGAAGTCGGTACCGCCGATGTGCCAACTTCAGTCTGTAGAGTCCAAACGGTTTGTGCTCCAAATTAATATGACCCCACCACCGAAAGCTGAGACTTTCATTAACACTTACGATGGCACTCACAAGCTATAAAATACTTGTCTGAAGATAACCCCGGTAACGGTTTCAAAAATTGAATGGAAGTATGGAAGTTTTGTGGCAAATCGTTTTTATATATATATACTGTACCTACCTACAGGTGTCCTAAAATTCAAAATCAAATGGATCAAATTGAGCTAAATGATCCATGGTATGACCATCTTAAATACAACTGGCCAAGGATCTCTAGACAATACATCATCTTGGGTGAGACTGGCTAGGTGGTTTCGTAACACTAGGCTGGCTAATAGAGATACAGTATATTACACATTTGTTATGGTTTTACATTTTTATTAGGAATGGAAAGAGGAGCTAGGATCCATCTTCAGAGACAGATCTTACAAGGATGGAAATGATGAAGACCAGGAAAGAGATTACTATGACTACGATGATGACGATGGTGGTGAAAAGATATCAGCTTTGTATGGAAAAGATGCACGTGGGGCAACCTTAGAAGAACTAATGGACAGGAAGCACTTCAGAGAAATTCCAGAGTTTCGTTTTTCAGTCAAGAAAGAATTTCTATGTGACACCGTAAGTGACAGTGTCATGCTAGTTCACTTCCGTGAATATTGTGTGCTTTTGTGAAAAAAAGAATTTGGTTAAAAATACATTCTTTGTCAATGGCTTATTTTCAGAAAAAAAAACATTTTTTTTCATCAATGCATATAATGTTGCTTTATTACAATTGCAGGCTGAAGAACTCTCTGAAAAGATAACTTGTTTCACACGGAGTGACACACAGAGTAATACATTTCAAAGACAGTATTGGCCGCTTGTGAAGTGTATAAACATCAAGGTGCCAAACTCCAAAGACCTGCTGGAGCATGTTGTGCTGGTTGATCTTCCAGGCAATGGAGACTGCAACAAGAGCAGAGATGAGATGTGGAAATCGGTATTTATTTACAATTCTTATTGATGATGATCCCATGTTCTGTTTAGAATTGTATTCATGCAACTTCGAATTTGGTTGATGTTGGATCAACATCATGGGTATCAACATCATACAGTGTAGGTACAGGGCCAAATGGCTGGCTTTATCTACGTGTTTTAGTTTATTCATATTTATTGATTAGTAAATACATATTACATAGCCATAGCTGTGGAAAGTAGTTTGGGATGCAGAAGAAAAAAATGTGCCCACTCTGAGGTCCCTAATACAGGACTGGTAAAGGTCCAGTGCACTACTTTTGCGAAAAATTGTAAGAAAAATTATGTAAATGTTTGAGGACAGGGTTTTGTTCATTCTGGATTCCATTAGAATGACAATCACAGAGAACTCTTACAATTCCAAATATAATCATGCAAAATACTGTTCTTAATTATACACCTACCTTATTTTCCAAAGCAGAGGTGCTGAAAAAATAGTTGTGTCTGCTCTACAGATGTCTATATCGGTCCACTAATACTAGTAAAGTACCAGTGCACTATTTTTGTGATAAATATTTTTAATATTTTTTAAATACAATTTTTGTTTGTTTCAGGGGGTGCTGCAGCACCTTCAGCACCCCTACTTCCCGCGGCTATGTACAGTCATGTGGAAAAGTAAGTACACCCCCTGGAAAGCATATTTGGATAATCTTCACTTCAACACTATTGACAGATAAAGGTTACCCAATTTAACAAATCACACACAAAAAAAACAACTTTGAAAATGTCATTGACTTCTATGAGCATCTTTCGGAATTTTCGTGGAAATGGAATGATGTACTTTGAATTGCTTGGAAATGGATTTGTAATCCCTCCCAGACTCATGGGCATCAATAATATTTCTTCTGAGGGCCTCGGGCAGGTCTTTTGATCTTTGAATGATGTGTTACCACACACCCATATGGTTAAGACCAAACCAGACCAATTTTCTTATATTTATGGAAGGCTGGACTCTCCTAAGTTTCTCTCTAATGTTTTCTAATCCTTTGCACTTGTTTTGGTACACCTGATTCACATTTTTGCCATGTTATGTGATGGTAAAGGTAGGGGTGTACTAACTTTTTCCACATAAGGAAAAGGCATTTTTGTTTATTTTAATTGCATAACATTTTAAAAGTTTTTGTTATTTGTTAAATTGGGTAACCTTTATCTGTCAATAGTGTTATTCATCTGTCATCTATCCAAATATGTAAAAAAAAAAAAAAAAGAAAAAAAAAAAGAAGAGAACTTTCCAGGGGGTGTACTTACTTTTTCACATGACTGTATGTAGGCCTACGAATGCTATGCATACTATTAATAATATATTGTGTATATTATACCTTTAATGTTGGAACGTTGTTGGAAGTTAATGTTATACTTCTTCAGTTTGTTGGAAACTGCACTGCTGTGTGGATTGTAAGCGACATTGCAAGAGCAACTTCAGAAAAGGAATCATGGGAGATTTTAGACAGCACCGTTAGCCTCTTGGGACCTGGTGGAGAATGTCGAAGCATCAGTTTCATCTGCACCAAGACAGACTACATTGATGAGAATCAAAAGGCTGATGCACGTACCTGTATTTTGCGCCGAAATGAAACAACCAAGAAGCAAGTGAGGGACAAGTTCAGCAAACAAAAAGAAATTAAGGTAAGTTATGTCTGACATAAAGGAGCATTGTCATGCTAATACTGTATGTAGTAGTGTTGAATATTTAGTAATTTCATGGAATTCCATGAGATCAAGATTACGTTGTACCATAAAGCTTTTCATCAGACATTTTTGTTGTCTAATATACAAAACAAACAATTGAGTAATAGGTACTTATTTTCAGTTATCCTAATCTGGTTTTTACCAGTCATGTTCTTCAAAATATATTTGATTACTTTAATTAGTTGAGCACAACTTCAATATACATATTTAGACCTTGCAAAATGTCAGTGTGTGGACATTATTTAAGTGGCTGTCATTGTTTCATAAACACCTTTCAGAAACACTTCAGTGGGGGAAAGGACTTCCTTCAGGTGTTTACTGTGAGTTCCTCAGAATACCAAAACGAAAAGCATTTGCCACAAGAAGAGACAGGTACGATAACTGAATGTGTTTTTTGATTTTACGACATACACTTAGAAAAAAATGTCTAAGTAGAACCATACAGGGTTCTTTGGTTTGTCCCGACAGGTGAACTCTTTTTAGTGCTGCGTTAGAACCCTAGGGTTCTTCAAAGAACCCCTGTATATGTTTCTACTTAGTACCTTCTATGATGGGTTCTGCCTAGAACCCTCTATGAATGGTTCCACCTAGTTATACCCACTTGAGGCTCCCAAGTGGCGCAGCAGTCTAAGCCACTGCATCTCAGTGCAAGAGGCGTCACTACAGTCCCTGGTTCAAATCCAGGCTGTATCACATCCAGCCATGATTGGGATTCCCATAGGGCGCCGCACAATTGGCCCAGGTTTGGCCGGGGTAGGCTGTCATTGTAAATAAGAATCTGTTCTTAACTAACTTGCCTAGTTAAATAAAATAAATATTCTAACACAGTGGTGTTAGGAATCTCTGGGTTTACAGGCCACATCAGGCCTGCAAGTCACATTATGCTGGCTTACAAAGTGATGTGTAATTCCTATTGGAATCAAGCCAGAGCTACGATATCCAACAATTGGAATTGTTAATCACCCTCAATCTGCATTCAGAATGACTGCCAGGGTAGGAAGGCTTGAATACTGAGACTACCTCGATCATATAAACTGCAACAACCATCTCAGTAACGGATGCAATAAATCCAACAGTTTAGATACCTTTAAAAAACGGTATGTTATTTATCTTTGTGTACCATAACATTAATCAACCAATCAATGTACATACAAAAACACAGATATTGCAGTAAAACATACAAAAATCTCCCTGCAATAGAGCATACTGGGAAATATAATATATGGTTCTATGTAGAACCCTTCTTGCCTTCCAAAGAATCCTTCTGTCTTCCATATAATCATCTAAGTTCTTAGGATGTTAAAGGTTCTAGGTAGAACCCTATCCCTCTGGAAATAACCCTTTTGTAACCCTTTTTTCTAAGCATGTAGAAACAAATTACATTTGATTGTGTCCTGTATTCATATGCTTATGCTTTTTTTATATTCTTTGTGTGTGTTGTATTGTAAACTGTTTTACCTAGCAACAAACTTCACCTTAGCAGAATAATTATTTCAATATGACCTGTAGTATCTGTGAAATTGAAACATGCAATTTGTCTTAGTCAATAACAACTCAAAGTGTAACCTGGACCATATGATGGTCAATAATGCAGGTTCTTGTTTTCTATCAAATATTGTGGGTAGTGTGTGCACCTACATCATGCTAAGCTATCCTCATGTCCTCTGAAACATTTCACTCTATTGTATGAAGACCAATCTTCTCTGAAAATAACATCTTGCTCTTTTGAACACCACTAAGTGCTACTTCCTAACTTGAGATCTGCACGCATAACTAGATTTATTTATCATTTAGTTAATCAAACTGAAACAGAAATAGGAAAATGTAAATGATCAAGACTTGAATCCAGGATCAATAATAGCATCAATAATAGCATCAAAAGAACACTACCACCAACCAAAGGTAAAAATAAATATATTGTTTTTAACTGATGTTGCAGAAATACCCAAAGTTCAGGAATTTCTCAGAAATCTCAATGATCGTCGTACAAAGACTTCAGATTATGTTTCTGGAGCCTATGGGATACTCTCTCTGATACAAGGAGCCAAAAGCAGTGATATGGTATTGTACTAACAGCAGACCAAAAGTATTTATATCAGTTAATATAGTGTGAATCAGTGTATTATATTGATTATGTTGAGTTTGGATTTCAGACAGACAGCAAAGAAGAGGTGTGCCAGGTTCTGGAACAGAGGCTCAAGGATGAGATCAAGTCCATTGGTCAAACTATGGATGAGGTTTACAAGACTTTTGAACGATGTCTCTCAAAGGGAGTTCAACAGTCAGAAGAATCATGCGAGAAATTTATGAACAAAGTGATTGCACCAGTAAGTTATATAAAAAAAAAAGTTTTAACAATAGGCGCTTTTCCATTGTCCGTGCTAGCCATTTTGTGCTAGCGCCAGAGAAGCTGAAAATCCAAAGACTCAACCAGGACCCCAAAAGCGATTTGATTATTTTTTGTAACTCACATTAGCGTGAGATAGATTCAGACTTATTTACAGTGCATTCGGAAAGTAATCAGACCCCTTCCCTTTTTCCACATTTTAGCCTTATTCCAAAATGGATTAAATAACACATTTTCCTCATCAAACTACACACAATACCCCATAATGACAAAGCGCAAACAGGTTTTTAGACATTTTTGCAAATGTATAAAAAATAAAAAAACAAAAGTATTCAGACCCTTTGCTATGAGACTCAAAATTGAGCTCAGGTGCATCCTGTTTCCATTGAGCTTGTAGCGTCATACCCATGAAGACTCAAGTCTGTAATCGCTGCCAAAGGTGCTTCAACAAAGTAAAGTAAAGGGTCTGTTTACTTATGTAAATGTGATATTTCAGTAAAAAAAAAAATAATTATCCCAAAATTCTGAAAACCTGTTTTTGCTTTGTCATTATGGGGTATTGAATATAAATTGATGAGTGGAAGAAAACAATTTAATACATTTTAGAATAAGGCTGTAACGTATAATATTTTTTTTTAATTCAAGGGGTCTGAATACTGTTACTCCGAATACTCCGAATGCACTGTAAATGGGAGAGTAATCTTTCGTGGACAGACGCACGTAACATAACTGTTATTGTCTGCATCTGTCAACAGTGTGGGATGCGACATCTAACGAGGAACTTGTTCCAGTAAGCAGACTTTTTGTCACTGATCATTTGGACTAATCATGATTTCGCAGGTGTTCACATCTTTCGAATTTTGAAGGGGGAGGGGACATTTGGCCCATAGACCTGCCCATAACTTGCAAAGAAAGGGGGGTGGAGCTACCAGCCTGCTTCCACTGGTTCAATCTACAACCTGCGCAGACTCTGAGCAAAGATCCATACACAAGAACATCTTGTCCATAAGGCCCTCTTTGTCGACAATTGTGCCTCAACAGATCTACCTCAATGCATCTGAGCTCCGGAATGTCGAAACTTCACACACTCAACCAATAAATAACAAGCAGAATCCTGCCCAAGCCAGTCATTGGGAAGACTGAAGAACAGGATACTCAACCATCACACCATCCTTCTATCCACAATACTGAAAATCTTTACTATGGTAGTCATCACAACCCTGCTGTATGGCTGTGAAACTTGGACCCTGAACAGTCACCACATCAAACAGCTGGACACATTCTATACACAATCTCTAAGATCAACTATGGGTATCCGATGGCAAGACAAGGTCTTCAACCTGGAGGTAATGCAGAGAGCAAACAGCACAGCTCCGATGGACTGGCCGCACCATCAGGATGCCCCATCACCGTCTCCCAATAAGTATTTTCTTTGGCAAGCTGCAGCAGGGGCATTGAAAGACAAGCCAGCCCAAGTGTTTCAAAGACAACCAGCAATAGGCAACTTCGAGCGGGAAAGAAACAATCATCTAACTGAAGCCAGAGAAAAGTGTCATTACTGCACAACCGGGCCAACAACACCAACAGAAGAACTTGTCTGTCCCTCATGTCTCAGAGTCTGCATTTCAAAACTTGGACTCCTGAGCCTCTGAAGCACCCACAATAAACCAAAGTGACGTGCACAAGATGTTATTATCCAAACCGACGGACTCCCAGAGAGAGAGAGAGAAATGGGAGAGTGGTACATTCCTATATATATGAAATTATCGTCTGTTGATTCTCTTGATTTTCACATTTCTCTGGTGATAGCATGCATTGGCTCTCACAGATATAGGCTTGCACAATAATGGGAAAGCAGCTATTGATAGATACTTCTGCATGACAGATTTTCAATGCTATGCTGCTAAAAACATTGAACATATTTTCATTTTCTATTCCCAGAGTAGTGAAGTCTTTATGCAAGAATGGCGGTGTTTACAAACCAAAAGGGAAAAGGGAAAGGAGAAGGGAAATCAACCTTAATGAGAGTTTAGCCTCATGTATGAGAAGTAGTATTGATGAAGAGTTTAAGAAATATTTCCCGTAAGTCATTTCATCATTATCAGTAAAAAATAAATAAATAAACAGTTAATACTGGAATTCAATCAACATGGAATTCAATCAACTCTGGTAACCATCCTTCTGATTTGGACATATTGTGTTCCAGAAATGAGGGCAAATGCGGCCCAATCATGGAACAGATTGATACATTCACCCTTGACACAACCAGCTTGTTTGGAAAGCACCCGGAAGTGACACTGCATCTGATATTCCTCAAGACAGAGGTAGGTTTTTCAACCAAAAATCTGGAAAAGCATAATTGACATATACAACCCCCATTTTCAAGACTGATATAAGTCAAACTGTAACTAGGCCACCCAGGAACATTCAATGTCGTCGTGGTAACTCCAGTGTCTTGTATTTTAGGTCATTGTCCTACTTAAAGGTGAATTAGTCTCCGGTGTTTGTTGGAAAGAAGAGTGAACCACGTTTTACCCTAGGACTTTACCTGTGCTTAGCTGTTTTCCGTTTCTTTTTATCCTAAAAAACTCCCTAGTCTTTTCCAATGACAAGCATACCCATAACATGATGCAGCCACCACCATGCTTGAAAATATGAAGAGTGATACTCAGTGATGTGTTATGTTGGATTTGCCCCAAACATAACGCTTTGTATTCAGAACAAAACTTAATTTATTTTCCCTGTTTCAAACAGGATGCATGTTTTGGAATATTTGTTTTCTGAAACAGGCTTCCTTCTTTTCACTCTGCCGTTAAATGTTGTTGATCCATCCTCTATTTTCTCATATAACAACTATTCAACTCACAATTGGTGAAATCCTGAGCAGTTTACTTCCTCTCAGTCATTGTGTAGAGAATCATTATAGCATCTAATCCGCTGTGAAATGTAAAGACACAAAAACTAAACTTAAGTACCACATACAACCGATCTAACGCTTCTTAGACTTGCTTTCAATGAGAAGGACAGATCTTGTATTGTGAATTTGGTCGGGTCGTCCAAACATTTTACACAAAATCTCAGTACCTGTCAAAAGTTTGGACACACCTACTCATTCAAGGGTTTTTATTTTATTTTATTTAATACATTGTAGAATAATAGTGAAGACATCAAAATTATAAAATAACACATATGGGATCAAAAAAGTGTATATTTGTCACAGGCGGGTGCAGAGACAGACCAAGACGCAGCGCAGGGATTATAGTAGTTTGACATCTTTTCTTTATTTATACTATGTATAGCTCAGAAAGTATACTATGTATAACAAACACAAAAATGACGAACTACTAAACGAAAACAAAACACGATATTTTAAACGTAACCAAAAGCACACTTACTTTCACCGTGACTGCGACATTTAACGACCCACACAGACAAACATATATATGATCCCTAATTAGAGACAATGCAGTGCAGCTGCCTCTAATTAGGGATCCAACCCAAAACCCACATAGAAACAGAAAAGGAAGACTGTCAGACTCTGACCATAGCTCCATAGAGAAGCAAATAGGCCTCTATGGCCAGAGCCTGACAATATTTTATATTATAGATTCTTCAAAGTAGCCACCACTTTGCTTTGATTACAGCTTTACACACTCTTGGCATTCTCTCAACCAGCTTCATGAGGAATGCTTTTCCAACAGTCTTGAAGGAGTTCCCACATATGCGAAGCACTTGTTGGCTGCTTAACCTTCACTCTGCGGTCCAACTCTTCCCAAACCATCTGAATAGGGTTGAGGTTAGGTGATTGTGGAGGCCATGTCATCTGATGCAGCACTCTCCTTCTTGGTCAAATAGGCCTTACACAGCCTGGATGTGTATTTTGGGTCATTGTCCTGTTTAAAAACAAATTATAGTCCCACTAAGTACAAACCAGATGGGATGGTGCGTCGCTGCAGAATGCTGTGGTAGCCATGCTGGTTAAGTGTGCCTTGAATTCTAAATAAATAACCGACAGTGTCACCAGCAAAGCACCATCACACCTCCTCCTCCATGCTTCACGGTGGGAACCACACAGGCAGAGATCATCCGTTGACCTACTCTGCGTCTCACAAAGACACGGCGGTTGGAACGGCGTCTAATGTCCATTGCTTGTGTTTCTTGGCCCAATCAAGTCTCGTCTTCATATTGGGGTGACCTTTAGTAGTGGTTTCTTTGCAGCAATTTGACCATGAAAGCCTGATTCACACAGTCTCCTCTGAAAAGTTGATGTTGAGATGTGTATGTTACTTGAACTCTCTGAAGCATTGAGCTGCAATCTGACGTGCAGTTAACTTTAATTAAGTTATCCTCTGCAGCAGAGGTAACTCTGGGTTTTCCTTTCCCGGTGCGGTCCTCATGAGAGCCAGTTTCATCATAGCGCTTGATGGTTTTTGAAGAAACTTTCAAAGTTCATGACATTTTCCGGATTGACTGACCTTCATGTCTTCAAGTCCTTTCTATTTGCTTATTTGAGCTGTTCTTGCCATAATATGGACTTGGTCTTTTACCAAATAGGGCTATCTTCTATATACCACCCCTACCTTGTCACAACACAACTGATTGGCTCAAACGCATTAAGAAGGAAAGAAATTCCACAAATTAACTTTTAAGAAGGCACACCAAAAATTTAACGAGTTCCCTTAGTATCTGGCTAGATTATAAATTGGCATTTAAAATGCATGTTAATGAGCTGCTAAAGAAATTGAAGATCACATTTTAATATTTTACAGAAATAGAGCATGTCTGTCTTTTGATAATAGAAAGGAAGTTGTCCACGGCACTTTTGTCTGTTTTAGATTAAAGGGATATAATCTATATGCATGAGGGGTCTTCTTCTGCTCTCTATATTTTTATATCTGAAAGGTAACTGAATTGAAGGCAAAACTAATCTGTGACCTCCGCAAGAAAAAGAAAATAATCTACTCCACTCTAACCGAGTCAATCAAGGACTCCATGCATCGATGCTATATAAGTAAGTCTTGAAATTAACATGTATTATCTGAGATAAAGTGTTGTGGCCTAGTGATGGAAATTATAATGATATTTGTGAAGACGTTTTCAAACATACAGTGCATTCGGAAAGTATTCAGACCTCTTCCCTTTTTCCAAATTATAACATTACAGACTTATTCTAAAATTGATTAAATACAAACATGTCCCACATCAATCTACAAAATGTACCCCAAATTGCAAATGTATAAAAAAAATAAAAAACAGAAAAACCTTATTTATTTATATTCAGACCCTTTGCTATGAGACTCGAAATTAAGCTCAGGTGCATCCTGTTTCTATCAACGTTACAGGTAAGACCCAAATGCAGAAAAAGTCGGAGTAACAACTGTTTACTAATCCCAGGGGAAGGCAAAAGACAGGTCAGGGGCAGGCAGAGGTCAGTAATCCAGATAGACGGGGCAAAGGTACAGGACGGCAGGCAGGCTCAGGGTCGGGGCAAGCAGAGTTCTGTAATCCAGAGTAGTGGGGCAGAGGTACAAGACGGCGGGCAGGCTCAGGGTCAGGGAGGATTGGTCAAAAACCAGGAAAACTGGAAAACAGGAACTATAGCGAGACGGGGGCAGAGGGAAAACAGCTGGTAGGCTTGAAGAAACAAAACGACAATCTGGGGAAGGGTACCAACAAATATCTGCAGCATTGATGGTCCCCAAGAACACAGTGGCCTTCATCATTCTTAAATGGAAGAAGTTTGGAACCACCAAGACACTTCCTAGAGCTGGCCGCCCGGCCAAACTGAGCAATCGGGGTAGAAGGGCCTTGGTCAGAGAGGTGACTAAGAATCTGATGGTCACTCTATAAGAGCTCCAGATATCCTCTGTGGAGATGGGAGAACCTTCCAGAAGGACAACCATCTCTGCAGCATACCACAGGCCTTTATGGTAGAGTGGTCAGACAGAAGCCACTCCTCAGTAAAAGGCACATGACAGACCGCTCGGAGTTTGCCAAAAGGCACCTAAAGGACTCTCAGCCCATGAGAAACAAGATTCTCTGGTCTGATGAAACCATGATTGAACTCTTTGGCCTGAATGCGAAGCGTCACGTCTGGAGGAAACCAGGCACCATTCCTATTTAAGCATGGTGGTGGCAGCATCATTTGTGGGGATGTTTTTCAGCGGTAGAGACTGTGAGACTAGTCAGGATCGAGGGAAAGATGAACAGAGAAAAGTATAAAGAGATCCTTGATGAAAACCTGCTCCAGAGCGCTCAGGATCTCAGACTGGGCCGAAGGTTCACTTTCCAACAGGACAACGACCCTAAGTACACAGCCAAGACAACGCAGTCTTGCTTCGGGATAAGTCTCTGAATGTCCTTGAGTGGCCCAGCCAGATCCCAGACTTGAACCCGATCGAACATATCTGGAGAGCCCTGAGAGCACCCGTATTCCACCGGAATTCGAAGATCTGAGCGGGGTGTTTTCTCGAGAAAAGGCCAAGTGTCTCCCTCCTCACCGTGCCTGGGACTGCGCCATTGACCTGGTACCAGACGCCACGCCCCCCCGAAGAACAATCTATCCGCTCTCTATGGCCGAAACGGAGACTATGGAGACATACATCTGAGAGACGCTGGAGCATGGGCACATCCGCCATTCCACCTCCCCTGGTTTCGTGAAGAAGAAGACATGATTGGGGAAGTTACCAGAAAGCACAACTGAGCAACAGAAATTGCTGGCTATGCGATCTGCACGCAAGACACCTAGTGTGCTCACCTGCGCTAACTGGCCACTTGTGCCAGTGACCCTGAGCTAGGCGCATAAGACTCTCGCCCGCATCTCGCCCCTCCGCGGGATGGTCAAACACTGCTCGGAACTGAGTGATGAACCTAGGGACCGACCTTAACTCCACAGCCCTGCTCCCCCACAGTGCCGTTGCCCATTCGAGTGCACGCCCCGTGAGAAGAGTGATCATCGCGTGCACGTTCTCTGAGTCCGACACCGTTTCATCGCCTAAATACAGTTCGCACTACAGAAGGAACCCACGACATCCCTCCGGATTGCCATCATATTTATCTGGAACGGACTCGACACGATCGGGTGTTGGGGACGCTGTGGCTCCAGCTGAACCCACCGGGTGCTCCCTGCCCGATCGTGCTGCCATGAGGGACATCATGTCCCCGAGTGCGGTTACCAACATGGTGACTTGTTCCTCCATGGCTCGGCGTCTCTCCTCCAGCTCAGGTGCCCGACCGGGTAGCCCAGCTCCCTCTCCGCGCCCGTCCAGGGGAAAAGGAAAAATCAAAAGGTGCAGACAAATACGAACTGGTGGGAAAAAAAAAAAGGTGCCTCGGGTTGGGCGGGTTATTCTGTGATATTGCGAGGGGTGAAAGTGAAAGAGGAGGCAAAGAAACAGTTATGATGCGAACATAAATTAGAGATTTAATACGAAAGACAGCAATACACAATAAGGAAACAATAACCAGCGAGGGGTGAAACAAACACACAAGGCTATATGGTGACCCTGCCATCTAACCCACGACCGCCGGTTAGAACGCCGGCGAGGAGGAGCGCCGGAGAGGAGGATGATTCTGGCCTTCTAGGGAGACTTGCAAAGAAAAAGCCATATCTCAGACTGGCCAATAAAAAGAAAAGATTAAGAGCTTCCATTTTCTTTTTTTGGGCCAGTCTGAGATATGGCTTTCTTGGCAATTTCTCGCTTGGAATAGCCTTCATTTCTCAGAACAAGAATAGACTGACGAGTTTCAGAAGAAAGTTCTTTGTTTCTGGCCATTTTGAGCCTGTAATCGATCCCAAAAAAATGCTGATGCTCCAGATACTCAACTAGTCTAAAGAAGGACAGTTTTATTGCTTCTTTAATCAGCACAACAATTTTCAGCTGTGCTAACATAATTGCAAAAGTGTTTTCTAATGATCAATTAGCCTTTTAAAATTATAAACTTGGATTAGCTAACACAACGTGCCATTGAAACACAGGAGTGATGGTCGCTGGTAATGGTCCTCTGTACGCCCATGTAGATATTTCATTAAAAAATCTGCAGTTTCCAGCTACAATAGTAATTTACAACATTAACAATGCCTACACTGTATTTCCTGATAAAAAATGTGCTTTGTCGTTATGGGGGTATTGTGTGTAGATTGATGAATGGGGAAAACTATTTCATCCATTTTAAAATAAGGCTGTAGCATGACAAAATATTGAAAAAGTCAGGTGCATCATTGCGCATGAAGTCTGAATACTTTCCGAATGTACTGTATGTAGAATGTGCAGTGTTAATAACAGATGAAGTCGTACAATGGTTATGGAAACAATATGATGACTGTGTTTTAGGGGCATCAGAGCATACAGGAAAAGATTCTCTGAAAAGGATGAAAGATGAGCTACACCATCACATGAAGAATAACAACATTTTCCAGAAGGCCAAGGAAGATATGCTGGGATGTTTAATCAACCTGAAGGTTTGACAAATTCAGGGCTGGATAGCATATAATAGAAAAATTTGTAGAATTGCTGGAAATGTGCTTTAAAACGACTAAATGCTCTCTCAACTTCATGGCAAAATATGTAGAATAGCAGGAAAATATATATTTTACCTTTTTTACTAGGCAAGTCAGTAAAGAACAAATTCTTATTTACAACTGCCTTGTTCAGGGGCAAAATGACAGATTTTTTACCTTACCCTCGGCTACCTGCCACCCCCAAATTTATAATCCTCATGAAAAAATATGAACAACAGCATGAGCTGAGATAAGCTATAAAACTACACATTTTTCTCTCTGCACTATGGCAAAATGTGTTGAAATGCAGTAAGTTAGCTGATAAAAGCTCTGGACAAATTGTACAGTATAGTTAGAAACATGTATTAAAGTGGATGAGTAGACAATTAGGATTTGCTGAATTCAAATATTTGAGGCTTGAAAGGAAACCAAAATTCACTCAAGAAGCACCTAGTATATGAACACCTGGTGCACAGCATTTAGACTTGGTTGTGGTAAAGTACATCATCACTTAGTGTAAGAGTGGACTAATTAATAATTTCTGTCCTACATTAGGAACACATTGTGATGCAGCTAAACTGTAAACTACAAGAATCAATGGATCTCTCATTCAAGACCCCCAACAGCTCGCTCCTCCCAGGTAAATGAAACGGACCATATGCTTTAGGGACATATTGCAATTTACTGGGGGGGAGGGATGCACCAAAAATAGGGGAGAGTTGTGTTGTGTTTTATTGGGCACAGGGAGGGTAGTGCATTTTATCCCCTGGTTTACATTTGCTCTTTTGCATGTTTTACTATATCATTTATTCCATCAAAGCCAAATGTCCTCATCTGCTTGCATGCGCCTCCCCTATGTAAAGGTGTTTTGGTACTTCCCTTATGCACTACGCTTTTCCTTGACTATTACTATACCACAGGTCAGTATAGTCTACAAGTCTATTGGTCTATCCTGCCCTCTATCCACCATTCATAGTCCAGTGTCGTTTCTAGCTTGTATGGCTCCCTGGGCGAAACCCCCTTTCAGACCCCCCCAAGACTGGTTTTATATTGTTCATAACGATTTTGCACAAACCAGAAAAAAATGCAACAATATGTCTGTGAAACTATATATTCACAGTATTATGAATTAATTGTGGTTTATTTGGTAACATTTCGTGGTGTGACTGATTTTACTAATTGCGTTAGTACTGTACAAAGTTAAGACGTGCTCTTTTTGATAGATTCCCCCGCTTACAGTGGGGAGACCTGAGGTCAACCTACCCCTGCCCCCCTCCCCATCTCATACTTCTGAGTGGGAGACCTTTCCAGGCAGTAGCCTGCCTAGCTCACAAACTAGAATCAGGGTGCCCACTTGACAAGGTTAATTGACCCACAGCCCCACACGGTGACATGATATCATTGACATGAAGTGCAAATGAGCGATAGAAAACCGATCGCGCAAATGTCACCATTCCAAGATGCCGCCCTGGGCGGCTGCCCATGTCGCCTATACTTAAATCTATCACTGATAGTAACAACGGTGGTAGGTGGATCAGTTGTCCAGATCGGCGATAGGCCAACTAGCAATCATACCACACAAAAAGAAACATTCAAAGCGGCATACATTTTAAATATGAATCGATAAGAACAAATAGGAATAGCTGATAGGCAGAGGAGAAGCCAGGTGCATCATTGCGCAAGAAAAAACAGTAAAGACATGAGACACAGAGCTAAAAACTCTGTTCAGGGACAATCTTGATCTTGTTTAGGGACAATATCATTTTCCTACTTAGACTAGCCTACAACAAAACAATGCAATGAATAATTGTGTTGATGTTTTCAAGTGAGTACAACATTCTAGTCTACTCTAGGCTGCAGTGAGAGTAGACATGGCTTTAATATGTAGAATAATACATATTAAAGCCCTGTGATTGAATGTTTCATTCAATTTGGATCAGTTGTGGGTCTACTCCTCAGTTTATAAATTCTAGAAAGGCACAGTAGCAGGCCAGTGTGGCTTGATTTTTACTTCTGATACTGAATGTGCTGTCTGTTGCAATTCATCATTATCCTAAGTCTTCCTATAATAATGTGGCCACATATGTTCCCAGCAGGCCTAGAGGAGTTCGGATTGGTCTGCCATATAGAAGGCTTCTATTTGAGCTGGTCAGTCTGTGTTGGTAATCCTGTTGAACGCTGCTTTTTAAAAAATGTATATTGTAGTGGAGCTGCATAAGTGTTGCTCTCCACTTTCCAGAGGATCGAGTTTTGAAATAAGTGGAATTAGAGTATGATAGCTAAAGATGGCGAAAACACCTGTATCCGGATTACATCTTCAAACTAAGGGCAACCGTGGCATGGCATCTGGCGTGACAGAGAGACCCGTCCATCATGCATGATGATGTATACGGATAAGATAGTTTAGCTAGCTACATTTTCAGATACTAAACGTTTCTAATTTTGAAAGAAAGTTGTTTCATTTCAAGCTAAAGTGTCCTCCGAGCATGTGCTAACCAACTGGCAAGTGTCTTCACTGACACTGAGATGCAGTGTCTTAGACCACTGCGCCACTTGGCAGCCAAATTATTAATATATTAATATACTGTATATTAATATGTTTGTATTTGATTAGAGCTTTGATCTGCATGAAAATTCAAGTCTGATGCTAGCTGTGCCTGATGAGCCATACATTAAAAGCCTTTTATGAGCCATACATTAAATACATTTTATGAGCCCCACATTAAATACATTTTATGAGCCCTACAGTAAATACATTTCATAAGCCTAAGCCCACAAAAAAACAAATGATTGGGCTGTTATCCAATATGTTGTGATTGTCATTAATATGATGACTGTTATTTATCGAATCAACTAACTATGTTTAATTGTTACCCGATTTAAATTAATCATGTAACAATTAATGCATTAGGAATTTTGGGCACCACAAAATAAGTTGTTTATAGAGTTACCATCTCCCAAATTAAATTAAAATAAATATATAAGTTATATATCGAAAACAGTCACTTATTAATCATTACCTCATATCAGTCTCATTCTGAATGTGGCATACTCCTTGGATCCGCAAGAACCCCAGCTTTACTGATCATTCCGTACCACACAAATTGGCTTAATTATTTATTTACTAACTAACTAAATGATAATACAGGATACACACACACGGTATAGGTTATTGATTAGAAATGTAATACAATGGAAACGGTTACCTAGTGGACTAAGAACAGCATGACTGCTTGGATGTCAAAAGAAAGGGAGGGGTAGATAAAGAAGGAGTGAGAGAGGGAAAAAGAAAGTCAAACTTATCGTACATACGTTTGGAAACTACCCTTAAAGTAATCATAATACTTTGCTCATGAACCACCGCCCGTTTGGGTAAGAAATCATTACTATATTTATGTGTAGATGTCTTTGTTCATCGTCTATCTCTGTTGAACCAAGCCTTCTCAAAATGGGTTTTAGTGTCCTATGGGTGTACTGCGCTGATTGCCCACCAGAGGTCAAAATGTCCTTCTTCTTAGTTGTCTGGTCTTGTAGTGAAGGGTTTCTTCAGAGCAGATACTTAAGATACACCAATGATTGTCTAAGATGGGATTTTCTCCTTCCCATCTCGTGTCTTTAGTCAAAGTTCTAGGACCACTTTTTCATGCCCAGCTGCAGACTGGAAATGTTAAGGTCTAGTCTGGTGAGTTTATCTTCTTCACCTCTGGTTAAGGTTCAAAGTTCTAACCATGTCAAACGTGTGGCCACAGCTCCCCATCTTCTGGTCTAATGTAAATTTCGTTACCAATGCTTCTTATCCTTGGTTAAAAAGGGGGAGTTCCATCACGCAGACACTCTCTTTGAGCTCACTTGGGGCGTGGCTACTGACTGTATAGTTTAGATGAAAAACAATTATCTAATTAGAAAATAAAACTATTTCTTATACACAACATATTACACTTGACGGATAGAATGTGTACACTTCCAAATTCCTCTTATTTCTTGATACCAACCTTAATGACATCACAAAATAATAGATAGATAGATAGATAGATAGATAGATAGATAGATAGATAGATAGATAGATAGATAGATAGATAGATAGATAGATAGATAGATAGATAGATAGATAGATAGATAGATAGATAGATAGATAGATAGATAGATAGATAGATAGATAGATAGATAGATAGATAGATAGATAGATAGATAGATAGATAGATAGATAGATATAGGCTACCGGACATTACACGCAACAGAAAAACATAAAAGCCCATAGATGTACAGTAGCAATGTCAAAAAATAAGGTGACCCCAGAAAGCCAGATGGAGACGTGCATTCAGTTCTTATATTGCTGTAGCATATGCTGCAGCAAATGTAAGGACCACAATGGATATAAATCCCCAATTTTATTGTGCAATCCTGGTCAGTTTTACAATTATTTTTTATTTTTTTATTTCACCTTTATTTAACCAGGTAGGTCAGTTGAGAACAAGTTCTATTTGCAACTGCAACCTGGCCAAGACAAAGCAAGGCAGTGCGACAAAAAAAACAACACAGAGTTACACATGGGAAATAAACAGATGTACAGTCAATAACACAATAGAAAATGTAGTGCAAATGTAGTGCAAAATGCAGTAAGGTTAGGAAGACAATAAATAGGCCATAGTGGTGAAATAAATTAAAGATTAGCATTATCACTGGAATGATGGAATGTGCAAATGATGATACTGGATACTGGAGTGCAAAATGAGCGGAAGTTAAAAAATAAATATGGGGATGAGGTAGTAGGATGGGCTATATACAGGTGCAGTGATCGATAAGCAGCTTTGACAGCTGATGCTTAAAGTTAGTGAGGGAGATAGGAACCTCTAGCTTCAAGGATTTTTACAGTTTGTTCCAGTCATTGGCAGCAGAGAACTGGAAGGAATGACGGCCAAAGGAGGTGTTTGTGTATACAGTACCAGTCAAAGGTTTGGACACACCTACTCATTCAAGGGTTTTTTCTTTATTTTTACTATTTCCTACATTGTAGAATAATAGTGAAGACATCAAAACTATGAAATAACACATTGTTTACCTAGCTAGCTCAAGAGAGTGCAAAGCTGTCATCAAAGCAAAGGGTGGTTACTTTGAAGAATCTCAAATATAAAATATGTTTTGATGTGTTTGTTACTACATGATTCCATGTGTTATTTCATAGTTTTGATGTCTTCACTATTATTCTACAATGTTTAAAATAGTTTAAAAAAAAAAAAAAAAAAAACTGCACTTTTAGAAAAAAAAAAAAAGGTTTCCAATAGGGTTCTTCGGCTGCCCCTATAGGAGAACCCTTTTTGGTTCCAGTGAGAACTCTTTTTGGTTCCACGTATGTCACGCTCGGGTGTGTAGAGAGACCAAGGCGCAGCGCAGTTATAGTTCGACTTTGATGTTTATAAAATATAAACGATGCTTTATCAGAACTATACAAAACAATAAAGACTATATAACAAATGAGAACACACTTACTTCGTAGACGGACATGGAGACAATGAACCACACCTAGGGTGTGGAACATACAAACTTAAGTAGGATCCCTAATTAGAGACAATGCATAGCAGCTGCCTCTAATTAGGGATCCAACACAAAACAGAGCACAGAAATAGAACACATAGAACTGCCAGACTCTGACCATAGATATATAGAGAAGCAATAGGCTTCTCTATGGCCAGAGCCTGACAACGTAGAACTCTTTTGGAGAAGGTTTCTTCAAAGGGTTCTCCTATGGGGACAGCCGAAGAACCATTTTAGGTTTTAGATAGCACCTTTTTTCTAAGAGTGTGGGTAAGCCTACAATGTAGGGAGGGATGTGTTTTCTGTTTGTCGAGATTGACATAGTCTATTTATCGTGGTGTTAAAAACGCAAACCATGTTGGTATGTTTTGTTTATTGGTTGTGTGTTGCATTGGATCAGAAACCTGTTGGTGGAAAATGTATTGCATATTCAGTATTTTATATAATTATAAATATGGCATCAAAATGTTGAAAATCTTATTCCCCCCTAGCTGATCATTGCCTGCAATCGGCTCTGATCGTGAAGTAATGAAACAGGCAGGGAGAGTGAGCTCCTCAGTGGTGGTCAGCTAACCGTCAACTGTCTGATTTGGGAGAGTTAACAGATATTTTAACTGGACAGTTATTAAAAATATTTTGAAGATTTCTTTTAAACAGCCACTACAAACTTCAGCTAACTTTAGCCACCACAAGCTAACAATCAATAGAAGTGATGGGACATATGCGCATGTTTTCTTTTCTTAAATGGCCAAATCAACTTTAAGTAACATCAAACAAAATACAGAAATTACTTTGAGTTGACTTCAGGTGATTTGGCCACCGTCTAACATCAAGTTGTGAAATCCTGAACTTCCCCTTTAAAAGCTGATGTTTGTCCTGAATCCTTTCTGTTATGCAGATGATGTCACTGTGGAGTATAACAAGATGAAGATGTGCTATGAGAAACTGGGTTGCTCTAGTACAATACAATTCACTCCAAGATTGGATTTGCACAAAGAAACTCCCACATTTGAATCTCAGTCTGGGAATGGTAGGAAGCGTCTGCAGGTATGTTTGTGGGAAGTTAATAACCACATCTCAACCATAGGAATTCAGTCTCAGAGTTATTTGATCCCATGTACTAGGGTTGCCTGGTCTTCCTTTTTCTGTTACAGGATCCAACAGGTGTAACAATGCTAACTCCTGAGATTGACAAAGAATTTTCAACACATAAAAGCAATCCTACTTATAGGTAACTATTGATCACTGACACTTCTACTACTTGTTTACCACTAATCAGTTCCACACAAAATCTACAAAGACATTATGTCAAGAGTGCTTGACTCTTTTGGTTTAAAAAATGAATTTACAACTGTCACCTTGCCCTTCGTCTGCCTTTCAGGCTCCAATGCCCCAAGGCAGGTCTTTTCCAGTGCAGTTCCACTGGACTAGTGTTTCTGATGGAAGGGAAGGGAGATGTGCTTTACATGATGGCTCACTGGGACAGCAGCCTCCTGGGCTCCTTGACACCAGCAGGACCCCTATTCAGCATTGACTGCCCTGGACAGTCTGTCTGCCAATTGCATCTCCCACACTGTATGTGTGATGGTAAGTGATGCATCACTGTATGTGTGATGGTAAGTGATGCATCACTGTATGTGTGATGGTAAGTGATGCATCACTGTATCTGTGATGGTAAGTGATGCATCACTGTATGTGTGATGGTAAGTGATGCATCACTGTATGTGTGATGGTAAGTGATGCATCACTGTATCTGTGATGGTAAGTGCATAGTTTCTAATTATAAAATGGGTATGACTTGACACTACCACTGAATAATACATTCAATAATAATACATAATTTAGATGAGACAGTCAAATAAAGCATTGTTCTTATTCTGCAGATAAGGATGAAAATGTGTCTGTGGCCCATGTTACTGATGGCATGATGGAGATTGTTAAGCCACTCAAGACGACTGCTACACACGTGATTGTAAACATCACACACCTATCCCTCTTTGGCCTTGTCGGGAATGAGTTATCCTATCTCCCGGTCCGAAGCCAGGTGCTGCTGTTCCTCCAACCACAAGGGAACATACCTCAGAAGCGCATACTGAATGTGATTTTGTTGCCCAAGAATGTACCACTTAGTGAGGTAATATTTACAGCATCAATGAATCATTCTGCACACTGCAAGAGCTGTTTGGTAGACTGAAAATGTCAACCTACAGTACCTTCAAAAAGTATTTACACCCTTTGCTTTTTTCCAAATGTTGTCTTACAGCCTAAATTTAAAATGAACTAGATTGAGATTTTGTGTCACTGGCCTACACACAATACCCCATAATGTCAAAGTGGAAATATGTTTTTAGAAATAGTTACTAATTCATAAAAAAATTACATTTAGCAGACACTCATATCCAAAGCGACGTACAGGAGCAATTAGGGTTAAGTGCCTTGCTCAAGGGCAGATCAGCAGATTGTTCACCCAGTCCATGGCTCTGAGATTTTAACCAGCGAACTTTCGTTTAGGCTGGACAAAGTTGAATTACTGTTTAACGGATGCCCTGCCTTACTTTTCTCCACACCCCGCAAAAAAAAAAATTGTGTCTATATATATATATATATTTTTTTTTTATACTCTATGGCTGGATTTGTCATTTTTTTTCCAATGCTACATTAATTTGGCAGACCCAAATTGATTTTTTCTTTATTTAACCTGGCAAGTCATTAAAGAACAAATTCTTATTTACAATGACGGGCTAGGAACAGTGGGTTAACTGCCTTGTTCAGGGGCAGAACGACAGGTTTTTACCTTGTCAGCTCAGGGATTCGATACACCAACCTTTTGGTTGCAGGCCCAACACTAACCACTCAGCTACCTGACCCTCTTTTTGCAAGGCCTAGTCTATAAGAGGCCTAATTATATTTGTATGAATATTTTGTTAACGCCTATAGGCTACAGAGATGCATTCTGGGAATATACTCATTATTATACATCAACATTTTAATTTGATTACAATTATTTATTGTCAATCATTCTTTAATTAGACTTTTTTCTTTTAAATAGTCTACTCTATAACCCAATAATTCACATTCAATTATGAGATGGAATTGCATTTTTTCCAGTGTTACATTCATTTGACCTAATTCGAATAATTGCCTTTTATTAACAATAGCATATTTTTCCTATAAAGGATAGTCTATGATAGGCCTTTATATTTGTATTGTCTTAAAGGTGATGCTTATCCTCCCTCTTTACAAAGGTGTTGATCCTTCTGACCTGCATGACTACCGCCAAATCTCTAAATACTCTTGCCTTGCAAATATATTAGAATCACTGGCAAACTCTCAGCTAAGAAGTTCAAATTGTATTCTTAATGTGTACTAGTCTGGTTTTAGACTTGGACATAGCACTCTTTCAGCAGCTACGCTTGTCTTAAATTATATATTAAATTGCTTAGATCATAGGAATCACTGTGCTTATCAGCGTACAGATAAGACCCAGGCGCAGACAACGTTGGAATAACCAATGTTTATTATACCAACAGGGGGTAGGCAAAAGACAGGTCAGGGGCAAGCAGAGTTCGGTAATCCAGAGTAGTGGGGCAAAGGTACAAGGCCACAGGCAGGCTCGGGGTCAGGGCAGGCAGGAAAGGTCGAAACCGGGAAACCAAGAAAACAGGCACTTTAGAAGACAGGAGTAAAGGGGGAAAACGCTGGTAGGCTTGATGAACAAAACGAACTGGCAACAGCCGAACAGAGGTATAAATACACAGGGGATAATGAGGAAGATGGGTGACACCTGGAGGGGGTGGAGACAAACACACAGACAGGTGAAACAGATCAGGGTGTGACAGTGCTGACATTTTTATAAATCTATCCAAGGCTACTCATTCAAAGGTTGTCTGAAATGGCCCTTGAGCAGGCATCTTGCAAGTGGTTTGGGAACCATCTGTCAGACAGGACACAATGTGTGCAAAACCTGTACGCAGATGACACTGTTATGTACAATATTGCCCCTACGGCTTAACAGTCTATGTTGCAGCTGCAATGTTATTCCGCACACAATAAACAATCTTGGCTCTTAGCTTCTTAGTCAGATTTTCTATATGCGTTACGAAGGACAACTTGTCATCAATCCAGACACCCAGGTACTTATATTGAGAAACAAGCTCAATTTGGGTTCCATTTATAGCGCAGATATGCAGGTCCTCAGGGTCAATATTTTGTGACCTAGAGAACAGCATGAGCTTGTGTTTAACACTAATTTAAGATCCGTAAGGGATTTCTGTATTGAATCAAAGTCATGTTGAAGTTCACGAATGGCCTGCTGCACTGAGGTGGCACAGGAATACAAAACTGTGTCATCTGCATAGAGATGAATGTTACAAGTATTAACTGTGTTTCTTATGTCATTAATATACAAAGTGAAAAAGAATAGACCCAAAATCGAACCCTGAGGAACACCTTTTTGAATCTCAATAATAGAGTGGCAGGTAGCCTAGTGGTTAGGGTGTTGGGCCAGTAAGCGAAAAGTTGCTGGATCGAATCCCCAAGGTAACAATCTGTTGTTCTGCCCCAACCCAATGTTCACTGTTAGGCTGTCATTGTAAATAAGAAATTGTCTTACCTTTAACTGACTTGCCTAGTTAAATAAAGGTAAAAAATCTGTTAAGGCGGCCTGAGTTCTTTTGCTAAGATAATTCTGAAACCATAAACAGGCTGGTTTCAGCACAGCTCTTTTTAGTATCCAAGGCATTGACATGAGTTACCAAAGCTGTTCACAGGGTTGGTTAACTCTTCAGTTTTAATGTTCCCCACTGCTGGAACAATCTGCAGATCTCATTAAAATGTAATGTTGTGGTGCCGCTTAGGCAGTTTAGTGTTGATTGAGGACCTAGTGGCTGAGAAATGCAACTGTTGTTTATGATTGTGTTTCTAAATGATGTGTAGTTTAAATGTGTATATTGTGTCACACTGTATTGTGTACACTGGGCTCACCTGGAATTGAGACCCTCGATCTCAGGGATGTGAACACATTTGCAAACATTGCTAAAAATGTTTTCACTCTGCCATTATGGGGTATTGTGTGTAGATGGGTGAGATTTGTTTTTTAATCCATTTTGAATTCAGGCTTTAAAACAACAAAATGTGGAATAAGTCAAGGGGTATGAATACTTTCTGAAGACACTGTAGCTATTGCTCTAGCTGGATAAATGGTGGTAAAATGGCTCATTAACATTTCTGATTTCTCTCAGACATGTGTGAACATATTTGATCAGTTTGCCGTGAAGTAATGCACTTATATTCTTTGAAGGTGGAACATCAACAGAAGGGGAGTACTTTCATTCAAACCAGCTCCAACTGCACATTGAGTCCTAGAGGAAAATATGGTCTCTGTTGTGAGAATGTGGCAAATTCTATCATAAAGCCCAAAGTAAGCATGGCCATCACATACAAACATACATTCCTATATTTGTGGTGATCTAATGACATTTTAGTCATTTAGCAGACGCCCTTATCCAGAGCGACTTACAGTAGTGAGTGCATACATTTTCATAATGTTTTCGTAATTCCTTCACAGAGTATTTCTTTGTAATGTGTTATTACTGGTATGTGGTCTTGGGTATGACACCATGAAGTTCCCACAGGAAAAAGAGTTATGTGCTATATGGCCAGCTACAATATTTCCAGATATCTGTTACTGTCTATATTTGGCTAATATTCTTTTTCATTTTGTGTTTCAGAGTGGGAAGTTTGACTATGACTATAGCCCAAACTTCCACCCCACATTTAAGGTGTTTTTGGACTGCATTTCTGATGCAGAGAACATCAGACTGAGTCTTTTAGACAGAGGAAGAAATGACCAAAGTGTGTGGGAGTGTCCAACAGGTTAGATCAAAGTTTGTTATTAACCTGTAAACCCCTCACCCCCTACTTATTTAAACAGTATTCAACACACTGTACACCCCTCACCCCCTACTTATTTATACAGTATAAAACACACTGTACACCCCTCACCCTCTCCTCATTTAAACAGTATTCAACACACAGGATAAAATACATCTGATTTGATTTTCTTCTCCAGATTGTGAACGACCTCAAGTCAATCCAATCAACCCTAATCCAGGTATGGTTTTGTTTTCTCTCTCATTGTCTATGGCTATAGCTCTGATATGGAATGTGTTTGAGTGTTTCATAAAGGAATCAATCATTGTTTAGATAACTTTTATTTTAGATCTTGTAAGTACAGCGTCAAGTGATCCGTCTTGTATATACTTTATACATTTATACTCCGGACTCCGACATTGCTCTTCCTAATTTTTCTATATTTCTTAATTCCATTATTTTACTTTTTAGATTTGTGTGTATTGTTGTGTAAAGATATACAGTATTTTAGATACTACTGCAGTGTTGGAGCCAGGAACACAAGCATTTCTTAATACCCTCCATAACATCTGCTAAATATGTGTATTCAACCAATAACAATTCATTTGATTTGTTAAAAAAAACCACATTGAGACAAACAGTTTTTGTTGTGTTCAGTGGCTTGTTATGTTGAACACATTTTGTTGTGAGGGTTTTAGTTAATTACGGCTCTAATAATATGACCTAATTGTGTATGCATTTCCTGACATGAATTTCAGGTGCTGATTGTGAACTGAACCAGATCTCGGGTGAAGCGTTTGTTGATGAACATATGGCTGCTCTCATTCAGAGGGTCACGGTGGTGCTGCCTTTAGCAGATGACCTGCTTGGGGAGAAAATGATCCACAGGGAAAGTTACCAAAAAATGTGCAGTGCTCCTACCAGTCAGGAACAAATGAGACTCATGTTTGATGCTGTACAATCAGGAGGACGAACAGTGAAATCTGCCTTCTACAAAGCTCTCAAAAAACATGAACCTCGTCTTGTCCAGGACCTGGGTAAGATCAAACTCTTCTCCCCCTGTTGCTCAGTTGGTAGAGCCTGGTTCTTGCAACAACAGGTTAGTGGGTTCACTTCCCAGAACCACCCATATGTAAAACTATATGCACATGTGACTGTAAGTCCCTTTGGATAAAAGCATCTGATAAATGTAATATATTGTATTATTATTACTCTCCCACTATGAGTGCCTGAAACATGGAGGGACATTAGAACGGCCCCTGTAACTTACAAAGTTCCCCAAAACAACCATAACATTTTAAAATAGACGGCCCTCAGGTAGGGCTTGTACAGACAGAATATATTAAGTATTAGTCTGTCCATAAAAAGTTAAACTCATTTCAGAGTGTTTGGAATATTGCAGCTTTGCATTGCATTTCCCCTACTTTTTCTTTAAACTTCTTCATTATTTTGTTGCATAAACAATCACTGCCTTCTTACAAACATCATACAATACATTTAAAGATCCGTTTCAAGATAATTCCCACTATAATATTAAAAGGTATTGCTCTAGAGTTCAGTGCAGTTTTGTTAATAGAGAGTACTGTATATTCTTATGTGTGCATTCTAAGTGTGTATTCTCATAGTGTGTATTCTTATGTGTGTATTCCCATAGTGTGTATTATCATAGTGTGTGTATTTATTGTGTGTACTCTCATGGTGTGTATTCAGTGTGTTTTCTCATAGTGTGTATTCAGTGTGTATTCTTATAGTGTGTATTCAGTGTGTATTCTCATAGTGTGTTTTATCATAGTGTGTATTCAGAGTGTGTATTCCCCTTGTGTGTAGTTTTGTGTGTATTCAATGTGTCTATTATCATAATGTGAATTCCTATGTGTGTATTTAGAGTGTGTATTCCCATAGTGTGTATTCTTATGCATTTTGATGGGAAGTACGTACATTGACAGTAACATTTCTAATCCCATTCTTCTACCAATGGCAGCAGCAGCTTCCCGCTGATGAATGGGATGGCTTGGGTTGGTCCTCAACCGCTGGACAAAGGGCAGCAAGTGGTTCCTCTTCCAGAGCAGGATGTCAGAATACTACAGTCTCTATGCTCCTAATCTGCTTTGGAGTGTTTGGAGATATGACTGACAGCAGAAAGTCTATGGTGATTTAAAGTGAAAGCTGTTATAGTCTTGTGTTTGTGCTAACATTTCATTCCTCGCCACTCCTTGTCATGCTAAACAGTCTGGCTGTATGGCATGACAAGAATCAATCAAAATCAAATAAACTTTTATTTGTCACATGCACAGGATACACTATGGGAATGTGTGAAGTGGTGTTTATAGAAAGCCAGTGATAAACTGTTCAGAGGCTGTTGCTCTGGTACTGTCTGCCAGATGGTGGCGGCTAGAACAGGCCGTTGCTGGGGTGACTAGTGTGTCCTAGTGTTTAAAATCACTGTAACCATGTTTATTTTTAATTGTATTTTTCTTCAGGCTAGTAGTGTCCTAGTGTTTAAAATCATTGTAACTATGTTCCTTTTTAAATGTATTTTCTCTTCATAATTAGATGTTTTTTTTGTAATAGTGTGGTGCATTTCCTTATTTCTCCCATTTACTTATATTAATGTGGTGATTTATAAATTACTATTTTAATGTTGAAATGTTGTTATTTAACACCATTCAGTTTCTACAAATGTTCTCAACTATAAGGGTGCTGAATCATGTTATTAATAGTCCAGATTGTATGTTTCTGACTGGCTACTCCTGTTCTCTGGTGGTAACCTACACAGGTCCAGCACCACATGGAGACAGATGGAAAATAAATATCCTAGAGGGCAAACTTTAACCTTGTGATGGTCTAATTGATGCTGTTTACCAAAGTTTACAGTCTATTTCTCAGAAATGTTGCCTTACTCTACTTTTGGGATAGCAAGCCTCTTTTTAAAAAGTCATTTATTACACATATATTTACTAAGTATGTCTGCTATTGAATGGATGCATATTTTTTGAGCTACTACAGTTATTGAGAGCTTTTTTATTTTTGTTTACTAATCATGTGTTGAGGGTTTATTTGAATTAATTCAAGGGATTGATGGTGCTATTGTTTTATGCTTGACTTTTTAAACTTGTTGTGAAGTATTGGTTAATCGTTTTATACATGCCTTAATGCAGAAATATGCAGAATGTGTTTCTTTTCAATTGACCATTCAACCAACATTTATAAATGTGTTGTTGTTATAACCTACCAGAGGTTATAAACTTTTTTAAAATAATTTTCTATTTCGTGTATTTTTGAGGATGGTTAAATGATTCCCTGCCATGTCCATTGTGCGGAAAGGGGAAGTTTGAAAATCATGTTCTCTTATTGGTTTATTTCTCAATAAATAATTACTATAAATAGTTATGGTGTGGTGATTCCCTTCACATGAAAACAACATGGTGTAGTGTTTAGGGTGAGGGGGGTTAGTGATTGTACTGACATAATAGCTACTACATGCTAAATACCAACGTTCATCATGATTCTAATTCATTTTAATTTGTCTACATTTATATTTTCAATGTACAAAACAAATCACTTTTTGTATGTAATAACAACAATTTTAAAAAAGCAGCAATGCCACACCACTACAAAATCAACCTTGTATAATGGCCATATGTATAATGTTGCTGTAACCTACTGCTTTTTAAAAGCAGGTTTGTATGAGCATGAATTCAAGTCATGGTTTTCACATGGTTGACCTTGGGGTTATTGTTGGCTGAGCTGGTTCAGGAAAGGCCGTCCACACAGTGCACCTCAAACTGATAGGTTACATTGGTTTCCATTTAATGTTTTCCTACATTGATCAATAGATAATCTAGGTCTATCATGCTTTTGAAAGGCTGCTACATCGCTGTACATAATGCATGGTGCTCTTGTAAGACTCTACAATAGGCTGGTGATAGGCTGGTGTATCAGCTGCATCTCAAACATGGAGTGTCATAGAGAACGTCTCTGTCATAGAACACGTCTCTGTCATAGATCACGTCTCTGTCATAGATCACGTCTCTGTCATAGATCACGTCTCTGTCATAGATCACGTCTCTGTCATAGATCACGTCTCTGTCATAGATCACGTCTCTGTCATAGATCACGTCTCTGTCATAGATAATGTCACCAGTGCAAAATAAATAAGAAGACAACAGTACAGGGTTATGTGACATTGTAAAGGCTACTATAGCAAAGTCAAAATCTAGGCATAACTGTGTGTGTGTGTGTGTGTGTGTGTGTGTGTGTGTGTGTGTGTGTGTGTGTGTGTGTGTGTGTGTGTGTGTGTGTGTGTGTGTGTGTGTGTGTGTGTGTGTGTGTGTGTGTGTGTGTGTGTGTGTGTGTGTGTGTGTGTGTGTGTGTGTGTCTGTCTGTCTGTCTGTCTGTCTGTGAGCGTGTCTGACTGTGTGCTCGTGTAACAAACTGAAGGAGAGGGGCAGTTATAAAGTCATGTCTATTCCTCAGGCACAGTAGAAGAGTTTCATTGGGAAACATTTATCTCCTCTACGCTGAGGTTACGAGAGAAGGAGTAACACCACCTTTTAGAAGACAATCCACACCCCTGACTAATGAAACTTAATGGAACTTACTTTCTTTAATTTGGTCATATTTGTCAGTTTTCATATAAAACCTTGAAATCCATCTCCCTATGACATATTGGTCAGTGTTATCCGGGATCCTTGGTATGTCCCTAACCTAAACGCTATCCTTACCCATAACCCTAACCCTAACCCTAACCCTAACCATTTTTTATTTAAACTTCAACGGGGGTAGGGACGTCCCAATGATCCTGATTTGCACACTCCAATACATAATCCACTAATCAAGGCCTCTAGCTACAGTATTTGCAAGTTACGCAGCCAACATAGCTAGTTAGCAGTGATTAAAACCTAATTCTCTTGGAAAAAGACTGCTCAGCAGTGTTCAAACCTAAGGAATACATTAACTTGTTGTAAGTTTGTAATAGTTAAAAACTCTATGGAGTTATAGTAACAATTCATTGGGTAGGGTGGACCCTGGGTGGAGAGCACTGGACTGATTTCAGAGGGAGGTTAGAGGGACTAGCAGCATTGGTGGATGTTGTGGTGTTGGAACAATAGTGGAACATGGGGCTGATACAAGGTTCACAGGTCGGGGGTCAGGAAGGAACCTGTTATCCCAGGGAGTTCTGCTTCTTCAGGCTGTCTGAGCATCTCACTCTGTCCTCAGAGGTCTTTCTGTACCAGCTCCTGACAGCGAGCAGAGACAGCAAGCAGAGAGAGAGAGTGAGTGAGAGAGAGAGAGAGAGAGAGAGAGAGAGAGAGCTAGAGAGAGAGAGATTGATAGTGAGAGAGAGAGAACCACTGACCTGTACTGACATCAACTACACGCATATGTCTAGATGTCTATGCCTATATGTAGATGTCTACAGTAATCATTGAATCAACAGTATTTTGGGGCCTATAGGGGAGGCAGTAAGGGACAAGTAAGGGACACTGTTGTGTGCATAGCCTGTTGATGAGATAAAAAGTCAGTAGGGGGCAGCACTGTGCTGTACCTGTTAGTGGGAGGGCTCTTTGGCTTCTGCTGTACTTTCCTGGCTTGTCCTGGAGACTCACCCACCCTGACAGAACAGAACGATACACAGAAAATATTTATGATTTGATCTCAATAATGTCAGCCGAACATGAGTACATGATTTCTCCTGACAGAAATATACTATATGTGTGATATTTTATCATAGGCTAATCTCCTGGTACAAATTCTAATAAGCCATCTGGTTTGATTACAGATCCACCATCTAACTTCCACCACAGGACTCCACCCCCTCACCTCTTCCTCCTGTCCAGTGATCTCTGTGTGGCAGCAGACTGCACTCTGTCCTTAGGGATCCTGGCTATGGACCACACACACACACACACACACACACACACACACACACACAGTCAGCAGAATGTCAGATACAGTTACACATCAGAATGTATTTTTTATACATAAATACACATACACTGGTGGCCAAAAGTTTGGATTATTCTTTATTTTGTAAGGGCTGATATATGTTTAGCTAATTAATATGTTAATCTACAACAAGAGTTATTAACTGAATGTATTGTGTGATCATAGAACTGTAGAACTGCTGTAGGCTTGTGTGTGGGGGAGCCATGTGGAAAGAATGTGCTAGCTTAAGGGTTTCCCAATAGAACTGTGTCTTGTGGTAAACACGAGATAAGGACATCTGCTGAGAGGGAACTGCTTCCGTCAACTGGATTGCGTCACGAGGCTGGGACCAGCCTGCACGCCAACGATAGGCTGAGTAAGTTTAAACCACACTCAGCCTCTACTCCGACAGGCCAGCAAGGAGCGGTAACTATTCTGTCGGAGTATTTAAGGAAGAACAAAGGATCGGACTCGCTCTTCTCTAGGCTATGCGCTTCTCTAGGCGCTCTTCTATAGCGCTGCTCGCTGACTCTCTCTCACGCTCTCTTGCGCTCTCTTTTTCTCTCTCTCTCTCGCTCTCTCTCTCTCTCTTCGCATGTGCTGCTTGCTGTTTGCCCTGCGTGGTGTCACAGTGAGCCTGTATATACGAACTTCATATTTACCATTTAAGGGTTTGCTAGAATAAAATACATAGATGATTTAAACGGTGTAGTAATCCTTTTGTTCCAATACCAGATTTGAATTGACGCGACCTAACAATTTGCACAATTTTTTACATTGTAGAATAAAAGTGAAGACTTTAAAACTATGACATAACACATAAGGAATCATGTAGTAACCAACAAAGTGTTATATTTGAGATTCTTCAAAGTAGCCACCATTTGCCTTGACAGCTTTGCACACTCATGGCATTCTCTCAACCAGCGTTGAATATATAGGTGTAGGCAAGACCATTAGCAAAAAGGTACATTGGGATACTACTAAAGAGTTAATCAGGGTGATTTTTCCACAAATAGACAGGTATTTACCTTTCCACGGTAGCAAGATCATATCAATTTTTGCAAATTTTCTGTTAACCATTATTGGAGTGAGATCATTTATTTATTTTGTGATATGTATACCAAGCCCTGGATTTCTAGCCCCTTGATATTATTGTTGGATCTGATTTTAAAAGCTAACATTTCGATCGCCATAATAAATAGATAATTTATTATTGTTGACAGTTTAAAACTTTCTGAGATTTAGCCATTATTTACTATTCCTATACATGATTTTAACACATTTTATAAGAGATTCTCCAGAATTGAAATGTTCCAGGCATTTATTCTGTCACGGTTGTGAGTGTGGAGAGACCAAGACCAAGACACAGCGACAAAACAATAAAGAATAACAGCAAAGCACTACCGTAAACTGACTGTAGCTCAAACAAGAACTGAACACTTTCACTGTAAAAAACCTGTCTGATTAGGATTCATAATGTCAGACAATACCTTTTTAATTCTATGCTCTATACATTTTGCTAGAATTTTTGCATCACAACACTGAAGTGAAATGGGCCTCCAAGTTTTTAAATGGACTGGATCTTTATATTTCCCACTTGTATCCTGTTTCAGTAATAATGAAATCAGACATTGGAGTGTCTGATAATCTACCATTTACATAAGAGTGGTTAAAACATGCTAATAACTGTCCTCTGAGTATATCTAAAAAGGTTTGATATACCTCAACTGGTATGCCATCCAGCCCTGGAGATTTAACCACTCCTGGACTTAAAGGCTTAAATTGCATCAAGAGGTTCCTCCTCTGTAATTTCACCTTCACATGAGTCTTTCTGTACGCCTGTTAATTTTACATTATTTATAGAACAAATATCCATATAATTAGCTTCGGTTAGAGGAGATGGAGACTGAAACGAAAACATATTTGCGTCCTTTTTCAAAATATAATTTGGTGAATCATGGGTGACTGCTTTATTTGTAACCAGTTTCAGTGAATTATTTTTGGTAGCATTACTATGTTGAAAAAATAAAACATGTTGTGCATTTTCACCATATTCCATACAGTTTGCTTTATTTTTATTGTCAATGCTGTTAAACTGTTAAGACCACAAATTAACATGGTAGATTATTGGGAAGATAAGTACTGTTGTAAGTTTATTATTATTTTGTATTGGTTATTATTATTAGTATGATTATTTTCACTATGAAATATAATTTGTTAAAGTCATTAGTATTATGTTCCATGTTTTGCTGTATTCTGGGAATCTGTTTTTAGGTCTTATTGTCCTCAGTACTATGTAATGTATCTCTCTCTCTACTCTCTGTCTCTACTCTCTGTCTCTACTCTACTCTCTCTCTCTCTCTCTCTCTCTCTCTCTCTCTCTCTCTCTCTCTCTCTCTCTCTCTCTCTCTCTCTCTCTCTCTCTCTCTCTCTCTCTCTCTCTCTACTCTCTCTCTCTCTCTCTCTCTCTCTCTGTCTCTACTGTCTCTCTCTCTACTCTCTCTCTCTCTGTCTCTACTGTTTCTACTCTCTCTCTCTCTCTCTGTCTCTACTGTTTCTACTCTCTCTCTCTCTCTCTGTCTCTACTCTCTCTCCCCCTCTCTCTCTCCCCCTCTCTTTTTGATTGTTTGATTGTTACTGTATGTGGCTAATTCAAAAAGAGGATTCTCCACTCATGATCATGCTATAGGCTAGGAGACAATTGGAGGTCTACTTAGAGTCAGTTGAAGCTACAATATGTTTAGCAATGCGTATTTTATGGCACAGCTACGTGGATAGATGTCAGGCATTGATTCTGGTAGTATTGGTAAGTATGGCTAACTTCAGGGTGACTTGCAGCTTGATCATCATGGTACTGTACTTTTTGCTAGTACGTTTACAGGCATGTACACTAAACAAAAATATAAAGTGTTGGTCCCATATTTCATGTGCTGAAAAAAAAGCTGAAAAATAAAGAAATGTTCCATATGCACAAAAAGCTAATTTCTCTCAACTTCTGTGCACAAATGTGTTTACATCTCTGTTAGTGAGCATTTCTCCTTTGCCAAAATAATCTGTAATGTCCTCTGTCTTGGATGGTCACTCTCTCCTCTGCTATACTACAGGCCGAGGTGCTTAAGTGGAGTAAACGGGACGGTCGTCAGCCCCGCTCCAGAGCCAGAGCCATCCACTCCACCAGTGCCCAGCCCGGGACCGGTCGTCTGCCCAGCTCCAGAGCCAGAGCCATCCACTCCACCAGTGCCCAGCCCGGGACCGGTTGTCAGCCCAGCTCCACTGACGGAGCTGTCCACTGCGCCGGGGTCAGACTTTCATTGTTCCTAATTGGGGGCCATACTTAGTTTGTGTTTCCACCTCTTTCGTAGATCATTGTTTGGTTTAGTGTTGTTTAGCCTACCGATTGTTACGTTCGTGTTTATCGCGGTTGTTATTTGGTGCCTATTGATTTAATAAATATCATGTCGCACTACTTCAGTGCTGCTTCTTGGTCTGCCACTCACTACGATCGTGACAGATGCCTCACATTTTGGCACAAAGCAATCAAATCATATTGTATTTGTCACATGTGCCGAACACAACAGATGCAGACCTTACCGTGAAATGCTTACTTACAAGCCTTTAACCAACCATGCAGTTTTAAGAAAATAAGACTTAAGAAAATATAGACTTAAAAAAAAATAACACAATAGAATAACAATAACGAGACTATATACAGGGGGTTACCGGCACCGAGTCAATGTGTGGGGGTACGGGTTAGTTGAGGTATTTGAGCTAATATTATGTACATGTAGGTAGGTGTAAAGTGACTATGCATAGATAATAAACAGTGAGTAGCAGCAGTGGGGTCAATGCAAATAGTCCAGGTAGCCATTTGATTAATTGTTCAGCAGTCTTAAGGCTGGAAGCTGTTAAGTATCCTTTTTGAACTGAACTAGGCGCACTGGTACCGCTTGCCGTGCAGTAGCAGAGAGAACAGCCTTCCTCTGACACCGCCTAGTATAGAGGTCCTGGATGGCAGGAAGCTTGGTCCCAGTGTTGTACTGGGTCGTGCACACGACCCTCTGTAGCGCCTTACGGTTGGATGCCGAGCAATTACCATACCAGGCGGTGATTCAACAGGTCAGGATGTTCTCGATGGAGCAGCTGGTGAAACTTTTTGAGAATCTGGGGACCCATGCCAAATCTTTTCAGTCTCCTGAGGGGGGATAGGCTTGTGTATTTGGACCATGATAGTTTGTTGGTGATGTAGACTCCAAGGAACTTGAGGCTCTCGACCGGCTCCACTACAGCCCTGTCGATGTGAATGGGGGCGTGTTCGGCCCTGCTTTTCCTGTAGTCCATGATCATCTCCTTTGTCTTGCTCACGTTGAGGGAGAGGTTCTTGTCCTGGCACCACACTGCCAGTTCTCTGACCTCCTCCCTATAGGCTGTCTCATCGTTGTCAGTGATCGGGCCTACCACTATTGTGTCGTCAGCAAACTTAATGATGATGTTGGAGTCGTGCTTGGCCACTCAGTTGTGGGTGAACAGGGAGTACAGGAGGGGACTAAGCATGCACAAAGGCCATGCATTCACTGCTTCTCATAGCGAACCTCTGGAACTCACACAAGATGTCAGTAACAAGAACTCTTCCCACACCAGCACATTTTCCTCATCAGATAGGTCTGACCAGACCTCCCCAAGATCTTCACATGCCAGCCCTAGAGCACCAGTGCCAGCGGAGAGAGGAAACACCTAATATGGTGCTACCGGTGGAAGTTGGAAACAGCCCACATAGGGAAGTACCCCCGGTGAGCACACTCACGCCTGCCCATGAAGAAACCACAAAGCATGAACAGGAACGTGTGTGGGACGATCTGGAGGAACTGTATACAGAGCATACTACTGCTTGGTATTCTGCCACATGCAGGCCCTTTGACCATTTCAGAAAGAGAGGAATCACTAATGGTCGACAGATCTTGGTATTTGATAAACAGGAGCCTGATAATGGACTCTTCACCAGTAACACAGTAGGCCGTCATTGTAAATAAGAATTTGTTCTTAACTAACTTGCATAGTTAAAAAAAGGTTAAATAAGAATTTAAATAAAACACCTACAAAAATTACCTCGTAATGATTCTAGGCCCAGAAGCTGCACTTATCCTCTATGTACATGAGTTTACATCACTGAAAGAGCTAGCAGACACCTTGAAAGAGAATGGCACTCTGCTACACTTCAATCAGAAGACTGACCTGATGAGAAATCTGTTAATTCCAAAAGTCCTCCCACCTTCAGATTTAACCAAGCCACCCTAGCAGACATGAAGAGTAACAACCTGTCCCACTCACGCCTACCCATAAAGCAACCACGGAGCTAGAAGATAGACATGCGTGGGAGGATCTGAAGGGACTGTGTGATGATGTCATAGTTGATTAGGGGTCAGATAAGTGAAAAGTACATAAGCAGCAAATATATAAGCAGCAGTAATGTCAAGTCGGACAACTGAGCCCCAGCTCTTGACGACGGGATCAACTCAACTCTGTTAGGAGTGAGCCCATTGACAGACACAAGGTTCTACCTTTTACCTGACATTTGGCTTTTTCATAACCTGTATTCTTGCTACTATAAGTGCTGAAGTAATACATTGTTAAAACCTGTTTTTAACCACTCTGTAATACATTCTCTGGTTGTCGTACCAATTTAAATAACCTCAAGGGGTTAGACCCCGGGGGTAGTGGTGCCAGACCATATCCTGGGGGTAGTGGTGTCAGACCATATCCTGGGGGTAGTGGTGTCAGACCATATCCTGGGGGTAGTGCTGTCAGACCATATCCTGGGGGTAGTGGTGTAAGACCATATCCTGGGGGTAGTGGTGTCAGATCATATCCTGGGGGTAGTGGTGTCAGATAATATCCTGGGGGTAGTGGTGTCAGACCATTTCCTGGAGGTAGTGGTGTCAGACCATATCCTGGGGGTAGTGGTGTCAGACCATATCCTGGAGGTAGTGGTGTCAGACCATATCCTGGGCAGGAACTGGTCGAAGCCTGGTTCCTGGGTAAAGGCTACAACTGTCTAGTCCTCTATAATAAACCCTGCCTAAAGGGACCTTAGTCTCCACATCTCTTCTATTTGATATAGGGAGAGTATAACTGTCTTAAGGTCTCATAGAAGGATAACCTTAAACGCCTAGGTAGCCTCCCCAGGACTAGAAACTGTTTCTAAACTGTGTGGATCAAGCCCTGAATGCTGATTTGCTGACAGCCACGGGTATGACAAAACAATAATTTTTACTGCTCTAATTACATTGGTAACCAGTTTATAATAGTAATAAGGCACCTCAGGGGTTTGTGTAATGTGGGCAATATACTGTACCACGGCTAAGGGCTGTATCCGGGCACCCCGCTTTGCATTGTGCGCAAGAACATCCCTTAGCCATGAAGTGTAATTAGAGAGGCTAGGTAGCCTAACCTGGGCACGTCAGAAGGTGAGTCTCCAAAGTCTCATTGATTGGTGTCCTGTGTATCTCAGCTAGAATCCTAGTCTGTTAGTCATCCTCTAGTAGAGAGGTTGCTACAAACCAAAAGGCAGACAAGTCAGGCACTGGAGACCAAGGTTTGTCTCAGTGTAAATTTGGCTCAGTGACCAGACTATTGGTATACACTCTAGTTCACATGTGTCAAACTAATTCCATGGAGGACCGAGTGTCTGCAGGTTTTTGCTCCTCCATTGTACTTCATTGATGAAATAAGGTCACTAATTATTAAAGAACTCCCCTCACCTGGTTGTTTAGGTCCAAAAACCTGCAGACACTAGGCACTCCATGTAATTGAGTTTGACACCCCTGCTCTAGTTGGTTGAGGGATAACCTGGGTCATGTTACAGGCATTAGTCAGTCAGAATGAAGCTTCCTCTTGAGAGGACAACTAGATGATAACCAGCCGATATTCAGGTCGCCAAGAAAATAAATGTCTCTTTTAGCATCAGAGACCTTATCTAACATCACACACATATTCTACAGATACACTTGGTGGCCTACAGCAACACCCTAAAGAAGAGGCTTCATTAACACCTCCACCATAGACATTCCTGTCTTTTCTATAGATGTTATATCCTTGTATTCCTACTGCTGTATCATCAAAGGTGCTGTCTAAGTGATAAATAAAAAGAGAGCTGCACACTAGGAGCTCAGATGCAATAATTTAATACAAACTATCTTCACCAGGGTAAAATGACAAACACTGGGGTTACTAGTTTATATAGAGTTTAAAATTATTTATATAGAGTTTGCACACAGCTGTCTGTAATCATGGCCGACTGTGGCATGATTTCATTTGTCGAATTACAAATATACAGTGGGGAGAACAAGTATTTGATACACTGCCGTGTACTGCCGTTTACTTACAAAGCATGTAGAGGTCTGTCATTTTTATCATAGGTACACTTCAACTGTGAGAGACGGAATCTAAAACAAAAATACAGAAAATCACATTGTATGATTTTTAAATAATTAATTTAAAATCAAATCAAATCAAATGTATTTATAAAGCGCTTTTTACATCAGCCGATGTCACAAAGTGCTATACAGAAACCCAGCCTAAAACCCCAAACAGCAAGCAATGCAGATGTAGAAGCACGGTGGCTAGGAAAAACTCCCTAGAAAGGCAAAACCTAGGAAGAAACCTAGAGAGGAACCAGGCTCTGAGGGGTGGCCAGTCCTCTTCTGGCTGTGCCGGGTGGAGATTATAACAATTTATGGCCATTAAGGCCAGTTCTTTCTCCAAGATGTTCAAATGTTCATAGATGACCAGCAGGGTCAAATAACAATAAAAGTAGTTGTGGAGGTTGCAACAGGTAAATACATGTCACTTGGTTTTTCAGTGCAATAGAGCGAGAGCGAGATGAAAACAGCAGGTCTGGGACAAGGTGGCACGTCCAATGAACAGGTCAGGGTTCCATAACCGCAGGCAGAGGAGTTGCAGCAGGACGACCGGTGCAGCAGCACGACCAGGTGGACTGGGGACAGCTAGGAGTCATCAGGGCAGGTGGTCCTGAAGCATGGTCCTCCGGGTAGGCTCAGGTCCTCCGGGAGAGGAGGTAGAGTGGGAGAGAGAGAGAATTAGAGGGAGCATACTTAAATTCACACAAGACACTGGATAATAACATCAGATTTAACAAACTGACCCTAGCCCCCTGGCACATAGACTATTGCAGCATAGATAGATAGATAGACCGGACAGGAAGTGACGCACCCCTCCTAGGAATGGCATGGAAAGCACCAGTAAGCCAGTGACTCAGCCCCCGTAATAGGGTCAGAGGCAGAGAATCCCAATGGAGAGACGGGAACCGACCAGGCAGAGACAGCAAGGGTGGTTCGTCGCTCCAGAGCCTTGCCGTTCACCCTTGCACCCCTGGGCCAGACTACACTCAATCATAGGACATACTGAAGAGGTGAGTCTTCAGTAAAGACTTAAAGGTTGAGACGGAGTCTGCATCTCTCTCATGGATAGGCAGACCATTCCATAAAAATGGAGCTCTATAGGAGAAAGCCCTACCTCCACCTACCTCCACAATGACATTTCCCCCCCGGGGATCAATAAAGTACCTATCTATCTATCTATCTATCTATCTATCTATCTATCTATCTATCTATCTATCTATCTATCTATCTATCTATCTATCTATCTATCTATCTATCTATCTATCTATCTATCTATCTATCTATCTATCTATCTATCTATCTATCTATCTATCTATCTATCTATCTATCTATCTTTGCTTAGAGATTCTAGGGACAATAAGGAGGCCTGCGTCTTGTGACCGGAGCGTACGTGTAGGTATGTACGGCAGGACCAAATCTGAGAGATAAGTAGGAGCAAGCCCATGTAATGCTTTGTAGGTTAGCAGTAAAACCTTGAAATCAGCCCTAGCCTTAACAGGAAGCCAGTGTAGAGAGGCTAGCAGGGGAGTAATATGATCAAATCTTTTGGTTCTAGTCAGGATTCTAGCAGCCGTGTTTAGCACTAATTGAAGTTTATTTAGTGCTTTATCCGGGTAGCCGGAGAGTAGAGCATTGCAGTAATCTAATCTAGAAGTGACAAAAGCATGGATTAGCTTTTTGGACAGAAAATGTCTGATTTTTGCAATGTTACAAAGATGGAAAAAAGCTATCCTTGAAATATTCTTGATATGTTCATTAAAAGAGAGATCAGGGTCCAGAGTAATTTGCATTTTATTGCATGACATAAGTATTTGATCACCTACCAACCAGTAAGAATTCCGGCTCTCCCTGTTAGTTTTTCTCTAAGAAGCCCTCCTGTTCTCCACTCATTACCTGTATTAACTGCACCTGTTTGAACTCATTACCTGTATAAAAGACACCTGTCCACACACTCAATCAAACAGACTCCAACCTCTCCACAATGGCCAAGACCAGAGAGCTGTGTAAGGACATCAGGGATAAAATTGTAGACCTGCACAAGGCTGGGATGGGCTACAGGACAATAGGCAAGCAGCTTGGTGAGAAGGCAACAACTGTTGGCGCAATTATTAGAAAATGGAAGAAGTTCAAGATGACGGTCAATCTCCCTCGGTCTGGGGCACCATGCAAGATCTCACCTCGTGGGGCATCAATGATCATGAGGAAGGTGAGGGATCAGCCCAGAACTACATGGCAGGACCTGGTCAATGACCTGAAGAGAGCTGGGACCACAGTCTCAAAGAAAACCATTAGTAACACACTACGCCTTCATCGATTAAAATCCTGCAGCGCACGCAAGGTCCCCCTGCTCAAGCCAGCGCATGTCCAGGCCCGTCTGAAGTTTGCCAATGACCATCTGGATGATCCAGAGGAGGAATGGGAGAAGGTCATGTGGTCTGGTGAGACAAAAATAGAGCTTTTTGGTCTAAACTCCACTCGCCGTGTTTGGAGGAAGAAGAAGGATGAGTACAACCCCAAGAACACCATCCCAACCGTGAAGCATGGAGGGGGAAGCATCATTCTTTGGGGATGCTTTTCTGCAAAGGGGACAGGACGACTGCACCGTATTGAGGGGAGGATGGATGGGCGCCAATCCCCATCCTGTGAGGGTTCCTCCGGGAACCCCCACGAGTGAGGGAACAGAAGCACATCGTCGTAGTCTTCCTCCGACTCCTCTCTGTACTCCTGCTCCCATGGCTGTAGGGGCTCCTCCTGGAACCCCCACGAGTGCAGTGGTCGGGGCTCTTCTCCTTCGATCCCCGACCACCCCCATGGCCCCCCCCCCCCCCCCAAAAAATCAGTTTGGGGGGTTTTCTGGGCTCCAGGCTGGTCCTTAGCCTTTTTGGCCCGCCGACTCTTTCCCCGATGACGGCTCCGTTGCTCCGGACCCCAGCCTTCCTCCACCGAACGATAATAGGAGTGTTCCTCCTCTGTAATTTTCCCCATACCGAGGAGGATATCTCCCAATGTAATTCCCTGTTGCGTCCCAGGGTGGTGGATCATTCTGTTACGATCGTAGTGAAGGGATGATATACGGAGCGTTCGTGCAGAGTCATTCCTTTTATTTTATGAGATGTACTCATGAAACATAAAATAACAAAGGAGAGTTTAAACAAAACAAGGTGACTTACGTTGAGTGCTGGCAGTGCAGTCAAACAAACACGAAACAATGATCCACACACAGGTGGATGTGAGGGATGGCTAAATACTATCCCCAATCAGAGACCAACTCTAGACAGCTGTCTCCGATTGGGGATCATTAACCACCCCTAGTAAAGACGTGAGGGTTTGTCTGTGGTCCTACCACTCCCCCTAGTGGGAGTAAGGCCTGACCACAGCCCAAACCCTCACACTTACTTTTAGTCCACGTTTCGTATTGCCCACCAGATTTTTATCACAAGGACAAGTTTTAAGGCAAATAACTGCCTTAGTGGAGCACATTATAACACCTTTGATTGGGATCTGTTTCCCTGTTGTTGTTTTTTTTGAAGGATCTTCATTTGTAAGAGCCATGATACATGATACATAGAGCGGCAGTTTGAAAAAGTATAAAAATACAAGAAGTCTGGAGTGCAAAAAAGCTATAAAAAGACCTTGCATAGTATGGGTGGATGGCTGAATATGTACACTATACATTGGTGGATGGTGCATGGTTAACTATACTATACAGGTCGATGGCAGAGAAATGCTTAAATAGCTATAATAGTATGATATAAGTGAGGGTAATAATAGTTTACTTAATATACAGACTGGTTAAATGAACAGGTAAGTGAATATTTTGCATGGTTAAATTAACTGTACAGGTAAATATACAGTTCAATTTACAGGTAAGTGAATATTTGCATGGTTACATTAACTGTACAGGTAAATTACAGGAAGAGATACTTAAATAGCTAAATGTGTGTATGATATAATTTAGGGTAATGATAGTAATTCCCTTAAAATACAGTCCTTAGTGCGCAGGGTTTAATTACAGATAAATGCACATATTGCACATTCGATATACTAAAAGCAATGAAAAAAGATACAACTGACAGGATACTAATATGCAGTCCTGAGTGAATGACTACGTAAGTTAAGACCAAGAATTACTTAGAATATTGCACGTGATATGATATAACAACTGTACATGAATATGTATATACAGACCTGAATTAATAAAGTCCTGAGTGAATGAGTGATTACAGACCAGAGTTACTCACAGATCAATGCATAATTTTTAAACTAGGTCCTAACACCCCAACAGTTCCATGTCTATGTTGACGACGGCACAGCACCCCGGTGAGGCATTAAATAGTCTAATAGCCGGCGGCAGGAAGGACCTCCTGTAGCGCTCCGTCTCTCCGCCATCTCCTCTAGAGTGTCAAGGCTAATCCCCAGAACAGAGCTAGCCTTCCTGATCAGCTTATTTACCCGAGAAGCATCACAAGCTTTTATGTTGGCGTCCCAGCACCCCACTGCAAAATAGATGGCACTGGCCACCACAGACTGGTAGAAGGTATGCAGTAGTTTACTGCACACGTTGAAGGACCTGAGCCTCCTCAGAAAGTAGAGTCGGCTCTGGCCCTTTTTGTACAGAGTCCCGGTGTTACCAGCCCATTCCAGCCTGTTGTCCATTGTATGACCCAACCATTTCCACACCCATCCCCTGTATAGGGACTGCAGACAGTTGGGCCTTGGTTCTCCTGAAGTCCTCCACCATCTCCTTTGTTTTACTGATGTTGAGCTGAAGGTGGTTCTGCTCACACCACAACACAAAGTCATTGATTGAGCTCCTGTACTCCTCCTCCTGCCCACCCCTGATGCACCCTACAATTGCGTAGTCATCCGAGAACGTCTGTAGGTGGCATGTTTCAGAGTTATATCTGAAGTCTGAGGTGTAGAGGGTGAACCCGAAGGGGGACAGGACCGTTCCCTTGGGGCCCCCTGTGTTGCTCACTGCCCGTTCTGACACACAGCTCTGTAGTCTCACAAATTGTGGCCTACCGGTCAGGTAGTCCGTAACCCGGAGACTAAGGGTGCTTCCACTTTCATCTGCTTCATCTTCTCACCCAGTAGCAGGGGCTGAATGGTGTTGAAGGCACTGGAGAAGTCAAAAAGCAAAACCCTCACTGTGCAACCTGCGTTGTCCAGGTGAGGAGGTGGGGCGAAGGGGGGTGTTGAGGATCAGTCCAGAGGTGGGGGAAGGGAGGTGTTGCAGATCAGTCCAGAGGGAGCGGTGGCGGAGGTGGGGATTATCTCAACAGAGGTATTGTGAGCAAAGTGGGAGTGGGACAGCCGTGAGGGTGTGTGGCCTGGGGAGCTGGAGGGGAGGTGGACAGGGCCAGTATCGAATCTGTTAAAAAATTGGTTCAGCTCATTGGCTCTGACCTGGGTCACCCTCCGTCTGTCCATTGTTTTACTTTTTGAAGCCAGTGATATTTCCCATACCCTTCCACACCTCTCTCACCTGGCGCTGCCTCAACAATCCGCAACTTCAGCTCCCTCTGGACGCATTTCAATTTGTCCCTGTCCCCCTCCTTGAAGGCCCTCTTCTTCTCATTCAGCAGGGCCTTCAGGTCGCTGGTGACCCAGGGTTTATTATTTGGAAAACAGTGTACCTTCCTGGTGGGTACAGTGTTGTCTGCACAAAAATTGATATAGTCCGTTATGCAGTTTGTAAGTCCATCAATGTCCTCCCTGTGAGCCTCACAGAGCACATCCCAGTCTGTTGTTTCAAAGCAGTCCTTTAGGGCCTCATTCGCCTGCGGGGACCATCTCCTAATGGTCCTAGTGGTCGCTGGCTGCTGTTGGAGCATAGATAGAGTGGGGTGAGGTGGACATGGTTGTGATCCGATCTACCGAGGGGAGGGAGTGCAGTGAAGTTGTATGCATCCTTCACATTAGCATATAACAAGTCCAGAGTTTTATTATTCCTGGTTGGGCACTTCACGAACTGTTTGAATGTGGGCAGCGTTGAAGAGAGAGATGCATGGTTAAAATCCCCCAAAATGGCAAAGAAGGCACTGGGATGCGCTGTCTGTAACCTCGCGATAGCAGAGTGGATGACGTCAAACGCTGTGTTTGTATCCGCGGAGGGCGGAATGTAAACAATAACAGCAATGGCCGCAGTTAATTCCCTCGTCAAATAGTAGGGTCTCAGGCTAACCAACTGTTGTTAACTAATGAAGCCAGCCCCCCTCCATTACTCTTACCGGATGAAACGCTATCCCTGTCCGCTATGATGGTCTGGAAACCACTGATAGTTACGTTCTCTATGGGGATGTTATCATTTAGCCATATTTCTGTAAAGCACAATAGGCTAGCTTCCCGGTAGTCTCTTTGTCCATGGACCAGCCCCTCAAACTCACCTAATTTTTACTAGGATTAAATGTCAAGAATTGTGAAAACCTGAGTTTAAATGTATTTGGCTAAGGTGAATGTAAACGTCCGACTTCAACTTCACAAAAGTATGTGGACACCCCTTCAAATTAGTGGATTCGGCTATTGGACACAGCCATGCATTCTCCATAGACAAACATTGGCAGTAGAATGTTCTTACTGAATAGCTCAGTGACTTTCAATGTGGCACCGTCATAAGATGCCACCTTTCCAACAAGTCAGTTTGTCAAATTCCTGCCTTGCTAGAGCTGACCCGGTCAACTGTAAGTGTTGTTATTGTGAAGTGGAAACATAGAGGAGCAACAACGGCTCAGCCGTGAAGTGGTAAGTCACACAAGCTGACAGAACCGCCAAGTGCTGAAGCGCGTAGTGCGTAACAATCTCTGTCCTCGGTTGCAACACTCACTACCAAGTTCCACACTGCCTCTGGAAGCAACAAGCCTAAGATCACCATGCGCAATCCCAAGTGTCGGCTGGAGTGGTGGACTCTGGAGCATTGGAAACGCGTTCTCTGGAATAATGGCAGTCCGATAGACGAATCTGGGTTTGGCGGATGCCAGGAGAACGCTACCTGCCCCAATGCATAGTGCCAACTGTAAAGTTTGGTGGAAGTGGATTAAAGGTCTGGGGCTATTTTCCATGGTTCGGGCAAGACCCCTTAATTCCAGTGAAGGGAAATCTTAACGCTACAGCATACAACAACATTCTAGATAATGCTATGCTTCCAACTTTGTGACAACAGTTTGGGGAAGGCCCTTCCTGTTTCAGCATGACAATGCCCCCATGCAAAAAGCGAGGTCCATACAGAAATGGTTTGTCGAGATCAGTGTGGAAGAACTTGCCTGCACAGAGCCATGACCTCAACCCCACTGAACACCTTTGGGATGAATTGGAACGCAGACTGCAAGCCAGGCCTAATCGCCCAACATCAGTGCCTGATCTAATGCTATTGTGGCTGAATGGTAGAAAGTCCCCGCAGCAATGTTCCTACATCTAGTGGAAAGCCTTCCCAGAAGAGTGGAGGCTGTTATAGTAGCAAAGGGGGGACCAACTCTATATTAATGCCCATGATTTTGGAATGAGATGTTCGACTAGCAGGTGTCCACATACTTTTGGTAATGTAGTGTACTATGTATAGTGCTGTTGATATTGTCATTCTGCTTTCACACAGCAGGTTATGTGTGCATTTTACATAGGTCACCATAGCAATTTGCTGAATTCAAATATTTGAGGCTTGAAAGGAAACCAAAATTCACTCAAGAAGCACCTAGTTTATGAACACCTGGTGCACAGCATTTAGACTTGGTTGTGGTAAAGTACAATCATCACTTAGTGTAAGAGTGGACTAATTAATCATTTCTGTCCTACATTAGGATCACATTGTGATGCAGCTGAAGTGTAAACTACAAGAATCAATGGATCTCTCACTCAAGACCCCCAACAGCTCGTTCCTCCCAGGTAAATGAAACGGACCATATGCTTTAGGGACATATTGCAATTTACTGAGAGTTGTCAAACTTTCTTTTGTTGCTTTGGGGAGGCTTGTGTTGTGTTTTATTGGGCACAGGGAGGGTAGTGCATTTTATACCCTGGTTTACATTCACTCTTTTGCATGTTTTACTATATCAGTTATTCCATCAAAGCCAGATTTCCTCATCTGCTTGCCCTATGTAAAGGTGTTTTGGTACTTCCCTTATGCACTACGATTTTCCTTGACTTTTACTATACCACAGGTCAGTATAGTCTACAAGTCTGTTGGTCTATCCTGCCCTCTATCCACCATTCATAGTCCAGTGGCGTTTCTAGCTTGTATGGCTCCCTGGGCGAACCCCCCTTTCAGCGCCCCCCCCAAGACTGGTTTTATATTATTCATAACGATTTCGCACAAACCAGAAAAAAATTCAACAATATGTCTGTGAAACTATATATTAACAGTATTATGAATTAATTGTGGTTTATTTGGTAACATTTCGTAGTGTGACTGATTTTACTAATTGCGTTAGAACTGTACAAAGTTAGAGGTGCGCTTTTTGATAGATTCCCCCGCTCCCCCAACCTGGGCTTCTGAGTGGGAGATCTTCCCAGGCAGTAGCCTGCCTAGCTCACAGACTAGAATCAGGGCGCCCACTTGACAAGGTTAATTGACCCACAGCCTTCTAGAAAAGGCACAGTAGCAGGCCAGTGTGGCTTGATTTTTACTTCTGATACTGAATGTGCTGTCTGTTGCAATTCATCATTCTCCCAAGTCTTCCTATAATAATGTGGCCACATATGCTCCCAGCAGGCCCAGAGAAGTTCGGATTGGTCTTCCATATAGAAGGCTTCTGTCTATTTGTGTTGGTAATCCTGTTGAACGCGGCTTTTTCAAAAATGTATATTGTAGTGGAGCTGCATAAGTGTTGCTCTCCACGTTCCGGAGGATCGAGTTTTGAAATAAGTGGAGTTAGAGTATGATAGCTAAAGATGGCGAAAACACCTGTCTCCGGATTACATCTTCAAACTAAGGGCAACCGTGGCATGGCATCTGGCGTGACAGAGAGACCCGTCCATCATGCATGATGATGTATACGGGTGAGATAGTTTAGCTAGCTACATTTTCAGATATTATTCGTTTCTAATTTTGAAAGAAAGTTGTTTCATTTCAATCTAAAGTGTACTGGCTGGCTCCCTAGCTAACGTTACGTGAAAGCTGCCACTTTCAAGGAGTGGGACTCTAACCCGGACGCTTATAAAAAATCCTGCTATGCCCTCAGACGAACCATCAAACAGGCAAAGCGCCAATATAGGACTAAGATTGAATCATACTACACCGGCTCCGACGCTCGTCGGATGTGGCAGAGCTTGCAAACTATTAAAGACTACAAAGGGAAGCACACCCACGAGCTGCCCTGTGACATGAGCACACCAGACAAGCTATATCACTTCTATGCTCACTTCGAGGCAAGCAACACTTCGTGGCATGCATGAGAGCATCAGCTGTTCCGGACAACTGTGTGATCACGCTCTCCGTAGCTGATGTGAGTAAGACCTTTAAACAGGCCAGACGGATTACCAGGATGTGTACTCCGAGCATGCGCTGACCAACTGGAACGTGTCTTCACTGACACTTGTCCCTGATTGAGTCTGTAATACCAACATGTTTCAAGCAAACCGCCATAGTCCCTGTGCCCAAGAACACTAAGGTAACCTGCTTAAATGACTACAGACCCGTAGCACTCATGTCTGTAGTGCTTTGAAAGGCTGGTCATGGCTCACATCAACACCATTATCCCAGAAACCCTAGACCCACTACAATTTGCATACCGCTCCAACAGATCCACAGATAATGCAATCTCTATTGCACTCCACACTGCCCTTTCCCACCTGGACAAAAGGAACACCTACGTAAGAATGCTATTCATTGATTACAGCTCAGGGTTCAACACCATAGTGCCCTCAAAGCTCATCACTAAGCCTGGGACTAAAAACCTCCTTCTGCAACTGGATCCTGGACTTCCTGACGGGCCGCCCCCAGTTGGTAAGGGTAGGAGACAGCCTATAGGGAGGAGGTCAGAGACCTGGCTGTGTGGTGCCAGGATAACAACCTCTCTCTCAAAGTGATCAAGACAAAGGAGATGATTGTGGACTAGATGAAAAGGAGGACCGTGCATGCCCCCATTCTCATCGACGGGGCTGTAGTGGAGCAGGTTGAGAGCTCCAAGTTCCTTGGTGTCCACATCGCCAACAAACTATCATGGTCCAAACAAACCAAGACAGTTGTGAAGAGGGCATGACAAAGCCTATTCCCCCTTAGGAGACTGAAAAGATTTGGCAAGGGTCCTCAGATCCTCAAAAGGTTCTACAGCTGCATCATGGAGAGCATCCTGACTGGTTGCATCACTGCCTGGTATGGCAACTGCTCGGCCTCCGACTGCAAGGCACTACAGAAGGTAGTGCGTACGGCCCAGTATATCACTGGGGCCAAGCTTCGTGTCATCCAGGACCTCTAAACCATGTGTTGTCAGAGGAAGTCCCTAAAAATAGTCAAAGACTCCAGCACCCTAGTCATAGACTGTTCTCTCTGCTACCGCACGGCAAGCGGTACTTGTTGTATTCTGCACTCGTGACAAATAAAATTTGATTGGATTTTACTTTATTATTCATTGTTGTTTAACTAGCTGGCTGGCTGGCTCGTTAGCTAGCGTTACATGACGTGTGTGAACGTGTGTGACACGTTGTTTACCTAGTTAGGTGCATTGTTTACCTAGCTAGCTAGCTACATGTCTTAAGCTAAAGTGTACAGCACCAATTGAATATGGCCGGTGTCAGTAAACGTCAGCAAAAAAACGTAATGAAATTGTTGCCAGCAGAGATGGTTAGGCTGTTTTCATGTTATCCAGAGGTAAACAAATCATCGGCTAGAGCGCCAAGTGTGCGCTCTGAACGCTCCGAGAGTGAAACGAGATGGGTGGGGGTAAAGCTTAATAGGGTGTGAACGATGCTGAATGGGTGTCGACAAAGAAGAGCTCTTCACTAGATACCAAAACATTCACATTTTCTCAAAAGTGAGTTTACAACTTTATCAACTTTCAAATCAGAATTACTTTCCAATTGTTCCTCAAAAATGCAGTGTATTATATACCATTTTGTAGATCATTTTGAGTCTCTACTTTTATCCGATGTAAAAAACAGCATTTCAAATGTCTAGTAAATCCAAATCTTCCCTGTCACGTTGTCCGGCACCAAATTTTGAAAGTGCATATTGTATTTACGCAGATTTAAGAATATTTGCGAATTGGATGGAAACCTATAGACACCCTAAAGACTGGAAAGTGCTCTAGTCTAGTGTCACTTTTATTATGCCGGCACATCATGGTTCACCAGAAGCCCCAAACATCTAAAGAATAAACTACTTTTCTCCTGAGCAACCCGGTATTTCCCGCCCAAACTGGAAGTGTCATTCTAAATCATATATGTAACCTTTATTTAACTAGGCAAGTCAGTTAAGAACAAATTCTTATTTACAATGACGGCCTACACCGGCAAAACTCGGACGACGCTGGGCCAATTGTGCTCCACCCTATGGGACACCCAATCACGGCGGGTTGTGATACAGTCTGGATACAAACCAGGTTGTCTGTAGTGACGCCTCTAGCACTGAGATGCAGTGTCTTAGACCACTGCGCCACTTGTCAGCCAAATTATTAATATATTAATATACTGTATATTAATATGTTTGGATTTGATTGGAGCTTTGATCGGCATGAAAATTAAAGTCTGATGCTCCCTGTGCCTGATGAGCCATACATTAAAAACCTTTTATGAGCCATACATTAAATACATTTCATGAGCCCCACATTAAATACATTTTATGAACCCTACAGTAAATACATTTCATAAGCCTAAGCCCAAAAAAAAACAAATGACTGGGCTGTTATCCAATATGTCGTGATTTTCATTAATATGATGACTGTTATTTATCGAATCAACTAACTATGTTTAATTGTTACCCGATTTAAATTAATCAATATATATTTTAGTTTAATTTGGGAGATGGTAACTCTATAAACAACTTATTTCGTGGTGCCCAGAATTCCTAATGCGTTAATTGTTACATGATATGTTATGTATCGAAAACAGTAACTTATTAATCATTACCTCATATCAGTCTCATTCTGACGTGGCATACTCCTTGGATCCGCAAGAACCCCAGCTTTACTGATCATTCCCCATCACACAAATTGGCTTAATTATTTATTTACTAACTAACTAAATGATAACACAGGATACACACACACAGCATAGGTTATTGATTAAAAATGCAATGTAAAGGAAACAGTTCCCTAGTGGACTAACAACAGCATGACTGCTTGGATGTCAAAAGAAAGGGAGGGGTAGATAAAGAAGGAGTGAGAGAGGGAAAAAGAAAGTCAAACTTATCGTACATACAGTGGGGAGAACAACTATTTGATACACTGCCGTTTTTGCAGGTTTTCCCACTTACAAAACATGTAGAAGTAATTTTTATCATAGGTACTCTTCAACTGTGAGTGACGGAATCTAAAACAAAAATTCAGAAAATCACATTGTATGATTTTTAAGTAATTAATTTGCATTTTATTGCATGACATAAGTATTTGATACATCAGAAAAGCAGAACTTAATATTTGGTACAGAAACCTTTGTTTGCAATTACAGAGATCATACGTTTCCTGTAGTTCTTGACCAGGTTTGCACACACTGCAGCAGGGATTTTGGCCCACTCCTCCATACAGACCTTCTCCAGATCCTTCAGGTTTCGGGGCTGTCGCTGGGCAATACGGACTTTCAGCTCCCTCCAAAGATTTTCTATTGGGTTCAGGTCTGGAGACTGGCTAGGCCACTCCAGGACCTTGAGATGCTTCTTACGGAGCCACTCCTTAGTTGCCCTGGCTGTGTGTTTCGGGTCGTTGTCATGCTGGAAGACCCAGCCATGACCCATCTTCAATGCTCTTACTGAGGGAAGGAGGTTGTTGGCCAAGATCTCGCGATACATGGCCCCATCCATCCTCCCCTCAATACGGTGCAGTCATCCTGTCCCCTTTGCAGAAAAGCATCCCCAAAGAATGATGTTTCCACCTCCATGCTTCACGGTTGGGATGGTGTTCTTGGGGTTGTACTCATCCTTCTTCTTCCTCCAAACACGGCGAGTGGAGTTTAGACCAAAAAGCTCTATTTTTGTCTCATCAGACCACATGACCTTCTCCCATTCCTCCTCTGGATCATCCAGATGGTCATTGGCAAACTTCAGACGGGCCTGGACATGCGCTGGCTTGAGCAGGGGGACCTTGCGTGCGCTGCAGGATTTGAATCCATGACGGCGTAGTGTGTTACTAATGGTTTTCTTTGAGAATGTGGTCCCAGCTCTCTTCAGGTCATTGACCAGGTCCTGCCGTGTAGTTCTGGGCTGATCCCTCACCTTCCTCATGATCATTGATGCCCCACAAGGTGAGATCTTGCATGGAGGGAGATTGACCGTCATCTTGAACTTCTTCCATTTTCTAATAATTGTGCCAACAGTTGTTGCCTTCTCACCAAGCTGCTTGCCTATTGTCCTGTAGCCCATCCCAGCCTTGTGCAGGTCTACAATTTTATCCCTGATGTCCTTACACAGCTCTCTGGTCTTGGCCATTGTGGAGAGGTTGGAGTCTATTTGATGGAGTGTGTGGACAGGTGTCTTTTATACAGGTAACGAGTTCAAACAGGTGCAGTTAATACAGGTAATGAGTGGAGAACAGGAGGGCTTCTTAAAGAAAAACTAACAGGTCTGTGAAAGCCGGAATTCTTACTGGTTGGTAGGTGATCAAATACTTATGTCATGCAATAAAATGCAAATTAATTATTTAAAAATCATACAATGTGATTTTCTGGATTTTTGTTTTAGATTCCGTCTCTCACAGTTTAAGTGTACCTATGATAAAAATTACAGACCTCTACATGCTTTGTAAGTAGGAAAACCTGCATAATCGGCAGTGTATCAAATACTTGTTCTCCCCACTGTACGTTTGGAAACTACCCTCAAAGTAATCATAATACTTTGCTCATGAACCACCGCCCGTTTGGGTAATAAATATTTACTAAATTTATGTGTAGATGTCTTTGTTCATTGTCTATCTCTGTTGAACCAAGCCTTCTCAAAATGGGTTTTAGTGTCCTATGGGTGTACTGCTCTGATTGCCCACCAGAGGTCAACATGTCCTTCTTCTTAGTTGTCTGGTCTTGTAGTGAAGTGTTTCTTCAGAGCAGATACTTTAGATGCACCAATGATTGTCTGAGATGGGATTTTCTACTTCCCACCTCATGTCTTTAGTCAAAGTTCTAGGACTACTTTTACATGCCCAGCTGCAGACTGGAAATGTTAAGGTCTAGTCTGGTGAGTTTATCTTCTTCACTTCTGGTTAAGGTTCAAAGTTCTAACCATGTCAAACGTGTGGCCACAGCTCCCCATCTTCTGGTCTAATGTAGATTTTGTTACCAATGCTTCTTATCCTTGGGTAAAAAGGGGGCGTTCCATCATGCAGACACTCTCTTTGAGCTCACTTGGGGTGTGGCTACTGACTGTATAGTTTAGATGAAAAACAATTTTCTAATTAGAAACTAAAATCACATTCCTATCTTAACAAAAATACTTCAATCATTTTTAATTTCTTATACACAACATATTGGATGAAGACTTGACGGATAGAACGTGTACACTTTCCAAATTCCTGTTATTTCTTGATACCAACCTTAATGACATCACAAAATAATAGACAATATGACATGATTATTCTTTAGGTCAACTGTCATCATTCCCCACATCTGTCATCATTCCCCACATTCAATGATAGAAATAATGTTCCAATGTTCACTTTTGAACTAAAAAGGTTTGGGCGGCAAAAGTCCTGTAGACAAAGACATTTCTTTAGTCATACTGGAGAGCAGGAGGGAGATTACCCTCCTTCCTAATTTATGAGTGTCAAGGTGTTAAAACCGGCCAAGCTCCTCTTGGCTATCTGTCAGCCATTTGCCAAGCTGATCTGAGTTCTTAGATCTTTAACCAGGAGAGTCATGACAAATACATAGCCTATGATATAGGCTACCGGACATTACACACAACAGAAAAACATAAAAGCCCATAGACGTACAGTAGCAATGTCAAAAAATAAGGTGATCCCAGAAAGCCAGATGGAGACGTGCATTCAGTCCTTATATTGCTGTAGCATATGCTGCAGCAAATGTAAGGACCACAATGGAAATAAGTCCCTAATTTTAATGTGCAATCCTGGTCACTTTTACAATTATTTGTGTATGCAGTACCTGTCAAACGTTTGGACACACCTACTCATTCAATGGTTTTTCTTTATTTTGTACTATTTTCTACATTGTAGAATAATAGTGAAAACATCAAAACTATGAAATAACACATATGGAATAATGTAGTAACCAAAAAAGTGTTAATCAAATCAAAATATATTTTAGATTCTTCAAAGTAGTCACCCTTTGCCTTGATGACAGTTTTGCACACTCTTGGAATTCTCTCAACCAGCTTCACCTGGAATGCTTTTCCAACAGTCTTGAAGGAGTTCCCACATATGCTGAGCACTTTTGGCTGCTTTTCCTTCACTCTGAGGTCCAACTCATCCCAAACCATCTCAATTTGGTTGAGGTCGGAGGATTGTGGAGGCCAGGTCATCTGATGCAGCACTCCATCACTCTCCTTCTTGGTCAAATAGCCCTTACACAGCCTGGAGGTGTGTTGGGTCATTGTCCTATTGAAAAACAAATGACAGTCCCACTAAGGGCAAAGCATATGGGATGGCGTATCGCTGCAGAATGCGGTACTCTGCGTCTCACAAAGACACATCGGTTGGACCCAAAAACCTCAAATTTGTATTCATCATACCAAAGGACAGATTTCTACCAGTCTAATGTCAATTGCTCGTGTTTCTTGGCCCAGTCAAGTCTATTCTTATCATTGGTGTCCATTAGTTGTGGTTTCTTTGCAGCAATTCGACCTTGAAGGCCTGATTCACACAGTCTCTTCTGAAGAGTTGATGTTGAGATGTGTCTGTTACTAACTCTGTGAAGCATTTATTTGTGCTGCAATTTCTGATGCTGTTAACTCTAATGAAGTTGTCCTCTGCAGCAGAGGTAACTCTGGGTCTTACTTTCCTGTGGTGATCCTCATGAGAGCCAGTTTAATCATAGCGCTTGATGGTTTTTGCGACTGCACTTGAAGAAACTTCTTGTTCTTCAAGTGTGCTTGATCAAGTTCTTGAAATCTTCCATATTGACTGACCTTCATGTCTTCAAGTAATGATGGACTGTCATTTCTCTTTTCTTATTTGAGCTGTTCATGCCATAATATGGACTTGGTGTTTTACCAAATAGAGTTATCTTCTGTATACCACCCCTACGTTGTCACAACGCAACTGATTGGCTCAAACGCATTAAGAAGGAAATTCCACAAATTAACTTTTAACAAGGTACACCTATTAATCGAAATGCATTCCAGGGGAATATCTCATGAAGCTGGTTGAGAGAATCTCAAGAGTGTGCAAAGCTGTCATCAAGGCAAAGGGTGGCTACTTTGAAGAATCTCAAATATAACATATTTTTTTGTGTTTAACACTTTTTTGGTTACTACATGATTCCATATGTGTTATTTCCTAGTTTTGATGTCTTCACTATTATTCTACAATGTACAAAAATGTAAAAAAATATATTTAAAAAAAAACCTGGAATGAGTAGAAATTAAATCAATCAATCAATCTAAACTGTGGAAAGAGAAATCAGTTCTAGCACACCAAAAACTTGAATGACATTCAGAGATCTGATACTGCACTTCCCCTATAGGAGAACCCTTTTTGCTTCCAGGGAGATCTCTTTTTGGTTCAAAGGGTTCTCCTATGGGGATAGCCGAAGAACCATTTTAGGTTTTAGATAGCACCTTTTTGGGTAAGCCTACAATGTAGGGAGGGATGTGTTTTCTGTTTGTCGAGATTGACATAGTCTATTTATCGTGGTGTTAAAAACGCAAACCATGTTGGTATGTTTTGTTTATTGGTTGTGTGTTGCATTGGCACAGAAACCTGTTGGTGGAAAATGTATTGCATATTCAGTATTTTATATAATTATAAAAATGGCATCAAAATGTTGAAAATCTGATTTCCCCCTAGCTAATCATTGTCTGCAACCAGCTCTGATCTTGAAGTAATGAAACAGGCAGGGAGAGTGAGCTCCTCAGTGGTGGTCAGCGAACCGTCAACTGTATGATTTGGGAGAGTTAACAGATATTTTCACTGGACAGTTACTCAAAAATATTTGAGATTTGACAAAGAATTTTCAACACATAAAAGCAATCCTACTTATAGGTAACTATTGATCACTGACACTTCTACTACTTTTTCAGGGCCTTTTCTTATGGTCATGTTTACCACTAATCAGTTCCACACAGAATCTACAAAGACATTATGTCAAGAGTGCTTGACTCTTTTGGTTTAAAAAATGAATTTACAACTGTCACCTTGCCCTTCGTCTGCCTTTCAGGCTCCAATGCCCCAAGGTATGTCTTTTCCAGTGCAGTTCCACTGGACTAGTGTTTCTGATGGAAGGGAAGGGAGATGTGCCTTACATGATGGGTCAATGGGACAGGAGCCTCCTGGGCTCCTTGACACCAGCAGGACCCCTATTCAGCATTGACTGCCCTGAACAGTCTGTCTGTGTCAGGCTCTGGCCATAGAGAAGCCTATTTAATTCTCTATGTAGCTATGGTCAGAGTCTGACAGTGTCTTTCTTTTCTGTTTCTGCGTGGGTTTTGAGTTGGATCCCTAATTAGAGGCAGCTGCACCGCATTGTCTCTAATTAGGGATCCTATATATGTTAGTCTGTCATTCACTCTGGTGTGGGTTGTTGTCGATGTATTTCGCAGTCACAGTGAAAGTAAGTGTGCCTTTTTTACATCCGTTCCGTTTGTGTCTGTTTCGGGGAACGTGACGTTTAGTCTATTCGTGTTTTGTTCTGTAGTTCGTCATTTGTGTTTGTTGTTTATTACATAGTATATATAAAAATATTACATAGTATAAATAAATATAGATGTCGAACTACTATCCCTGCGCTGCGTCTTTGTCATTCCCACACCCACATCGTGACAGAACGACCCACCACTACCAGACCAAGCAGCGTAACTGGGGAGAGATGTAGAGAGAGGAGGTGCTGCCGCGTTATGCGCGACGTGCGAGACGGGGAAACGCCCGCAAACAACCCCAAGAAAATTTCGGGGAGGGGCTATGGGGGTGGTCTGGCCGCGAAGAAGACGAGCCAGTACCACTCCCCATATGCATAACAAGAGCTGCTTGTTATGCAATGATCAACCACCAAGCCGACAGATAATGTGCACTTTGTGAGGTAATATTTACAGTATGCACACTGCAAGAGCTGCTTTGTAGAATAAAAAGGAACCTAGATATTGCTATAGATGGATAAATGGTGGTAAAATGGCTCATTACCATTACTTGATTTCTATGGTTTTCTGTTAGTGTGAATGTATTTTGTCAATTTGCCCTGAAGTAATGCACCTATATTCTTTGAAGGTGGAACATCAACAGAAGGGGAGTACTTTCATTCAAACCAGCTCCAACTGCACATTGAGTCCTAGAGGAAAATATGGTCTCTGCTGTGAGCTGGTGGCAAATTCTATCATAAAGCCCAAAGTAAGCATGGCCATCACATACATTCATACATTCCTATATGCTCTGAGTGTACAAAACATTAAGGACACCTGCTCTTTCCATGACAAATACTGACCAGGTGAATCCAGGTGAAAGTTATGATCCTTTATTGATGTCACTTGTTAAATACACTTCAATCAGTGTAGATGAAGGGGAGGAGACAGGTTAAAGAAGGATTTGTAATCCTTGAGACATGGAGTGTGTATGTGTGTGAACTGCTACACTGCTGGGTTTTTCACACTCAACAATGAGCTCCCAAGTGGCGCAGTGGTCTAAGACACTGCATCTCAGTGCTAGAGGTGTCACTACAGACAACCTGGTTCGAATCCAGACTGTATCACAACCGGCCTTGGTTTGGAGTCCCGTAGTGCGGCGCACAATTGGTCCATCGTCATCTGAGTTTGGCTGGTGTAGGCCGTCATTGTAAATAAGAATTTGTTCTTAACTGACTTGCCTAGTTAAAAAAATAAACAACTTCCCTTGTGTAACAACAATTGTCCTCCAGCCAAATTGACAAAACTGTGGCAATATTAGGAAGGTGTCTGTAAAATTTTGTTCTCAGTGTAAGTATTCCTTTGTAATGTGCTACTACTGGTTTGTGGTGTTGGGTATGATGTGTGGTTTTTATGTGCATATACCTGACACCATGACGTTCCCACAGGAAAAAACTTTGTAAGTGCTATATAGCCAGCTACAGTATTTCTAGCTCTCTGTTACTGTCTATACTTGGCTAATATTCTTTTTCATTTTGTGTTTCAGAGTGGAAAGTTTGACTATGACTATAGCCCAAACTTCCACCCCACATTTCAGGTGTTTTTGGACTGCATGTCTGGTGCAGAGAACATCAGACTGAGTCTTTTAGACAGAGGAAGTAACAACTGGGCATCAAACTATAAATTATTCTTCAAAAACGTAGATCTCAAACCAAAACCAATAGCTCTATTCCCTCTCATCTGCTCCTTCCTCTGGGTGGCCACACCCAGGTCTCATCACTCCTGAGATTGATGAACCTCATCAGCCAATGAGAAGAGTTCATAAATTAGACTGTCGTCAAGGGCTTTGTCAAACATGTTAAAAATGTACAAATCAAAGCACTTTTTGTATTTAATAACACTCACAATTCAAAGAGCTTTTAACGAGTTGCCAACGAGTGTGGGAGTGTCTAGTTCCAACAGGTTAGATCAAATGCCAGTTTGTTATTAACCTATACACTAATTAACCTGTAAACACTCAACCCCTACTAATTTAAACAGTATTCAACACACTGAACACCCCTCACCCACTACTTATTTAAACTGTATTCAACACACTGTAGACCCCTCACCCCCTACTTATTTAAACAGTATTCAACACACTGTACACCCCTCACCCTCTACTTATTTAAACCGTATTCAACACACTGTAGACCCCTCACCCCCTACTAATTTAAACAGTATTCAACACACTGTACACCTCTCACCCCCTACTCATTTAAACTGTATTCAACACACAGGATAAAATACATCTGATTTGATTTGATTTTCCAGATTTCGAACCACCTCAAGTCAATCCAATCAACCCTAATCCAGGTATGGATTGGTTTTCTCTCTCATTGTCTATGGCTATAGCTCTGATGTGGAAGGTCTTGTCTTACACAAAATAATATTGTTATTTACAGCATCAAGTGATCAATCTTGTTTAGAGAGACACATTCAGATCATTAAATATGCTTTGTGGTATTTAGTGGCTTGTTATGTAGAACACAGTTTTTCTTCAGGGTTTTAGATAATTATGACCTAGTTGTTTATGCATTTTCTGACATGAATCTCAGGTGCTGAGGCTGAACTGAACCAGCTCACAGATGCAGCTTTTGTGGATAAGCATATGGCTGATCTCATTCAGAGGGTCAAGATGGTGCAACATGTAGCAGATTACCTTTTTATGGAGGAGATGATCCAAGATCAATTGTACTCAAGAATCCTCAGAGCTTTGACCAGTCAGGATCAAAAGAGACTCACGTTTGATGCTGTACAAGCAGGAGGAACAAGAGTTAAATCTGCCTTCTACAAAGCTCTCCAAAACCATCAACCTCATCTTGTCCAGGACCTGGGTAAAATCAAACTCCTCTCCCCCTGTAGCTCAGTTGGTAGAGCCTGGTTCTTGCAACGACAGGTTAGTGGGTTAAATTCCCAGGACCACCCATATGTAAAAAATATATGCACATGTGACTGTAAGTCCCTTTGGATAAAAGCATCTGATAAATGTAATATATATTTTATTATTATTACTCTCCCACTATGAGTGCCTGAAACATGGAGGGACATTAGAACGGCCCCTGTAACTTGCAAAGTTCCCCTTAATCATCATAACATTTTAAAATAGACAGCCCTCACTTGATAAGCAGTTCAGCAGTCTTAATGCTTCAGAGCTCGCCCCCAGTGATGAACTGTGCAGTCTTCACCCACCTCTCTAGAGACTTGTAGTGGAGGGCGGTGCAGCTACCATTCCAGGCAGTGATACAGCCTGACTGTATGTGTGACTTTAGATGTATGTATGTGTGACTGTAGATGTGACTGACTGTAAGCAGCTCAATGGTACATCTGTAGAAACTGGTAAGGAGCTGAAGGGGCCATGCCAAGTTTTTTTCAGCCGTCTGAGGAAGAACAAGTGCTGGCTTGCCTTGATAAACGCACCAAGGAGTGGCAAGGAGTGGAATGTTATCACAAACACACCAGATTTATTCAGGCTAGTAGTGTGTACATGGAGTACATGGACAAACAGATGGACAAACATCACCCAACGTTCATCATCAACAGGACAGTATGTATTTACAACAAGACAGGGGCAGGAGAAAGTCAGAGGGAAACTGGGCATCAAACTATAAATTATTCTTCAAAAACGTAGATCTCAAACCAAAACCAATAGCTCTATTCCCTCTCATCTGCTCCTTCCTCTGGGTGGCCACACCCAGGTCTCATCACTCCTGAGATTGATGAACCTCATCAGCCAATGAGAAGAGTTCATAAATTAGACTGCCGTCACCGGGTTACACAACAGCATGCAAGGAAAATAGTGCCAAGGGCTTTGTCAACCATGTTAAAAATGTACAAATCAAAGCACTTTTTGTATTTAATAACACTCACAATTCAAAGAGCTTTTTGAAATGCTGCTTCACTGCTGTACATAATGCATGGGCTCTTGTTAGACTCTACAATCAGCTTGAGTATCAGCTTGATTATCAGTGTCATAGAGCCTGTCTCTGTCATAGAGCACGTCTCTGTCATAGAGCACGTCTCTGTCATAGAGCACGTCTCTGTCATAGATCACGTCTCTGTCATAGAGCATGTCTCCAGTGCAAAATAATTAAGAAGACAGCAGTACATTCAACTGTTAACTAACTGGACATTTATACATTGAAGTTTGTCAGAAAAACACAAATATGACACATACTTTCAGTAGTTTAACTCATTTAGCCTGTATGTTTGCAAGCCAAATACATTGAGATGTGACATTGCACCCCAACACAGCCTTTTCAAATCAAATCCCAGTTGTCATTTTTAATATGCCGCACACTGACTTTATGAAAATGTCAACATTTACAGGTTACAGGAAGACTATAAATAGCAATACATTTACTGGCATGATAGGTTTGAGTGTGAGAGAGGAAAGGAGAAAGAGGAAAGGAGAGAGAGAGAGAGAGAGAAGGAGAGAGATGGGAAAGGAGAGAGAGGAAAGGAGAGAGAGAGAAGGAGTGAGGAAAGGAGAGAGAGCAGAAAGGAGAGAGAGGGAAGGAGAGAGAGGAAAGGAGAGAGAGAGAAGGAGAGAGATGGAGGAAAGGAGAGAGAGGAAAGGGGAAAGAGAGAAGAAAGGAGAGAAAGGAAAGGAGAAAGAGAGAGGAAAGGAGAGAGAGGGATGGAGAGAGAGGGAGGAAAGGAGAGAGAGGAAATGAGAGAGAGGAAATTAGAGTGTGGGAAGGAGAGAGAGGGAAAGAGAGAGAGGAAAGGAGAGAGAGGAAATGAGAGTGAGGGAAGGAGAGAGAGGAAAGGAGAGAGAGGAAATGAGAGTGAGGGAAGGAGAGAGAGGAAAGGAGAGAGGGATGGAGGGAGAGAGGAAAGGAGAGAGAGAGAGGAAATGAGAGAAAGGGAGGAAATGAGAGAAAGGGAAGGAGAAAGAGAGGAAAGGAGAGAGAGGAAAGGAGAAAGAGGGAAGGAGGGAGGGAGAGAGGGAAGGACAGAGAGGAAAGGAGAGAGTGGGAAGGAGAGAGGAAAGGAGAGAGAGGAAAGGAGAGTGTGGGAAGGAGAGAGAGGGAAAGGGGAGGGAGGGAAGGAGAGAGAGGGAAGGAGAGAGAGGAGAGGATAGAGAGGAAAGGAGAGAGAGGAAAGGAGAGAGAGGAAAGGAGAGAGAGGAAATGAGAGTGAGGGAAGGAGAGAGAGGAAAGGAGAGAGGGATGGAGGGAGAGAGGAAAGGAGAGAGAGAGAGGAAATGAGAGAAAGGGAGGAAATGAGAGAAAGGGAAGGAGAAAGAGAGGAAAGGAGAGAGAGGAAAGGAGAAAGAGGGAAGGAGGGAGGGAGAGAGGGAAGGACAGAGAGGAAAGGAGAGAGTGGGAAGGAGAGAGGAAAGGAGAGAGAGGAAAGGAGAGTGAGGAAGGAGAGAGAGGAAAGGGGAGGGAGGGAAGGAGAGAGAGGGAAGGAGAGAGGAAAGGTGAGAGAGAAGGAGATAGGGGAGGAAAGGAGAGAGGGAGGAAATGAGAGAGAGAGGGAAGGAGAGAGAGGGAAGGAACAGTCAAATTAGAGAGAGCACATTCTACACTGTAGTATCAAATAAAACTACAGTCTTGAATTTTTCTTTCACGCAAGGTTCTATTGCTATGAAGTAGGTACACCAATAACATTTTATTTTATTTTTATTTATGAGGTAGGCCTACTTTCGTGCCAGCAAATATTCTCATTATAATCTGTTTAGACTTGTTCAGCGAGATACATGTTTCTTCTCTTCTTTCCTTTTCATAGGAAGTACATCCTCCCATTTAATAACAAGTATGGGCACATCCACTCATCCATAAGATATCTATCATCACAAGTTGATACTAAAATGTTCCGTAGCCTAGAACAATTTGAAACAAAGTCAATCCAACCAAATGATGTTGAATTCTGAGAACAAGGCTGTCCATGGGGACATGAGTTAAGTAAACTCAAGCGAAAGAACAAAATTAGATCATGTCATTGCCTAATTATATCTATATGTGACCTATTGTCATTTTTTCCTACGCAAGTAGAAAACTGCAAAATAATTTGCGATTTTGGCAACATTTGTTACTCTTAGATTTAACAACACTCATTGAATGATTCCAGCAAGAAAGCTATTTTATTAAATTATCAGTAAAAGAAAGCTTGAAACATTTCTACATTTAACATGTTACAGCCAAAGCATTATTTAGTTGAATGACGTTATTGTGTGACAGGATTGTTTAAATTGTTTTAAGCACTATTGTGCAATCACGGTAATATAATGATCAAGGTCATTCTATTTTGTAGAGGGGAAATTAGGGGTAAAGAATGGCTGCCACACTGAGGTGTTTTTTGTATCTCACATAATTTTGCATGCAAATGAATATGAAAACCATAACAGCAGCTTGGCATTTATTGAGGTGACTCATGTACTGAAGGCAGCTCTGCAGAGTGGTCACTAGCTGGCACAGCCCACAAAGTCATAAAATCTGATTTGAAGCCTAACCTTAAACCTACCCTTAACCACACTGCTAACCCAAGTGCCTTAACTTAACCTTAATTGACTTTGCAGTTGGCCATTCTAGCGGAAACCGCTCAGTTATGCCTCCAGGACAAAACTCATTCCAGTAAACGTGAACCTGCGTCACAACTTGACAAAGAACAGCCACACCCTGAGGCGTAAATATAGACAGTACCGTGGAGAGCGGCCCTCCAGCTGGGAGTTGGGAAGATACACCTTAGCTTGAATTATCTACTTTGGAAATATGGTGAGATAAACGTGACCTTCGCAATGTGCCACTCAAACACTTCTCCGTCATGGTTTTCATTTTCTTGGGTAAAATAGCTATCTATAACAAAACAATATGCTTATTTTCTACATAAACTATGAATACTATTCAATTAAATGAATAATTTCTTATTTTATTTTGTCGTAGAGCACGTCTCTGTCATAGATCACGTCTCTGTCATAGAGCAGTAAAATAAGTAAGAAGACAGCAGTACATTCAACTGTTAACTAGCTGGACATTTATACATTGAAGTTTGTCAGAAAAACACAGATATGTTCAATTGCACGAATCACACACAAAACACATTGAAATATTACAGTGCAGAGACCATTTAGATTGATAAAAGGTCAGCACGATGAACCAGAGGGAGAGAGTCCTCTAAGCCCTTTAACTGAGCAAAGACAAAAACCTAGGCATCACAGTGTGTGTTTGTGTGTCGTGAACGTGCAATTCCACTTGTGAAAGTGAGATTTTCACATGTTACATTTTAAACTAATTTCATGTGAAATTACATAGTGTGAAATACACATAAAAACAATTATTTAGATAGGCGTAATGAGGAGATTCTGTATCTATACTACTCTGCGGTTTTTTATGGTTTTGGTCAAACTCAGAAATATGCCGAGTTAAACGTGACTATCGTAATGTGCCACTTGTTATGTGCCACTTGTTATTTATACCCTCGAAAACTCAAACACTTCTCCATCATGGTTTTTATTTTCTTGGGTAAAATAGCTATCTATAACAAGATGATATGCTTATTCTACATAAATGAATACATTTTCATATACAGAAATGCATTGAATGCTGGGTAATATGTATGTTGTCCAATGCCAAGTCTCTATTTGATCATGACGAGATATAGCTAGATTAGGCGCCAAATCTGAAGGTCAAGACTGACAAACTGAGCACATCTGCAAGCTGAGCGAGCAGCAATCATGCCTTACAAACATAAAAGTGGCAGCAAGAAAAGAATTGAGCGGAAAATACAGGAGGAGAAGGTAGCAAAGGTTCCTAAATTGGATTAATTTGGTTTCTTTTATACTAGTCTCCAGCTCATGCTGAATGGGCTGGCTATCCTGTCCATTGAACTCATCAGAGCCCGGGAGATTAACATTAAGGACATTGTCGAGGATTTTGCTCAACGCAAAGCTAGTCGAATGCCATTCAAATAGATGATTACAAGTGTTTTTTCAAGAGGATTTGGGGTATCTGATGGGCTACCGTAGCCCCTTTTTAAAAAAAATCTTTTCACCTTTCTTTTTTTTCACCTTTATTTAACCAGGTAGGCCAGTTGAGAAGGAGGTGTTGGCTTTGGGGATGACCAGTGAAATATATCTGCTGGAGCGCATGCTACAGGTGGGTGTTGCTATGGTGACCAGCGAGCTGACATAAGGCGGGGATTTATCTAATAAAGACATTTACTAGGTACATTTAATAGGTTGTTATTTCAGAGTCAGGTCACCGCCAAGCTTTTTTTTACGATCTGTGTAATTCCACTTTGTGTGCTGCAGCACATTGACCGTCTGTTTACATTAACGCGTGTCAAAACGCAATCCATGGTCCTGATAGATTTCTCTCTACCTCTCTACTCTCAATATAATAGTCTAAGTAACTCATTCAACTGTAAAATTCAACACATTGTTGGTAAAATATATATATGCCTAATGGTGTGTGTGTGTTTCATAACTAACAAACTAGCGTATATTAGGGCCCACGGTAACTAGCTTACGCTTCTGGCCACACCTACAGTACACCCATACTGCTCTACTACTTTATGCAGCGCCACATACTCTTGTTATTCAGTGTGTTTGCTTGCTGTAGAGAGCTGTGTCAGTAGCACAGAATATACATTTGCTGAACATTGCCTTTATGTGGTAAGTATCAAAATATTTTTCTTTAAAATGTTCACACAGTCAACTCCCAGTTGATCAGTGTGGGCTCTTTTAAAGGAAGACATGTAATAATTTAAATTTCCTCATGCAATAGGTTTTTGAAAGAAACTGCTTAGAAATGCCTGAAATGGCTTATGACTACTATTTTGTTAGCAACATTAATTATATTATATTTAGTTAGGGTTAAGCTTGGGCTAAATCAATTCAGATTTGAATTCATATCTCATAAGGTGATAATTATATGCTAATTCCTGCAAATTATATAAGGAAATTTAGTAATGTAAGAGATTTGCAACTTTGGGTGCATTCGAATTCACTCTAGAGTGTCAGAGTGCGCTCAGAGTGCGCTCTGGGCATTGGTTAATTTAGAGTGTTGTCATACTGTCTGTTCATAAATTCAGAGCATTTCGCTCTATGAGCGTTGGAGTAGGGTTGATCTGAGTGTTCTGTCCTCACAACAGCAGTCAACCACGCAAGCTAACTGGCTAAAGTTGGCTAGCTTGTTAGCTACTTATAGACACAAATAAGAAAACACTACACTCTGAAAATGTTACTCGCCCTTGCAGAGTGTTTGCTAGAGTGTTTTCATGTTATCAAGACGGTTCGTGTCTGTAACTGTGTTACTGGCAACAATTTAATTTAGTATTATAGCCAATGTTTACTTACACCTGTCATAACAACCAGGGCGTTCGTAAATTCTTCAATTATTCTGTGCGCTGGCACTCAAACCAGTAGATTGCCAGTGTGCATTTACGAACTCACCCTTAATGTTATGTGACTAAACTACTACTTTGTTTCAAAGTGGCTGCATGAATTAAGGTCGAATTAGGGTTTAACTTGAGTAAAATTGGATTCAGATTTTGATTAATATCTTGTAAAGTGATAATTCAATACTAAAGTTATTGCAAATGACATATGGAAAAGTGATGAATGTTTTATAGACATTACCAAAACTGTTCTACTCTAGAAAGCAATCTCCACTCTACTGGTGCGTTGGTAAAACATACAATGCATGTCTTTTTTTTAATGGCAAAATCACCTTAAAGTTACGTGGAACCAAAGTCCCACCGAAATGGGTTATTGATTTTCTTACTCTGTGAACAGTCTATGGACAAAATATGACAGCAATCCATGCTTTGGTTTTGTTGTCCACTGTTTCAAATGCAAACTTTTTAGCTTTTGTGGCACAAATCCAATGCAAGTCAATGGTACCTATATAAGCATTTTCACTCTTCATGTCCAAATACTAATAAATTATAAAAAAAGGTATCGATATATTAGAGAAAATGCTAATATAGGTACCATTGATTTGACACAAATACTAAAACGGTAGCATTTGAAACAGTGGCCAGGTAAACAAAACCAAAGCATGGGTTGCTGTCATACCTTTTCCATGAATTGCTTACAGTGTAAGGAAACCAAGATGTAATTTTGTAATTTGAGTGAACTAACATTGAGGGTGGGCTTCTTAAACATATAAAAACTCCTACTATGCAGAAACAGCACCATCTAGTGACCAGAACCTGGTAATATCTGGATGTAGGATAGGACACAAGCTTAACAACTTCAATGACTAATTTCTCTGAACAGGGTAAAACATTTTCTGAGAACACATGGAAAGTGGTTCCTAGAAAATGGTTCTCCCTAGTGAGGGAGGGGATTCTTGTGTCTCTAGCTGAGGCCTTAACAATATTATCTGGCTAGTTATTCGTTTTCGTACAAACACAATGAGTGAATTTGTCCAAATACTTATGACTCCTTCAAATGGAGGGACTAGATACATAAATTGCTTTCATTTCTAAACTGTAAAACTTATTATGTGAAGGCTTGCAAATTTGACTATTCACCACAGTATTACAATATGACCGCACAAAACTGTCCAATCATTGCACTACAAAAGAGGACTCATAATTGTAACCACTTTTACGGCATAAAATGGTTCTATACTTTTGTTAGCAGGTTAGGAGGAGTAGGTTAAGGTTAGGAAATGGGTTAGGGCAGGGCTGTCAAACTCATTCCATGGAGGGCCTAGCGTCTGCTGGCTTTGGTTTTTTTCCTTTCAATTAAGACCTAGATAACCAGGTGAGGGGAGTTCCTTACTAATCAGTGACCTTAATTAATCAATCAGGTACAAGGGAGGAGTGAAAGACTGCAGACACTTGGCCCTCCATGGAGTGAGTTTTATACGTGGTGCATCAGGAAAATTCTCTGCAACAAGAGTGATCAAGTTAAGATCCGACATCAGCAGTTCCCAAAATGTCTCTCTCTCTCTCTCTCTCTCTCTCTCAGAACTTCATAATACATTTTAACAGTATAAGACATATGATCCTTCATGTGATGTAAAGTAAAATAATCCTGCATGTTCAATAGTATGAGAAGATAGGCTTGCTGTAGTTGCATGTTTTTTTAAGCTTAATGAAACATGTCCGTTCCTTGTACACATGCAGAGTATTTTCAATACTCACGTATCAAAATAAATAGTTGAATCATGATTCAAATAAAAAGTAGATAAGGGGTAAAAACACAGATGGACTGGCATTCAGAGAAACAGTTTACTCATGTGAGAATAAAAAGTCTCTGTGCGTCTTACTATTCCTTGAAATTTGATGTGAAAAATTCTTGCGAAGATCCTACAATTACAAAATGGTTGGGATTTACTAGAACAAGAACACTTGATTTGATGAAAATGAAGCTTACATTTTGAATGGCATGTTCTTTTGTTGATTTAATAAATGATCATGTTTTTCTTTATAGTTACACCTTTTGTAATAAAGGTAATGTGATATCTCTTACCACGAATATGTAAACTGTACTATGTTTCTCTCCCTTCATAGTGAAGTCTCATGGCATCATTTGATTTTGTCAGAGACAAATTAATTGAGTGGAACCACAGTGACTTGATTCAGAGGTTTGAAGGTGAAAATATTTGAAATGTATTATTATACATTGAATAATACATTGTGTAATAATGCATCACCTCAATTGTAAACATGTATATTTATTTGATACAATCATTCTTTTTTTCTAATATTAATATGCCTAAAATTTATATTTCCTGATTTCCAGATGAAGAAATTGATGAAGAAGGTTTCCTCTCCCTTGAGGAGACTGACCTCATCAACTTGATTCCAAAAGCAGGACCAAGGTCTAAATTTAGAAAAAAACACACAAACTTTCTGAAGGTAATTTACAAACTAGGTCTACAATAACTGCTGTTACACAGAGTGACTGGGTATGGTCTATATTTATCAGTACTGCATCAGTAGTGCAGAATAAACGATTTGCATTTAGATCTCAGCTGTGACATTGTACTCTAATATGTCCACTGTACTGGCATATTTGTTTCAGCTTACAAATGTCTTAGTATATCACAGGACATTTTGTGTTACACATGTAGTATCTTAATTTGAGTCAGTTTGCTACAGCAGGAAAATAATGTGAATTATTATGTGGTTTATAATTAATGGACATTTTTGTAGGGGTTAATACATTTTTCAAAAGGGAAAATCAATTGTCAAATTTTGAATTGGAAATGACAAACTTCAGAAGCCTTTTTAAACCTCAAATACACTACACGTTTTAAACATCCTACATTGCAGGTCGTATGCCTGAATGAAATATGTAACAAATCGACCTTTGTTGTAAATAAGTGGTGCTTGACAAAAGGCCAAAATGCGGGACTGTCCCGCATAATCCAGGACATGTGGTCACCCTAACTGAGACTTCTAATATTTTTTAACTGCAGAAACGTCAACAACCCAATGATGACAAGAACATTCAAGAGGCCACGTCGTTATCAGCCCCCATTAAGGACTCCAAGAGTTCCTCAGGAAATGTACCATATTTACCCTCCTATACAACCATTTACATGAAACCTCATTCCTAAAGTACAATTAATTAACTAAACCAAATGCATCATTTGTATTTATATAAGCATACAGACCTTTATATTTGTCACCCTATAACCCAACACGGCTTCTGTCCCCAGGTTACTGGTGAGATGGTCAATCAAGAGCCTCGTCAAAAGGCCATCATAAAACCTCTCCGAAATACACCTCCTAAATGCTCAGAGATTGAAAGGTAAGCAACACACCATTCCTTTATTCATCACTGACCACATATAATGTCCCGTTGGCGTGGACAAAATGACAATTGTTGTGACTCTGTCGCCAGGTCATTGGATAAACGCTTTGGTACATTTGGAGGAAGTGTGCCCACAACCGACACCTCTGGAGTGGGAGAAACAGTGTATAACCAGGTGGGTAAAATCTAGATCTCATTTGTCTGTGGTCAGAACTAAGGCAGCGCTCAGTGGTGATCCCAAGGCATGACTTCTTGGAATGTCTCATGCCATTTAACAGAGATGAATCGTCACACATTAGGATCCAGAGCAACTAAGATGGTAACAATCAAATGCATTAACCAAGCGCTTTATATTTCAGTCATTTGGCAGACACTCGTATGCAGAGCGACTTACAGGACAATTAGTGTTAATGTCTTTGCTCAAGGGCAAGTGCTATTTCACCTAGTCGGCTTGGGGATTCAAACCAGCAACCTTTCGGTTACTGGTTCAACGCTCGTAACAGCTAGACTATAGTATCTGCCGCTTTCTCATAGTACCAACACTATACAACATAACATCTAATCTAACAAACAACATCATTCAAAGGTAATCAGTGAAAACAACATACAGGAAGAAGCCAAAATTGTTCAAGAAAATGCATCTCAAACTAAAGCAATTGTGCTACGTTTTGTGGAATGATTCCTTTAATAACCTGTTATCTATGTGTTCTTCAGAGTGAACCCTCAACCAGTAAGATACCCCCTCTTCAAGTGAATATCCCAGGTAAAAAGCACAGATGTTTCAGATTTACACATACAGAAAAATAACGCAAAAATACTAGTTTTAGAAGATGACAATGAGAAACATCTAAAGTGATACTATATTTATTTATGTATATATATTTTTAAATACTATTTAATTATGATATACTTTACACTTAAATTGCAAGTACTGTACCATCTGTACAGTGTACCATGTGCATACAGTAAGTAGACAATCTGAAATGCGTTTTCACCGACTGATACAACTAATTTGCATAACAACATTGGCTATAACAAGATTGGAAGATCTGTGACTGCTGTTGGATTTGTGTATTAATTAATAAAATATGTTTCCAATTGTTTCCAGGCAAAAGGAAATCTGATGAAGCCCATGCAAACAAACAAACAAACAAACGACAACGTGATGCTGCATCCAGAATAACTGAAACATTTGGTATGTGGATTATGTTCATATGGACCACAATCATTTTAACCCTTTACACTTGTGGGAATTGACCTACAGTTGAAGTTGGAAGTTTACATACAATTAGGTTGAAGTCATTAAAATAACATTTTCAACCATTTCACAGATTTCATGTTAACAAACTATAGTTTTGGCAAGTCGATTAGGACATCTACTTTGTGCATGACACAAGTAATTCTTCCAACAATTGACCTCAGAAAAAAAATTGTAGACCTCCACAAGTCTGGTTCGTCCTTGGGAGAAATTTTCAAATGCCTGAAGGTATCACGTTCATCTGTACAAACATTAGTACGCAACTATAAACACCATTGGACCACGCAGCCATCTTACCGCTCAGGAAGGAGACGCGTTCTGTCTCCTAGAGATTAATGTATTTTGGTGCGAAAAGTGCAAGTCAATCACAGAACAACAGCAAAGGACCTTGTGAAGATGCTGGAGGAAACATGTACAAAATTATCTATATTCACAGTAAAACAAGTCCTATATCGACATAACCTGAAAAGCAGCTCAGCAAGGAAGAAGCCTCTGCTCCAAAACCGCCATAAAAAAGCCAGACTACGGTTTGCAACTGCACATGGGGACAAATATTGTACTTTTTGGAGAAATGTCCTCTGGTCTGATGAAACAAAAATAGAACTGTTTGGCCATAATGACCATTGTTATGTTTGGAGGAAAAAGGGGGATGCTTGCAAGGCGAAGAACACCATCCCAACCGTGAAGCATGGGGGTGGCAGCATCATGTTGTGGGGGTGCTTTGCTGCAGGAGGGACTGGTGCACTTCACAAAATAGATGGTATCATGAGGAAGGAAAATTATACATCTCAAGACATCAGTCAGGAAGTTAAAACTTGGTCGCAAGTGGGTCTTCCAAATGGACAATGACCCCAACAAACTCAAGGTATTGGAGTGGCCATCACAAAGCCCTGACCTCAATCCTATAGAAAATGTGTGGGCAGAACTGAAAAAGCATGTGCGAGCAAGGAGGCCTACAAACCTGACTCAGTTACACCAGTTCTGTCAGGAGGAATGGGCCAACATTCACCCAACTTATTGTGGGAAGCTTGTGGAAGACTACCCGAAACGTTTGGCCAAAGTTAAACAATTTAAAGGCAATGCTACCAAATACTAATTGAGTGTATGTAAACTTCTGACCCACTGGGGTTGTGATTAAAGAAATAAAAGCTGAAATAAATAATTCTCTCTACTATTATTCTGACATTTCACATTCTTAAAATAAAGTGGTGATCCTAACTGACCTAAAACAGGCAATTTTTACTCAGATTAAATGTCAGGAATTGTTAAAAACTGAGTTTAAATGTATTTGGCTAAAGTGTATGTAAACTTCCGACAATGCACTGCAGCTGCCTCTTAGGGATCCAACACAAAACCCCCACATAGAAACATAAATTATAGATCTGTCAGACTCTGAACATGGCTATATAGAGAAGCAATAGGCTTCTCTATGGCCAGAGCCTGACAAATATACCTGCTGGAGCGCATGCTACGGTTGCTATGGTGACCAGCGAGCTGAGATAAGGTGGGGATTTACCTAGTAAAGACTTGGCCAGCCAACGAGAGAATACAGGTCGCAGTGATGAGTAGTATATGGGGCTTTGGTAACAAAACAGATGGCACTGTGATAGACTACATCCAATTTGCTGAGTAGAGTGTGAAGCTATTTTGTAAATGACATCGCCAAAGTCAAGGATCGGTAGGATGGTCAGTTTTAAAAGGGCATGTTTGGCAGCATGAGTGAAGGAGGCTTTGTTGCGAAATACGAAGCCGATTCTAGATTTAATTTTGGATTGGAGATGGTTAATGTGAGTCTGGAAGTTGAGTTTACAGTCTAACCAGACGCCTAGGTATTTGTAGGTGTCCACGTATTCTAAGTCAGACCCATCGAGAGTAGTGATGATAGTCCGGTGGGTAGGTGCTGGCAGCATTCGATTGAAAAGCGTGCATTTAGTTTTACTAACATTTAAGAGCAGTTGGAGACCACGGAAGGAGTGTTGTATGGTATTGAAGCTTGTTTGAAGGTTAGTTAACACAGTGTCCAAAGAGGGGCCAGATGTATACAGAATGGTGTCATCTGAGTAGAGATGGATCAGAGAGCCACCAGCAGCGAGAGCGACATCATTGATGTATATAGAGAATAGGGTTGGCCCAAGAATTGAACCCTGTGGCACCCCCATAGTGACTGCCAGAGGACCGGACAACAGGCCCTCCGATTTGACACACTGAACTCAGTCTGAGAAGTAGTTGGAGAACCAGGCAAGGCAGTCACTTGAGAAACCAAGGCTGTTGAGTCTGCCAATAAGAATGCAGTGATTGACAGAGTCGAAAGCCTTGGCCAGGTCGATGAAGATGGCTGCACAGTACTGTCTTCTATCGATGGCGGTTATGATATCGTTTAGTACCTTGAGCGTAGCTGAGGTGCACCCATGACCAGCTCGGAAACCAGATTGCATATCAGAGAAGGTATGGTGGGATTTGATTAGAAAGGCAGGGCAGGATGGATATAGGTCTATAACAGTTTGGGTCTAGAGTGTCTCCTCCTTTGAAGAGGGGGATGACCGTGGCAGCTTTCCAATCTCTAGGGATCTCAGACGATACAAAAGAGAGTTTGAACAGGCTAGTAATAGGGGTTGCAACAATTTCGGCTGATAATTTTAGAAAGAAAGTGTCCAGATTGTCTAGCCCAGCAGATTTGTAGGGGCCCAGATTTAGCAGCTCTCAGAACATCAGCTGTCTGGATTTGGGTGAAGGAGAAGCGGGGTGGGGCTTGGGCAGGTTGCTGCGGGGGGTACAGAGCTGTTGGCCGGGGTAGAGGTAGCCAGATGGAAAGCATGGCCAGCTGTAGCAAAATGCTTGTTGAAATTTTAGATTATCGTTAATTTATCGGTGGTGACAGGCGCAACTGGGAGGAGATGCTCTTATTCTCCATGTACTTTACAGTGTCCCAGAACTTTTTGAAATTAGTACTACAGGATGCAAATTTCTGTTTGAAAAAGCTGGCCTTTGCTTTTCTAACTGACTGTGTATATTTGTTCCTGACTTCCCTGAAAAGTTGCATATCGCGGGGGCTATTCGATGCTAATGCAGTGCGCCACAGGACGTTTTTGTGTTGGTCAAGGGCAGTCAAGTCTGGGGTGAACCAAGGGCTATATCTGTTCTTAGTTCTACGTTTTTTGAAAGGGTCATGCCTATTTAGGATGGTGAGGAAAGCACTTTTATAGAACAACCAGGCATCCTCTACTGACGGGATGAGGTCAATATCCTTCCAGGATACCCGGGCCAGATCAATTAGAAAGGCCTTCTCGCAGAAGTGTTTTAGGGAGCATTTGACAGTGATAAGGGGTGGTCGTTTGACCGCGGACCCATTACGAACGCAGGCAATGAGGCAGTGATCGCTGAGATCCTGGTTGAAAACAGAGGAGGTGTATTTGGAGGGCAAGTTAGTCAGGATGACATCACGGCTCATATTGACGGGACGATAGACAGAGCGTTGGTGGAGCGACATTCCTTTTTATTTTATATTTGAAACACTAAACAACAAAGGAGAGGTACTAACCGTGAACTGGAGTGACATACACTGACACACACAAGAACCCACACCCAGGTAACAAACACAGGAACTTAAATAGAATCCCCAATTAGAGACAACACGAGACAGATGTTTCTAATTGGGGATAGAAATTAACACACACCCAGTGAACTGTCAAGCTCTAACCACGGCTCTCCAACTCCCCCACACGAGGGAGCCAGATCTAGCCACAGTCAGAACCTGACTGTACCCCCCCCCTAAAGCGCTGCTCCCCTCTCAACAAAAACAAGAGTCCACATAAACTATACAAAACATAAAAGAGAGGGTACAGAGCGGAGCACTGGGGAGGTTGCTGGTGGAGGCTCAGGATCCGGCGTCGGGCGTGACCCAGGCAATGAGGGCAGCTCCCTCCCTGCCTCCCCGTGGCCCGGTCCTGTCTGGACCCCGGCGCGATGGATCCCTCCCCAGTACTCCCGACGCACCAAGCCCAGTCCGGACCCTGGTGTGGGGACCTCCACCTCTGGAGAGGGGCAGACAACCGGTCCCGGACTGGACCCTGGTGGAGCGGACTGCTCCGGCACTGGAGCGGAGCAGACGTCCGGACCTAGACTGGTACCCGGTGGAGCGGACTGCTCCGGCACTGAAGCGGAGTAGACGACCGGACCCGGACTGGACCCTGGTGGAGCGGACTGCTCCGGTACTGTAGCGGAGCAGACGAACGGACCCGGACCTGGCACCGGTGGAGCGGACTGCTCCGGCACTGGAGCGGAGCAGACGTCCGGACCTAGACTGGTACCCGGTGGAGCGGACTGCTCCGGCACTGGAGAAGATCTGACCACCCTGCCCGGCCTGGGCCCCGACACAGCTGAAGCTCCCAGCCACATGGCAAGACTGGTTGCCGGCCCCGGACTGGACCCCGGCACGCTGAAGAGCTCCGGCTCCAAAGCGGGGCTGCACGCCGTGCCCAGCCTGGGCACCGATGCAGAGGTGAGGTCCAGCTGTGTAGCTAGGCTGGCTGCCGGCCCCAGACTGGGCACGCGGGGCTGCACGTCGTGCCCAGCCTTGGCACTAACGCAGAGAAGGGTTCCAGCCCCTAGCTGTGCTGGCCGCTGGAGGCTCCGGGCAGTGAATGCGCACTGATGGTTTGGTGCACGGAGCCGGCACGTACCGTACCGGACTCTGGATCGGCGATGGAGATCTACGACTGCCCCAGTCGTCCTCTCGCCACCGTCAATCCCCATCCTGTGAGGACTCCTCCGGGAGCCCCCAAGAGTGAGGGAAAAGAAGCACATCGTCGTCGTCTTCCTCCGACTCCTCTCTGTACTCCTGCTCCCATGGCTGTAGGAGCTCCTCCTGGATGATATCTATGATGGTACCCATGTTTACCTGGAAGGTTCCTCATGGCATTCTCTCAACCAGCTTGTACCTGGTAGGTGTCTGTGTTATTTTTCCCATCTTAATCTTTTCTTTTTATTGGCCAGTCTGAGATATAGCTTTTTCTGTACGCCTATGTATATATTCCATTAAAAATCAGCCGATTCCAGCTATAGTAGTAATTTACAACATTAACAATGTCTACACTGTATTTCGGATCAATTTGATGTTGACTTTGAGACTTGTGTTTTGCGGGTAGTATTTAATGAAGTTGCCAGTTGAGGACTTGTAAGGTGTCTGTTTCTCAAACTAGACACTCTAATGTACTTGTCCTCTTGCTCAGTTGTGCACCGGGACCTCCCACTCCTCTTTCTATTCTGGTTAGAGCCAGTTGGTGCTGTTCTGTGAAGGGAGTAGTACACTGCGTTGTATGAGATCTTCAGTTTCTTGGCAATTTCTCGCATGGAATAGCCTTCATTTCTCAGAACAAGAATAGACTGACGAGTTTCAGAAGAAAGTTATTTGTTTCTGGCTATTTTAAGCCTGTAATGGAACCCACAAATGCTGATTCTCCAGATACTCAACTAGTCTAAAGAAGGCCAGTTGTATTGTTTCTTTAATCAACAGTTTTCAGCTGTGCTAACATAATTGCAAAAAATGTTCTAATGATCAATTAGCCTTTTAAAATGATAAATCTGGATTAGCTAACACAACGTGCCATTGGAACACAGGAGTGATGGTTGCTGATAATGGGCCTCTGTACGCCTATGTAGATATTCCATAAAAAATCTGCCGTTTCTAGCTACAATAGTCATTTACAACATGAGCAATGTCTAAACTGTATTTCTGATCAAAAAATGTGCTTTTCTTTCAAAAACAAGGACATTTCTAAGTCACCCCAAGCTTTTGAACGGTAGTGTATATACACCCCTGGTCAAAAGTTTGGAATATTACTCATTCAAGGGGTTTTCTTTATTTGCACAATTTTTTACATTGTAGAATAAAAGTGAAGACATCAAAACTATGACATAACACATATGGAATCATGTAATAACCCAAAAAGTGTTCAACAAATCAAAATATATTTGATATTTGAGATTCTTCAAATAGCCACCTTTGCCTTGGTGACAGCTTTGCACACTCATGGCATTCTCTCAACCAGCTTCATGAAGACCGCCACAGGAATGGAAGACCCAGAAATACCTCATTAGAGTTACCAGCCTCAGATTGCAGCCCAAATAAATGCTTCACTGAGTTCAAGTAACAGACACATCTCAACATCAACTGTTCAGAGGAGACTGTGTGAAACAGGCCTACATGGTCGAATTGCTGCAAAGAAACCACTACTAAAGGACACCAATAATAAGAAGAGTTTTGCTTGGGCCAAGAAACATGAGCAATGGACATTTAGACTGGTGGAAATTTGTCCTTTGGTCTGGAGTCCAAATTTGAGATTTTTGGGTCCAACCTCAACCAAATTGATGATGGTGATGGTGCTGCATCAGATGACCTGGCCTCCACAATCACCCGACCTCAACCCAATTGAGATGGTTTGGGATTGGACTGCAGTGAAGGAAAAGCAGCCAACAAGTACTCAGCATATGTGGGAACTCCTTCAAGACTGTTGGAAAAGCATTTCAGGTGAAGCTGGTTGAGAGAATGCCAAGAGTGTGCAAATCTGTCATCAAGGCAAAGGATGGCTACTTTGAAGAATCTCAAATATAAAATATATATTTTTATATTTGTTAAACATTTTTTTTGGTGTGTATATAAAGAAAAACCCTTGAATGAGTAATATTCCAAAGTTTTGAAGGGGTGTGTGTGTATATATATATATAGATATATAGATAGATAGATAGATAGATAGATAGATAGATAGATAGATAGATAGATAGATAGATAGATAGATAGATAGATAGATAGATAGATAGATAGATAGATAGATAGATAGATAGATAGATAGATAGATAGATAGATAGATAGATAGATAGATAGATAGATAGATAGATAGATAGATAGATAGATAGATAACAGTCAGTTATTAATCATCATCTCATATCAGTCTCATTCTGAATGTTGCATACTCCTTGCATCTGCACAAACCCCAGTCTTACTGAGCCTTCGGTAAGAAATTTCCCCTCTGGGATCAATAAAGTGTCTGTCTGTACAAATTGGTTTAATTATTTATTCACTAACAAACTAAATGATAACACAGGATACACACACACGGTATCGGTTATTGAATACAACCCTAATACAACGGAAACCGGTTCCAATCATCATCTCATATCAGTCTCATTCTGAATGTTGCATACTCCTTGCATCTGCACAAACCCCAGTCTTACTGAGCCTTCGGTAAGAAATTTCCCCTCTGGGATCAATAAAGTGTCTGTCTGTACAAATTGGTTTAATTATTTATTCACTAACAAACTAAATGATAACACAGGATACACACACACGGTATCGGTTATTGAATACAACCCTAATACAACGGTAACCGGTTCCTAGTGGACTAACACAATATGACTGCTGGTAGAGAGAGAGAGAGAGAGAGAGAGAGAGAGAGAGAGAGAGAGAGAGAGAGAAGTACTCCTTTAACTCAACTGTAAGTTCCTCTGTGGCTGGGAGCTTCAGCTGTGTCGGGGCCTCTATTTCCATGTAACATATTTTCCACCTTTATAAACACATGTTGACACAACAAGATTATAGCTGGTTTGTGACCTGTGTTTAACTCTGACAGAAATTGAAACCAAGACAGAGGTGAAGAAGACCATGCAACGTGTCAAAAGCAAACTTGATGATCTCCCTTCTACAAAACTCATTGACTTCCTCAAGTAAGCATTTTTAAATGTGGAGAGAAACACACATGGAGAGAGATGCTTACAGGCCACTAAAATACTTTAATTGTTTTTGTCTTTCATTTCTAACAGAGGTAAAATCCAAACGTTGGAGAAAGACAAAAAAGAGATAGTGGGTGTTTTTGGGAAGACTGGAGCTGGTAAGAGCTTCTTGATTAACACCATCTTGGGTGAGACAAAATTGCTGCCCTCTGGAAACCATGGGGCGTGCACCTCGGTCATGATTCAGGTGGAGGCCAATACGACAGACTCAGACTCAAAATACGTCGCAGAGATTGAGTTCATGACAGAGGAGGTAATAGCATCTTTTTCATCTGTTTATATCTTAATCTCACAATGTTTTGGAAGTGGTGTCATGATGAATAGTACAATTAACGAAAGGCTTCTTTGAAACATATCAAGGCAACTAAAACTAAGATCTGAATCGAGGTCTGTCATTGATCCAATATACACCTTGCATTAAAAGAAGGAGCAACGATAAAAGAAACAACAATACAATGTAGCCTAACATCATTGAACATCACGGCACAGATTTGGGGGGAGCGGGTTCTCGCTAGAAACGCTGGTCCTCTTAAATTTTTATTCCAGGTTGCACACCAAAATATTTAAGGGCATGTCTGATGATTTGCTCTGCCCATACAGTCATGATGATGTTTTAAATTTAGGGGAAAATTGATATCCGAACACAGTGCAGACACAATGCGGCCAACTTGCACGCATTTTAATACCAGGTGTAAATGCGAGGCCAGAATTCAGAATGTAATCCTATCACAGCTGTTTGGATAGAGATAATGCAAGGTGTAAATGGGGTCAGAATGTACAGCTTGGATACTCAATTGAGAGTGTGTTCCAGTTGTTATGCAATAGATACTGTACGTAGATTAGTGGTAGGTCACAGATGGACACTATACTTTCACTACACCTCATCCCTAGGGGCAGTAGCAACTGGGGCCAGGTGCTGTGCCAGGCTTGTTGATTGGCACACCCATGAGTCAATCTAATTAGCATAATAAAATCCCCATCAACATCTGTCTGTTTAAGCTAAAGATATCTAGTTTTGTGCATGGGCTGCGTCTCAATCCACCACATCCGCCGATGTCGGCCTTCCGCAGCTTCGGTGGTAGGTGGCAGAGCTACAGTAGTGTTTTTCAGCCCAGAAGACATAAAAGAAAATAATTCCTCTCACAAAAAAGTCTGTAGCGTCAGAACGGTTTGGCCTAAAAACTCAATGGTGTTCTCTGGTTTATGCTCTACAACCCCCACAAGCTTTAAGGGACTCCTCTGAAGTCGGTACCTCCGATGTGCCAACTTCAGTCTGTAGAGTCCAAACGTTTTGTGCTCCAAATTAATATGACCCCACCACCGAAAGCTGAGACTCTCATGAACACTTATGACGGCACTCACAAGCTTTATAAGACTTGTCTGAAGGTAACCCCGGTAACGGTTTCAAAAATTGAATGGAAGTATGGAAGTTTTGTGGCAAATGGTTTTTATATATACAGTGGGGAGAACAAGTATTTGATACACTGACGATTTTGCAGGTTTTCCCACTTACAAAGCATGTAGAAGTCTGTAATTTTTATCATAGGTACTCTTCAACTGTGAGTGACGGAATCTAAAACAAAAATCCAGAAAATCACATTGTATGATTTTTAAGTAATTAATTTGCATTTTATTGCATGACATAAGTATTTGATACATCAGAAAAGCAGAACTTAATATTTGTTACAGAAACCTGTTTGCAATTACAGAGATCATACGTTTCCTGTAGTTCTTGACCAGGTTTGCACACACTGCAGCAGGGATTTTGGCCCACTCCTCCATACAGACCTTCTCCAGATCCTTCAGGTTTTGGGGCTGTCACTGGGCAATACAGACTTTCAGCTCCCTCCAAAGATTTTCTATTGGGTTCAGGTCTGGAGACTGGCTAGGCCACTCCAGGACCTTGAGATGCTTCTTACGGAGCCACTCCTTAGTTGCCCTGGCTGTGTGTTTCGGGTCGTTGTCATGCTGGAAGACCCAGCCACGACCCATCTTCAATGCTCTTACTGAGGGAAGGAGGTTGTTGGCCAAGATCTCGCGATACATGGCCCCATCCATCCTCCCCTCAATACGGTGCAGTCGTCCTGTCCCCTTTGCAGAAAAGCATCCCCAAAGAATGATGTTTCCACCTCCATGCTTCACGGTTGGGATGGTGTTCTTGGGGTTGTACTCATCCTTCTTCTTACTCCAAACACGGCGAGTGGAGTTTAGACCAAAAAGCTCTATTTTTGTCTCATCAGACCACATGACCTTCTCCCATTCCTCCTCTGGATCATCCAGATGGTCATTGGCAAACTTCAGACAGGCCTGGACATGCTCTGGCTTGAGCAGGGGGACCTTGCGTGCGGTGCAGGATTTTAATCCATGACGGCGTAGTGTGTTACTAATGGTTTTCTTTGAGACTGTGGTCCCAGCTATCTTCAGGTCATTGACCAGGTCCTGCCGTGTAGTTCTGGGCTGATCCCTCACCTTCCTCATGATCATTGATGCCCCACGAGGTGAGATCTTGCATGGTGCCCCAGACCGAGGGAGATTGACCGTCATCTTGAACTTCTTCCATTTTCTAATAATTGCGCCAACAGTTGTTGCCTTCTCACCAAGCTGCTTGCCTATTGTCCTGTAGCCCATCCCAGCCTTGTGCAGGTCTACAATTGTATCCCTGATGTCCTTACACAGCTCTCTGGTCTTGGCCATTGTGGAGAGGTTGGAGTCTGTTTGATTGAGTGTGTGGACAGGTGTCTTTTATACAGGTAACGAGTTCAAACAGGTGCAGTTAATACAGGTAATGAGTGGAGAACAGGAGGGCTTCTTAAAGAAAAACTAACAGGTCTGGGAGAGCCGGAATTCTTACTGGTTGGTAGGTGATCAAATACTTATGTTATGCAATAAAATGCTAATTAATTATTAAAAAATCATACAATGTGATTTTCTGGATTTTTGTTTTAGATTCCGTCTCTCACAGTTGAAGTGTACCTATGATAAAAATTACAGACCTCTACATGCTTTGTAAGTAGGAAAACCTGCAAAATCGGCAGTGTATCAAATACTTGTTCTCCCCACTGTACCTACATACAGGTGTCCTAAAATTCTAAATCAAATGGATCAAATTGAGCTAAATGATCCATGGTATGACCATCTTAAAACAACTGGCCAAGGCTCTCTAGACAATACATCATCTTGGGTGAGACTGGCTAGGTGGTTTCGTAACACTAGGCTGGCTAATAGAGATACAGTATATTACACATTTGTTATGGTTTTACATTTTTATTAGGAATGGAAAGAGGAGCTAGGATCCATCTTCAGAGACAGATGTGAAGAGCATGGAAATGATGAAGTCCAGAAAATGGATGACGACGATGATGACGATGATGATGAAAAAATGTCAGCTTTGTATGGAAAAGTTGGACGTGGGGCAACCTTAGAAGAACTAATGGACAGGAAGCACTTCAGAGAAATTCCAGAGTTTCGTTTATCAGTCAAGAAAATATTTCTATGTGACACCGTAAGTGACAGTGTCATGCTAGTTCACTTCTGTGAATATTGTGTGCTTTTGTGAAAAAAATAATTTGGTTAAAAAAACATTTTAGGTAGGCAACTAGGTATGTTAGGTTCTTTGTCAATGGTTTATTTTCAGAAAAAAAAAAAAACATTTTTTTTCTTCAATGCATATAATGTTGCTTTATTACAATTGCAGGCTGAAGAACTCTCTGAAAAGATAACTTGTTTCACACGGAGTGACACACAGAGTAATACATTTCAAAGACAGTATTGGCCGCTTGTGAAGTGTATAACCATCAAGGTGCCAAACTCCAAAGACCTGCTGGAGCATGTTGTGCTGGTTGATCTTCCAGGCAATGGAGACTGCAACAAGAGCAGAGATGAGATGTGGAAATCGGTAATTATTTACAATTCTTATTGATGATGATCCCATGTTCTGTTTAGAATTGTGTTCATGCAACTTCTAATTTGGTTGGTGTTAGATCACCATCACAGGTATCAACATCATACAGTGTAGGTACAGGGCCAAATGGCTGGCTTTATCTACGTGTTTTAGTTTATTCATATTTATTGATTAGTAAATACATATTATATAGCCATAGCTGTGGAAAGTAGTTTGGGATGCAGAAGAAAAACATGTGCCGACTCTGAAGACGTCTATATAGGTCCCTAATACAGGACTGGTAAAGGCCCAGTGCACTACTTTTGCGAAAAATTGTAACAAAAATGTATTTGAGGGTTTAACAGTATTTGATAACAAAACAGTTAATCTGATAATACTTGTGGAATTGCTTAATATAGCAGATGTTTTCCAGTTTCCAGCAAATGCAACTTATTTCTATGTGAAAATTTAAATGGTCTATTCTTTCCTTTCCCATTTTAGTAGACACTCTTTTCCAGAGCAACTTACAGTAGTGAGTGCATACATTTTCACACTAGTCCCCTGTGGAAATCGAGTTATGTAAATGTTTGAGGACAGGGTTTTGTTCATTCTGGATTCCATTAGAATGACAATCACAGAGAAAGAGAAAGTGCAACAACTCTTACAATTCCAAATATAATCATGCAAAATACTATTCTTAATTATACACCTACCTTATTTTCCAAAGCAGAGGTGCTGAAAAAATAGTTGTGTCTGCTCTACAGATGTCTATATCGGTCCACTAATACTAGTAAAGTACCAGTGCGCTATTTTTGTGATTATTATATATTTATTTAAAAATATATAAATATTTTTTAAATACACATTTTGTTTGTTTCAGGGAGTGCTGCAGCACCTTCAGCACCCCTACTTCCCGCGGCTATGTACAGTCATGTGGAAAAGTAAGTACACCCCCTGGAAAGCTCTCCTTTTTTTTCTTTCTTTTTTTTTACATATTTGGATAATCTTCACTTCAACACTATTGACAGATAAAGGTTACCCAATTTAACAAATCACACACAAAAAAAAAGCTCTTGGGCTGACTTTGATGGGTTGACCAGTGGTCTGGAATTTTTGTGGAAATGGAATGATGTACTTTGAATTGCTTGGAAATGGATTTGTAACTCCTCCCAGACTCATGGGCATCAATAATATTTATTCTGAGGGCCTCGGGCAGGTCTTTTGATCTTTGAATGATGTGTTACCACACACCCATATGGTTAAGACCAAACCAGACCAATTTTCTTATCTTTATGGAAGGCTGGACCCTCCTAAGTTTCTCTCTAATGTTTTCTAATCCTTTGCACTTGTTTTGGTACACCTAATTCTAATATTAGCCATGTTATGTGATGGTAAAGGTAGGGGTGTACTAACTTTTTCCTCATAAGGAAAAGGCATTTTTGTTTATTTTAATTGCAGAACATTTTAAAAGTTGGGTGTGTGTGATTTGTTAAATTGGGTAACCTTTATCTGTCAATAGTGTTGAAGTGAAGATAACATAATCATCTGTCCAAATATGTAAAAAGAAAAAAAAAAGAAGAGAACTTTCCAGGGGGTGTACTTACTTTTTCACATGACTGTATGTAGGCCTACGAATGCTATGTATACTATGAATAATATATTGTGTATATTATACATTTACTGTTGGAACGTTGTTGGAAGTTAATGTTATACTTCTTCAGTTTGTTGGAAACTGCTCTGCTGTGTGGATTGTAAGCGACATTGCAAGAGCAACTTCAGAAAAGGAATCATGGGAGATTTTAGACAGCACCATTAGCCTCTTGGGACCCAGTGGAGAATGTCGAAGCATCAGTTTCATCTGCACCAAGACAGATGACATTGAGGACAATCAAAAGGCTGATGCACGTACCTGTATTTTGCGCCGAAATGAAACAACCAAGAAGCAAGTGAGGGACAAGTTCAGCAAACAAAAAGAAATTAAGGTAAGTTATGTCTGACATAAAGGAGCATTGTCATGCTAATACTGTATGTAGTAGTGTTGAATATTTAGTAATTTCATGGAATTCCATGAGATCAAGATTACATTGTACCATAAAGCTTTTCATCAGACATTTTGTTGTCTAATATACAAAACAAACAATTGAGTAATAGGTACTTATTTTCAGTTATCCTAATCTAGTATTTACCAGTCATGTTCTTCAAAATATATTTGATTACTTTAATTAGTTGAAGCACAACTTCAATATACATATTTAGACCTTGCAAAATGTCAGTGTGTGGACATTATTTAATTGGCTGTCATTGTCTCATAAACAACTTTCAGAAACACTTCAGTGGGGGAAAGGACTTCCTTAAGGTGTTTACTGTGAGTTCCAAGGAATACCAAAAGGAAAAGCATTTGCCACAAGAAGAGACAGGTACAATAACTGAATATGTTTTTTGATTCTACCACATACACTCATAGAAGAAAATGGCTAAGTAGAACCATACAGGGTTCTTTTGTTTGTCCCGACAGGGGAACTCTTTTTAGTGCTGCGTTAGAACCCTCTAGTTAAGGTTCTTCGAAGAACCCCTGTATATGGTTCTACCTAGTACCTTCTATGATGGGTTCTGCCTAGAACCCTCTATGAATGGTTCCACCTGCCTTATTAGCCTTTAAATGTAATTGTTTATGACAATATATTCCATGTATCATAAGCCATTTTTTTGAGGGCCTAGTTATACCCACTCGAGGCTCCCAAGTGGCGCAGCAGTCTGAGGCACTGCATCTCAGTGCAAGAGGCGTCACTACAGTCCCTGGTTCAAACCCAGGCTGTATCACATCTAGCCATGATTGGGATTCCCATAGGGTGGCGCACAATTGTCCCAGGTTTGGCCGGGGTAGGCTGTCATTGTAAATAAGAATCTGTTCTTAACTAACTTGCCTAGTTAAATAAAATAAATATTCTAACACAGTGGTGTTAGGAATCTCTGGGTTTACAGGCCACATCAGGCCTGCAAGTCACATTATGCTGGCTTACAAAGTGATGTGTAATTCCTATTGGAATCAAGCCAGAGTTACGATATCCAACAATTGGAATTGTTAATCACCCTCAACCTGCATTCAGAATGACTGCCAGGGTAGGAAGGCTTGAATACTGAGACTACCTCGATCATATAAACTGCAACAACCATCTCAGTAACGGATGCAATAAATCCAACAGTTTAGATACATTATAAAAACAGTATGTTATTTATTTTTGTGTACCATAACATTAATCAACCAATCAATGTACATACAAAAACACAGATATTGCAGTAAAACAAACAATTCTGAAATACTCCCTGCAATAGAGCATACTGGGAAATATTATATATGGTTCTATGTAGAACCCTTCTTGCCTTCCAAAGAATCCTTCTGTCTTCCATATAATCATCTAAGTTCTTAGGATGTTAAAGGTTCTAGGTAGAACCCTATCCCTCTGTAAATAACCCTTTTGTAACCCTTTTTTCTAAGTGTAACCTGGACCATATGATAGTCAATAATGCAGGTTCTTGTTTTCTATCAAATATTGTGGGTAGTGTGTACACCTACAGCATCCTAAGCTATCCTCATGTCCACTGAAACATTTCTCTCTATTGTATGAAGACTCGTCTTCTCTGAAAATAACATCTTGCTCTTTTGAACGCCACTAAGTGCTACTTCCTATCTTGAGATCTGCACGCATAACTAGATTTATTTATCATTTAGTTAATCAAACTGAAACAGAAATAGGAAAATGTAAATTATCAAGACTTGAATCCAGGATCAATAATAGCATCAATAATAGCATCAAAAGAACACTACCACCAACCAAAGGTAAAAATAAATATATTGTTTTTAACTGATGTTACAGAAATACCCAAACTTCAGGAATTTCTCAGAAATCTCAATGATCGACGCACAAAGACTTCAGATTATGTTTCTGGAGCCTATGGGATACTCTCTCTGATACAAGGAGCCAAAAGCAGTGACATGGTATTGTACTAACAGCAGACCAAAAGTATTTATATCAGTTAATATAGTGTGAATCAGTGTATTATATTGATTATGTTGAGTTTGGATTTCAGACAGACAGCAAAGAAGAGGTGTGCCAGGTTCTGGAACAGAGGCTCAAGGATGAGATCAAGTCCATTGGTCAAACTATGGATGAGGTTTATGAGACTTTTGAACGATGTCTCTCAAAGGGAGTTCAACAGTCAGAAGAATCATGCGAGAAATGTATGAACGAAGTGATAGCACCAGTAAGTTATTAAAAAATTATCGCTTAAGCATAGGGTCTGGTTGCTTATGTAAATGTAATATTTCAGTTAAAAAAATATATATAATCCCAAAATTCTGAAAACCTGTTTTTGCTTTGTCATTATGGGGTATTGAATATAAATTGATGAGTGGAAAAAAACAACAGTGTGCGACATCTAACGAGGAACTTTGTTCCAGTAAGCAGACTTTATGTCACTGGTCGTTTGGACTAATCATGATTTCGCAGGTGTTCACATCTTTCGAATTTTGAAGGGGGAGGGGACATTTGGCCCATAGACCTGCCCATAACTTGCAAAGAAAGAGGGGTGGAGCTACCAACCTGCTTCTACTTGTTCAATCTACAACCTGCGCAGACTCTGAGCAAAGATCCATACACAAGAACATCTTGTCCATAAGGCCCTCTTTGCCGATGATTGTGCCTCAACAGATCTACCTCAATGCATCTGAGCTCCGGAATGTCGAACACTTCACACACTCAACCAATAAATAACAAGCAGAATCCTGCCCAAGCCAGTCATTGGGAAGACTGAAGAACAGGATACTCAACCATCACACCATCCTTCCATCCACAATACTGAAAATCTTTACTATGGTAGTTATCACAACCCTGCTGTATGGACCCTGAACAGTCACCACATCAAACAGCTGGACACATTCTATACACAATCTCTAAGATCAACTATGGGTATCCGAATGCAAGATAAGGTCTTCAACCTGGAGGTAATGCAGAGAGCAAACAGCACAGCTCCGATGGACTGGCCGCACCATCAGGATGCCTCATCACAGTCTCCCAATAAGGATTTTCTTTGACAAGCTGCAGCAGGGGCATTGAAAGACAGGCCAGCCCAAGTGTTTCAAAGACAACCAGCAATAGGCAACTTCGAGCGGGAAAGAAACAACCATCTAACTGAAGCCAGAGAAAAGTGTCATTATTGCACAACCGGGCCAACAACACCAACAGAAGAACTTGTCTGTCCCTCATGTCTCAGAGTCTGCATTTCAAAACTTGGACTCCTGAGCCTCTGAAGCACCCACAATAAACCAAAGTGACGTGCACAAGATGTTATTATCCAAACCGACGGACTCCCAGAGAGAGAGAGAAATGGGAGAGTGGTACATTCCTATATATATGAAATTATCGTGTGTTGATTCTCTTGATTTTCACATTTCTCTGGCGATAGCATGCATTGGCTCTCACAGGCTTGCACAATAATGGAAAAGCAGCTATTGATAGATACTTCTGCATGACATATTTCCAATGCTATGCTGTTAAAAACATTGAACATATTTTCATTTTCTATTCCCAGAGTGGGAAAAAAGGCAGTGGATATCATCGAGTAGTGAAGTCTTTATGCAAGAATGGCGGTGTTTACAAACCAAAAGGGAAATGGGAAAGGAGAAGGGAAATCAACCTTAATGAGAGTTTAGCCTCATGTATGAGAAGTAGTATTGATGACGAGTTTAAGAAAAAATTCCCGTAAGTCATTTAATCATTATCAGTAAAAAAATAAAAAAATAAACAGTTAATACTGGAATTCAATCAACATGGAATTCAATCAACTCTGGTAACCATCTTCTGATTTGGACATATTGTGTTCCAGAAATGAGGGCAAACGCGGCCCAATCATGGAACAGATTGATACATTCACCCTTGACACAACCAGCTTGTTTGGGAAGCACCCGGAAGTGTCACTGCATCTGATATTCCTCAAGACAGAGGTAGGTTTTTCAACAAAAAATCTGGAAAAGCATCATTGACATATACAACCCCCATTTTTTAAAACTTTACATAGATTTTCAAGCTGATTTAAGTCAAACTGTAACTAGGCCACTCAGGAACATTCAATGTCGTCGTGGTAACTCCAGTGTCTTGTATTTTAGGTTATTGTCCTACTTAAAGGTGAATTAGTCTCCCGTGTTTGTTGGAAAGAAGAGTGAACCACGTTTTACTCTAGGACTTTACCTGTGTTTAGCTGTTTTCCGTTTCTTTTTATCCTAAAAAACTCCCTAGTCTTTTCCAATGACAAGCATACCCATAACATGATGCAGCCACCACCATGCTTGAAAATATGAAGAGTGATACTCAGTGATGTGTTATGTTGGATTTGCCCCAAACATAACGCTTTGTATTCAGAACAAAACTTAATTTATTTTCCCTGTTTCAAACAGGATGCATGTTTTGGAATATTTGTTTTCTGTACAGGCTTCCTTCTTTTCACTCTGTCGTTTTGGTTAGCATTGTGGAGTAACTAAAATGTTGTTGATCCATCCTCCATTTTCTCAAATAACAACTATTCAACTCTGCAAATGTTTTAAAATCACAATTGGTGAAATCCTGAGCAGTTTACTTCCTCTCTGGCAGCTGAGTTAGGAAGGACCCTTGTATCTTTGTAGTGACTGGGTGTATTGATACAACATCCAAATCCTAATTAATAACTTCACCATGCTCAAAGGGATATTCAGGGCCTGTTTGTTGTTGTTGTTTTTTTTACACATCTACCAATCGGTGTCCTTCTTTGCGAGGTATTTAAATACTTCACTGGTCTTTGTGGTTGAAATTCATTATTCTATTGAGGGACCTTACAGATAGTTTTATGTGTGGGGTACAGAGATTAAATAGCCATTCAAAACATATATGAACCACTATATATGAACTCATAATAAGTCCATGCATCTTATTATGTGATATGTTAAGCACATTTTTACTCCTGAACTTATGTAGGCTTCCCATAACAAAGTGGTTGAACACTTATTGACTCAAGAAATTTCAGCTTTTTATTGTTTATTAAAGGTGCAATAGGCAGAAATCCCTCCGCTATTTCCTGGTTGCTAAAATTCTAATAGTTTGTCTAATTTCATTTTATGTGACAAAACAAGCATTTATTATTATTATTATTATTATAAATTACCGTTATTTAGCTAGGCAAGTCAGTTAAAAACAAATTCTTATTTACAATGACGGACTACAAAAGCAGTCATTGTGTAGAGAATCATTATAGCATCTAATCCGCTGTGAAATGTATTTTCCATAACCCCAAATATTGTATTTTCAGCTGTTTGAAGTTAGTGTACAAAACTGAAAGTAAAAGACACAAAAACTAAACTTAAGTACCACATACAACCGATCTAACGCTTCTTAGACTTATATTTTCTATTATATATTCTTCAAAGTAGCCACCACTTTGCCTTGATGACAGCTTTGCACACTCTTGGCATTCTCTCAACCAGCTTCATGAGGAATGATTTTCCAACAGTGTTCCCACATATGCTGAGCACTTGTTGTCTGCTTAACCTTCACTCTGCGGTCCAACTCATCCCAAACCATCTGAATTGGGTTGAGGTTGGGTGATTGTGGAGGCCAGGTCATCTGATGCAGCACTCTCCTTCTTGGTCAAATAGGCCTTACACAGCCTGGAGGTGTATTTTGGGTCATTGTCCTGTTTAAAAACAAATTATAGTCCCACTAAGTGCAAACCAGATGGGATGGTGCATCGCTGCAGAATGCTGTGGTAGCCATGCTGGTTAAGTGTGCCTTGAATTCTAAATAAATAACCGACAGTGTCACCAGCAAAGCACCATCACACCTCCTCCTCCATGCTTCACGGTGGGAACCACACATGCAGAGATAATCCGTTCACCTATTCTGCGTCTCACAAAGACACGGCGGTTGGAACCAAAAGTCGTCTAATGTCCATTGCTCGTGTTTCTTGGCCCAATCAAGTCTCGTCTTCATATTGGTGACCTTTAATAGTGGTTTCTTTGCAGCAATTCGACCATGAAAGCCTGATTCACGCAGTCTCCTCTGAACAGTTGATGTTGAGATGTGTATGTTACTTGAACTCTGTGAAGCATTGAGCTGCAATCTGACGTGCAGTTAACTTTAATGAAGTTATCCTCTGCAGCAGAGGTAACTCTGGGTTTTCCTTTCCCGGTGCGGTCCTCATGAGAGCCTGTTTCATCATATCACTTATTGGTTTTTGAAACTTTCAAAATTCTTGACATTTTCCGTATTGACTGACCTTCATGTCTTCAAGTAATGATGGACTGTCATTTCTATTTGCTTATTTGAGCTGTTCTTGCCATAATATTGACTTGGTCTTTTATCAAATAGGTGTCACGATAATTTCTATTCCAATGTTCTAAATGAACTTTTTAACTCTATCTGTATCCTGAAGGTTGTAATTCCTTCAGTTTGTTTAAATAATACAGATAGAGTTCCAGCTTTACAATGGTCAGTCTTTATTCATAGAGAACGTTCTACATAAAGAAATAATACATAGCTTTTTATACTCCCCAGTCAGCAAAGCCTCCACCCTGTTTTATGGCCTGCAAGTTCTCAGGGTCTGCCTTCAAAGACACTGTCCTGTTATCTCAGGTCACTCCCCTCAAAGACATCCCTCAGTTGCTAATGTTTACCCACCTCAGAGGGACAAGACCCCCACTCTGATTGATGAGGGTTGTAAACTTTTATGGCTAATCTCCTGCCAGACTAAGCCTTCACAAATGGTCTGTCTCCCCCTTTGTTTGTCTTAACCACATCCTGACTCATTTACCAAATGGTAACATTCTAAACATTGTCTATGTTCCCAATATTGTAATTCTAATACATCTTACACATTACACAGTTCCAGGGTGAAACATCTTAGTCATTAACATTAAATATACACATTTCTTTATCAATAGGGCTATCTTCTATATACCACCCCTACCTTGTCACAACACAACTGATTGGCTCAAACACATTAAGAAGGAAAGAAATTCCACAAATTAACTTTTAAGAAGGCACACCAAAAATTGAACGAGTTCACTTGGTATCTGGCTAGATTATAAATTGGCATTTAAAATGTATGTTACTGAGCTGGTAAAGAAATTGAAGATCAAATTTGATTATTTTACAGAAATAGAGCATGTCTGTCTTTTAATATTAGAAAGGAAGTTGTCCACGCCACTTATGTCTGTTTTAGATTACAGGGATATAATCTACATGCATGCAGCAGCTTCCACACATAGACCTCTGTATGCTGTTTTCCATTGTGCCCTTAGATTCATTACTGGTGTTAATTTTAGAATTCACCATTGTGTATTGTATCAAAAGGTGGGTTGGGCTTCTGTATGTAAGAAGAGAGCAGAATTGCCTTTTGTTTATATACAAAGCACTCATGCAGAAACTTCTAGCATATCTGACATCACTTATAAAGGTTAAAACAATAAAATACAGCACAAGAAAACAAGATTGAATAGCATTAGATATACCAAACGTAGTTTCAGAACTAGGAAAAAACTGTTTCAATTTTCAAGCTCCGCAGAAGTGGAATATGCTGCATAATGAGCTCAGGCTTGAACGCCTTGTGCCTTTAAATTAATTTAAAGCATTGTTTGAGTAAATGCTTAAGGAGAAATATACTTGTTTCTGATGTCTGGTTGTGTGCTTGTTGCTAAATGTATTTGCCTGTTGGAGTGCTTGCATGTTTATATTGTGTTTTGTGAACAGAGCCTTTACAGCTATTTAAACAGGGCACAATTGCGAAAGAGAACGTGTTTCAATGTATTTTCCCTGAATAAATAAAGGTAAATGAAAAATGAAAATGAATGTAAAAAAAACCATATACTGCATGAGGGGTCTTCTTCTGCTCTCTATATTTTTATATCTGAAAGGTAACTGAATTGAAGGCAAAACTAATCTGTGACCTCCGCAAGAAAAAGAAAATAATCTACTCCACTCTAACCGAGTCAATCAAGGACTCCATGCATCAATGCTATATAAGTAAGTCTTGAAATTAACATGTATTATCTGAGATAAAGTGTTGTGGCCTAGTAATGGAAATTATAATGATATTTGTGAAGACGTTTTCAAACATACAGTGCATTCGGAAAGTATTCAGACCCCTTCCCTTTTTCCACATTTTAACATTAAGGACTTATTCTAAAATGGATAAAATACAAACATGTCCCTTATCAATCTACAAAATGTAAAAAACAGAAATACCTTATTTACATAACTATTCAGACCCTTTGCTATGAGACTCGAAATTAAGCTCAGGTGCATCCTGTTTCTATCAACGTTACAGGTAAGACCCAAATGCAGACAATGTCGGAGTAACAACTGTTTATTAAAGACAGGTCAGGGGCAGGCAGAGGTCAGTAATCCAGATAGACGGGGCAAAGGTACAGGACGGCAGGCAGGCTAAGGGTCGGGGCAAGCAGAGTTCGGTAATCCAGAGCAGTGGGGCAGAGGTACAAGACAACAGCCAAACACAGAACACAGGGATAAATACACTGGGGATAATGGGGAAGGTGGCTGACACCTGGAGGGGTGTGGAGACAATCACAAAGACAGGTGAAACAGATCAGGGTGTGACAGTTTCCATTGATCATCCTAGGAGATGTTTCTACAACTCGATTGGAGTCCACCTGTGGTAAATTCAATTGATTGGACATGATTTGGAAACGGACACACCTGTCTATATAAAGTCCCACAGTTGACAGTGCATGTCAGAGCAAAAACCAAGCCATGAGGTTGAAGGAATTGTCCGTAGAGCTCCGAGACAGGATTGTGTCGAGACACAGATCTGGGGAAGGGTAACAACAAATGTCTGCAGCATTGATGGTCCCCAAGAACACAGTGGCCTTCACCATTCTTAAATAGAAGAAGTTTGGAACCACCAATACGCTTCCTAGAGCTGGCCGCCTGGCCAAACTGAGCAATCAGGGTTTTTATTTATTTATTTTTTATTTCACCTTTATTTAACCAGGTAGGTCAGTTGAGAACAAGTTCTCATTTGCAACTGCGACCTGGCCAAGACAAAGCAAAGCAGTGCGACAAAAACAACACAGAGTTACACAGTAAACAAACATAGTCAAAACACAATAGAAAATCTATATACAGAGTGCAAAATGTAGTGCAAAATGCAGTAAGGTTAGGAGGTAGGACAATAAATAGACCATAGTGGTGAAATAAATTACAGATTATCATCATTAACACAGGAATGAAGGATGTGCAAATAGATATACTGGAGTGCAAGATTTGTGAAAATAACAAAAATAAATATGGGGAATGAGGTAGTAGTGTGGGCTATTTACAGAAGGGCTATATACAGGTGCAGTGATCGATAAGCAGCTTTGACAACTGATGCTTAAAGTTATTGAGGGAGATAGGAACCTCTAGCTTCAATGATTTTTGCAATTCGTTCCAGTCATTGGCAGCAGCGAACTGGAAGGAATGGCGGCCAAAGGAGGTGTTGGCTTTGGGGGTGACCAGTGAGATATACCTGCTGGAGCGCATGCTACGGGTGGGTGTTGCTATAGTGACCAGTGAGCTGAGATAGGGCGGGGATTTACCTAATAAAGACTTATAGATGACCTGGAGCCAGTGGGTTTGGCGACGAATATATAATGAAGGCCAGCCAACGAGAGCATACAGGTCGCAGTGATGGGTAGTGTATGGGGCTTTGGTGACAAAACGGATGGCACTGTGATAGACTACATCCAATTTGCTAAGTAGAGTGTTGGAGGCTAGTTTGTAAATGACATCGCCAAAATCAAGGATCGGTAGGATAGTCAGTTTTACAAGGGAATGTTTGGCAGCATGAGTGAAGGAGGCTTTGTTGCGAAATAGGAAGCCAATTCTGGATTTAATTTTGGATTGGAGATGGTTGATGTGAGTCTGGAAGTTGAGTTTACAGTCTAACCAGATGCCTAGGTATTTGTAGGTGTCCACGTATTCTAATTCGGACCCGTCGAGAGTAGTGATGATAGTCCGGTGGGCGGGTGCTGGCAGCGTTCGATAGAAAAGCATGCACTTAGTTTTACTAGCGTTTAAGAGCAGTTGGAGGCCACGGAAGGAGTGTTGTATGGCATTGAAGCTTGTTTGAAGGTTAGTAAACACAGTGTCCAAAGAGGGGCCAGATGTATACAGAATGGTGTCATCTGAGTAGAGATGGATCAGAGAGTCACCAGCAGCGAGAGCGACATCGTTGATGTATATAGAGAAAAGGGTTGGCCCAAGAATTGAACCCTGTGGCACCCCCATAGAGACTGCCAGAGGATCGGACAATAGGCCCTCCGATTTGACACACTGAACTCTGTCTGCAAAGTAGTTAGAGAACCAGGCAAGGCAGTCACTTGAGAAACCAAGGCTGTTGAGTCTGCCAATAAGAATGCGGTGATTGACAGAGTCGAAAGCCTTGGCCAGGTCGATGAAGACGGCTGCACAGTACTGTCTTTTATCGATGGCGGTTATGATATCGAGGGTAGAAGGGCCTTGGTCAGGGAGGTGACTAAGAATCTGATGGTCACTCTATAAGAGCTCCAGATATCCTCTGTGGAGATGGGAGAACCTTCCAGAAGGACAACCATCTCTGCAGCACTCCACCGGTCAGGCCTTTATGGTAGAGTGGTCAGACAGAAGCCACTCCTCAGTAAAAGGCACATGACAGACCACTCTGAGTTTGCCAAAAGGCACCTAAAGGACTCTCAGACCATGAGAAACAAGATTCTCTGGTCTGATGAAACCAAGATTGAACTCTTTGGCCTGAATGCGAAGCATCACGTCTGGAGGAAACCAGGCACCATTCCTATTTAAGCATAGTGGTGACAGCATCATTTGTGGGGATGTTTTTCAGCGGCAGGGACTGGGAGACTAGTCAGGATCGAGGGAAAGATGAACAGAGCAAAGTACAAAGAGATCCTTGATGAAAACCTGCTCCAGAGCAGGAGCAGATCACAGACTGGGCTGAAGGTTCACATTCCAACAGGACAACGACCCTAAGCACACAGCCAAGACAACGCAGTCTGGCTTCGGGATAAGTCTCTGAATGTCCTTAAGTGGCCCAGCCAGAGCCCGGACTCGAACCCGTTCGAACATCTCTGGAGAGCCCTGAGAGCACCCGTATTCCGCCGGAATACGAAGATCTGAGTGGGGTGTTTTCTCGAGAAAAGGCCAAGTGTCTCCCTCCTCACAGTGCCTGGGACGGCGCCATTGACCTGGTACCATACACCCCCCCCGAAGAAGAATCTATCCGCTCTCCGTCGAAACAGAGACTATGGAGACATACATCCGAGAGACGATGGAGCAGGGGCACATCCGCCATTCCACCTCACCTGCTTCAGCCAGTTTCTTCTTCGTGAAGAAGAGGGATGGGGGTTTTCGTGAAGAAGATGACACATGATTGGGGAAGTTACCAGAAAGCACAACTGAGCAACAGAAAGGGCTGGCTATGCGATCTGCACGCAAGACACCTACTGTGCCCACCTGCGTTCCCTGGCCACTTACCCCTTTCCTGTGTCCTGCCTGGGCCCGAGGGACACACCCTCCCGACGTGCCCTCTCTCGCCAAAGTAGAGAGACAGTCCCTGATGACTCCGCCGTTCTCTCTCCTCTGCGGAGAGTCTCGTTATCCCCAGCTCAATCGGCTCCGGTTCCGGGTCGGCTCGGTGAAGGGGAAGACGCGCGCCAGCTGGTCACAGTCCCGGAGCTGCCCGTCAATGGCAATGGCCCGGGCGATGTAGGTGTCCAGCGTCATGGACTGACTAACACAAGCCAGCTCCATCTGGACCTCAGTCCGCAGACCCCTGCGGAAAGCTGTCCTCAGAGCCGGCTCGTTCCACCCACTGGACGCCGCCATCGTCCGGAACGACAGCGCATACTCCGAGGCCGTGCCCCGACCCTGAGCTAGGCGCATAAGACGCTCGCCCGCATCTCGCCCTTCCGCGGGATGGTCAAACACTGCTCAGAACTGAGCGATGAACCTAGGGACTGACTTTAACTCCTCAGCCCCGCTCCCCCACAGTGCCGTTGCCCATTCGAGTGCACGCCCTGTGAGAAGAGTGATCATCTTGTGCACCTTCTCCGAGCCCGACACCGGCTGATCGCCTAAATACAGTTCGCACTGGAGAAGGAACCCACGACATCCCTCCGGATTGCCATCGTATTTATCTGGAACGGCTCTCCGGAGTTCTCCCCTCGGGACGTGTCGAGACTCGACACGAGCGGGTGCTGGGGACGCTGTGGCTCCAGCTGAACCCACCGGGTGCTCTCCGCCCGATCGTGCTGCCATGAGGGACATCATGTCCCCGAGTGCGGTTACCAACATGCTGACTTGTTCCTCCATGGCTCTGAGTCTCTCCTCCAGCTCAGGTGCCCGACCGGGTAGCCCAGCTCCCTCTCCGCGCCCGTCCATGGAGACCTAGGGAAAACGAGAGGGGAAAAGGAAAAATCAAAAGGTGCAGACAAATACGAACTGGTGGAAAAATAAAAAAGGTGCCTCGGGTTGGGCGGGTTATTCTGTGATATTGCGAGGGGTGAAAGTGAAAGAGGAGGCGAAGAAACAGTTATGATGCGAAAATAAATGAGAGGTTTAATACGAAAGACAGGGATACACAATAAGGAAACAATAACCAGCGAGGGGTGAAACAAACACACAAGGCTATATGGTGACCCTGCCAGTAGGGTGTTACTGCCATCTTCCCACGACCGCCGGTTAGAACGCCGGCAAGGAGGAGCGCCGGAGAGGAGGAGGTCCCGCAGCTCTGCGCGGGGCATTCGTTACAACAGTGAAGAGGCGACTCCGGGATGCTGGCCTTCTAGGTAGACTTGCAAAGAAAAAGCCATATCTCAGACTGGCCAATAAAAAGAAAATATTAAGAGCTTCCAATTTTTTGGGGGGGGCCAGTCTGAGATATGGCTTCCTTGGCAATTTCTCGCATGGAATAGCCTTCATTTCTCAGTACAAGAATAGACTGACGAGTTTCAGAAGAAAGTTATTTGTTTCTGGCCATTTTGAGCCTGTAATCGATCCCAAAAAGATGCTGATGCTCCAGATACTCAACTAGTTTAAAGAAGGACAGTTTTATTGCTTCTTTAATCAGCACAACAGTTTTCAGCTGTGCTAACATAATTGCAAAAGTGTTTTCTAATGATCAATTAGCCTTTTAAAATTATAAACTTGGATTAGCTAACACAACGTGCCATTGGAACACAGGAGTGATGGTCGCTGATAATGGGCCTCTGTACGCCTATGTACATATTTCATTAAAAAATCTGCAATTTCCAGCTACAATAGTCATTTACAGCATTAACAATGCCTACACTGTATTTCGGGATAGAAAATGTGCTTTGTCATAGATAGATAGATAGATAGATAGATAGATAGATAGATAGATAGATAGATAGATAGATAGATAGATAGATAGATAGATAGATAGATAGATAGATAGATAGATAGATAGATAGATAGATAGATAGATAGATAGATAGGTACTTTATTGATCCCCCGGGGGGGGGAATTTCATAAAATTATGGGGGTATTGTGTGTAGATTGATGAGAGGGAAAAACTATTTCATCCATTTTAAAATAAGGCTGTAGCATAACAAAATATTGAAAAAGTCAAGGGGTCTGAATACTTTCCGAATGTACTGTGTGTAGATTGTGCAGTGTTAATAGCAGATGAAGTCGTACAATGGTTATGGAAACAATATGATGACTGTGTTTTAGGGGCATCAGAGCATACAGGAAAAGATTCTCTGAAAAGGATGAAAGATGAGCTACATCATCACATGAAGAATAACAACATTTTCCAGAAGGCCAAGGAAGATATGCTGGGATGTTTAATCAACCTGAAGGTTTGACAGATTCAGGGCCAGATAGCATATGATAGCAAAATGTGTAGAATTGCTGGAAATGTGCTTTTTAGTACGACTAAATGTTCTCTCAGCTTCATGGCAAAATGTGTAGAACAGCAGGACATGTGCTTTAAAAATGCAACATTTTCTCTCAGCATCATGGCAGAATGTGTAGAATAGCAGGAAATTAGCTTTAAAACTGCAAATATATATATATTTTACCTTAATTTTACTAGGCTAGTCAGTTAAGAACAAATTCTTATTTACAATGACAGCCTAGTTAACTGCCTTGTTCAGTACCTTACCCTCGGCTACCTGCCACCCCCAAATGTATAATCCTCATGGAAAAATATGTACAACAGCATGAGCTGAGATAATGTCACGAGTGGGTGGAAAGAGAGACCAAGGCGCAGCGCAATCATAGTTCAACATTTATTTTAAGTGTATATATTCCAAAATGTCGAACTGACAAACAAAAACAATATAACAAAACGTAACACACTTACTTTCACAGTGACTTTATGATATGCGATAACGACCCACATCCCCGGTGTGGAACATACAAACCTATGTAGGAACCCTAATTAGAGACGATGCACTACAGCTGCCTCTAATTAGGGATCCAACACAAACCACCACAAGAAGCAGAAAGAAAAGAACTGTCAGACTCTGACCATGGTTACATAGAGAAGCAAATAGGTTTCTCATGGCCAGAGCCTGACAGATAAGCTATAAAACTACACATTTTTCTCTCTGCACTATGGCAAAATGTGTTGAAATGCAGTATGTTAACAGATAAAAGCCAGTATAGTTAGAAACATGTATTAAAGTGGATGAGTAGACAATTAGGATTTGCTGAATTCAAATATTTGACGCTTGAAAGGAAACCAAAATTCACTCAAGAAGCACCTAGTTTATGAACACCTGGTGCACAGCATTTAGACTTGGTTGTGGTAAAGTACAATCATCACTTAGTGTAAGAGTGGACTAATTAATCATTTCTGTCCTACATTAGGAACACATTGTGATGCAGCTAAACTGTAAACTACAAGAATCAATGGATCTCTCATTCAAGACCCCCAACAGCTCGTTCCTCCCAGGTAAATGAAACGGACCATATGCTTTAGGGACATATTGCAATTTACTGGGGGGGAGGGATGCTCCAAAAATAGGGGAGAGTTGTCAAACTTTTTTTTGTTGCTTTGGGGAGGGTTTTTTATTTATTTTTTATTGGGCACAGGGGGGTAGTGCATTTTATCCCCTGGTTTACATTCGCTCTTTTTCATGTTTTTTGCACCTGCCCTGTGTTTTGTTGTAGCTCCATCAAAGCCAGATTTCCTCATCTGCTTGCCCTATGTAAAGGTGTTTTGGTACTTCCCTTATGCACTACGCTTTTCCTTGACTTTTACTATACCACAGGTCAGTATAGTCTACAAGTCTATTGGTCTATCCTGCCCTCTATCCACCATTCATAGTCCAGTGGCGTTTCTAGCTTGTATGGCTCCCTGGGCAAACCCCCCTTTCAGCGCCCCCCCCCCCAAGACTGGTTTTATATTATTCATAATGATTTCGCACAAACCAGAAAAAAATGCAAAAATATGTCTGTGAAACTATATATTAACAGTATTATGAATTAATTGTGGTTTATTTGGTAACATTTCGTAGTGTGACTGATTTTACTAATTGTGTTAGTACTGTACAAAGTTAGAGGTGCGCTATTTGATAGATTCCCCCCGTAGCTCTCTCCGTAGCTGATGTGAGTAACACCTTTAAACAGGCCAGATGGATTACCAGGATGTGTACTCCGAGCATGCGCTGACCAACTGGAACGTGTCTTCACTGACACTTGTCCATGATTGAGTCTGTAATACCAACATGTTTCAAGCAAACCACCATAGTCCCTGTGCCCAAGAACACTAAGGTAACCTGCTTAAATGACTACAGACCCGTAGCACTCACGTCTGTAGCCATGAAGTGCTTTGAAAGGCTGGTCATGGCTCACATCAACACCATTATCCCAGAAACCCTAGACCCACTACAATTTGAATACCGCTCCAACAGATCCACAGATAATGCAATCTCTATTGCACTCCACACTGCCCTTTCCCACCTGGACAAAAGGAACACCTACTTGAGAATACTATTCATTGATTACAGCTCTAAGCTAAGGATCCTGGGACTAAAAATCTCCTTCTGCATCTGGATCCTGGACTTCCTGATGGGCCGCCCCCAGTTGGTAAGGGTAGGAGACAGCCTATAGGGAGGAGGTCAGAGACCTGGCCGTGTGGTGCCAGGATAACAACCTCTCCCTCAACGTGATCAAGACAAAGGAGATGATTGTGGACTACAGGAAAAGGAGGACCGTGCACGCCCCCATTCTCATCGACGGGGCTGTAGTGGAGCAGGTTGAGAGCTTCAAGTTCCTTGGTGTCCACATCGCCAACAAACTATCATGGTCCAAACAAACCAAGACAGTCGTGAAGAGGGCATGACAAAGCCTATTCCCTCTGAGGAGACTGAAAAGATCCTCAAAAGGTTCTACAGCTGCAACATCGAGAGCATCCTGACTGGTTGCATCACTGCCTGGTATGGCAACTGCTCAGCCTCCGACTGCAAGGCACTACAGAGGGTAGTGCGTACGGCCCAATACATCACTGGGGCCAAGCTTCGTGTCATCCAGGACCTCTATACCATGTGTTGTCAGAGGAAGGCCCTAAAAAAAGTCAGACGCCAGCACCCTAGTCATGGGCTGTTCTCTCTGCTATCGCACGGCAAGCGGTACTTGTTGTATTCTGCGCACGTGACAAATTAAATTTTATTTGATTTTACTTTATTATTCATTGTTGTTTAACTAGCTAACGTTAGCTGGCTGGCTCATTAGCTAGCGTTACGTGACGTGTGTGATCTTACACGTGGTTTACCTAGTTAGGTGCATTGTTTACCTAGCTAGCTATCTACATGTCTTAAGCTAAAGTCTACAACACCAATTGAATATGGTCGGTGTCAGTAAACGTCAGCAAAAAAACGAAATGAAATTGTTGCCAGCAGAGCTGGTTAGGCTGTTTTCATTTTATCCAGAGGTAAACAAATCATCGGCTAGAGCGCCAAGTGTGCGCTCTCAACGCTCCGAGAGTGAAACGAGATGGGTGGGGGTAAAGCTTAATAGGGTGTGAATGATGATGAATGGGTGTAGACAAAGAAGAACTCTTCACTATATACCAAAACATTCACATTTTCTCAAAAGTGAGTTTACAACTTTATCAACTTTCAAAGCAGAATTATTTTCCAATTGTTCCTCAAAAATAAAACCCATTTTGAGAAGGCTTGGTTCAACAGAGATAGAAGAGCTCTTCACTAGATACCAAAACATTCAAATTTTCTCAAAAGTGAGTTTACAACTTTATCAACTTTCAAAGCAGAATTATTTTCCAATTGTTCCTCAAAAATAAAACCCATTTTGAGAAGGCTTAGTTCAACAGAGATAGACGATGAACAAAGACATCTACATGTAAATATAATAATGATTTCTTACCCAAACAGGCAGTGGTTCATGAGCAAAGTATTATGATTACTTTGAGGGTAGTTTCCAAATGTATGTACGATTTTGTAGATCATTTTGAGTCTCTACTTTTATCCAATGTAAAAAACAGCACTTCAAATATCTAGTAAATTAAAATGTTCCCTGTCATGTTGTCCGGCACTGTCAGTCTCTGGCCATAGAGAAGCATATTTGCTTCTCTATGTAGCTATGGTCAGAGTCTGACAGTGTCTTTCTTTTCGGTTTCTGTGTGGGTTTTTGGTTGGATCCCTAATTAGAGGCAGCTGCACCGCATTGTCTCTAATTAGGGATCCTATATATGTTGAGTCTGTCCTTCACTCTGGTGTGGGTCGTTGTCGATGTATTTCGCAGTCACGGTGAAATGTAAGTGTGCTCTTTGTTACGTCCGTTCATTCGTGTTTGTTTTGTGAACGTGTTGTTTTGTCTTTCGTGTTTGGTTGATTGGTATAGTTCGTTCATAGAATTATTATTATACATAGTATCCAATAAATGTCGAACTACTATCCCTGCGCTGCGTCTTGGTCTGTCTCTGCACGACCCACCACTGCGAGACCAAGCAGCGTAACTGGGGAGAGACGGAGAGAGAGAGAGTGCCGCGTAATAGACGGGGCGCGAGACGGAGAGGAGCCCGAAAGCAACCCCAAGGTGAATTTGAGGAGGGGCTATGGGGGTGGTCAGGTGTAGAAGAGGAGGCACCAGTCACACTTTCCAGGTGGCATTCTCCGAGGCCGGAAACTGAGTACGTGGGGGAATACCGACGGAGGGAGGATTATGAGAGGATCATGGAGCTATGTTGGCGCAATATGGAGGAGTGTGAGAGCGAGAGGGTGGAGCTGGAAATAAAGGTGCCCAAGGTGAGCATCCCCAGTCCGGGTCCGGTCGTCTACTCCACCCCCATGCCAGAGCAGTCCGCTCCACCGGTGTCCTGTCTGGGTCCGGACCTCTACTCTACTCCCCGCATCCGACCTCCCATGAGTGTGCCCAGCCAGGTGCTTCCAGTGCTGGCTCCACGCCTCCGACCTCCGGTCCGCCTTCCCAGTCCGGTACCTCCCATGCCAGAGCAGTCCGCTTCACCGATGTCCAGTCCGGGTCCGGACCTCTGCTCTACTCCCCGCACCCGACCACCAGCAAAGGTCAGCAGCCCTGAACCTCCAGCGAAGGTCAGCAGCCCTGAACCTCCAGCGAAGGTCAGCAGCCCTGAACCTCCAGCGAAGGTCAGCAGCCCTGAACCTCCAGCGAAGGTCAGCAGCCCTGAACCTCCAGCGAAGGTCAACAGCCCGGAACCTCCAGCGAAGGTCAGCAGCCCGGAACCTCCAGCGAAGGTCAGCAGCCCTGAACCTCCAGCGAAGGTCAGCAGCCCGGAACCTCCAGCGAAGGTCAGCAGCCCGGAACCTCCAGCGAAGGTCCGCCGCCCGGAACCTCCAGCGAAGGTCCGCCGCCCGGAACCTCCAGCGAAGGTCCGCCGCCCGGAACCTCCACCGGTACCCATTCCGGGTTCAGCCGTCTGCTCCGCCCCAGTGCCAGAGCAGTCCGCTCCTCCGGTGCCCATTCCGGGTCCAGCCGTCTGCTCCACTCCAGTGCCAGAGCAGTCCACTCCACCGGTACCCATTCCGGGTCCAGCCGTCTGCTCCGCTCCAGTGCCAGAGCAGTCCGCTCCACCGGTACCCATTCCGGGTCCAGCCGTCTGCTCCGCCCCAGTGCCAGAGCAGTCCGCTCCACCGGTACCCATTCCGGGTTCAGCCGTCTGCTCTGCTCCAAAGTCAGATCAGTCCGCTCCACCGGTGCCCATTCCGGGTTCAGCCGTCTGCTCCGCCCCAGTGCCAGAGCATTCCGCTCCACCGGTGCCCATTCCGGGTCCAGCCGTCTGCTCCGCCACAGTACCAGAGCAGTCCGCTCCACCGGTACCCAATCCGGGTCCAGCCGTCTGCTCCGCCCCAGTGCCAGAGCAGTCCGCTCCACCGGTACCCATTCTGGGTTCAGCCGTCTGCTCCGCCGGAGCCGTTTGCCCCACCGGTACCCAGCCCGGGCCCGGTTATAAAGAAGGGGCATGGGAGAAAACTGTCCACTTCCCCGGAGCCTGAGCCGCCCCCGATGGACTAGTCTTCCCTCCCATTAACCCCCCCTTGTTTTGTGTGGTTTTTTTTGGCGTCCGGGAGTCCTTGCCTTGGGGGGGGGGGGGGGGGGGGGGGGGGGGTACTGTCAGGCTCTGGCCATAGAGAAGCCTATTTGCTTCTCTATGTAGCTATGGTCAGAGTCTGACAGTGTCTTTCTTTTCGGTTTCTGTGTGGGTTTTTGGTTGGATCCCTAATTAGAGGCAGCTGCACCGCATTGTCTCTAATTAGGGATCCTATATATATTGAGTCTGTCCTTCACTCTGGTGTGGGTCATTGTCGATGTATTTCGCAGTCACGGTGAAATGTAAGTGTGCCCTTTGTTACATCCGTTCATTCGTGTTTGTTTTGTGAACGTGTCGTTTTGTTTTTCGTGTTTGGTTGATTGGTGTAGTTCGTTCATTGAATTATTATTATACATAGTATCCAATAAATGTCGAACTACTATCCCTGCGCTGCGTCTTGGTCTGTCTCTGCACCCGATCGTGACAGGCACCACATTTTTTAAGTGCATATTGTATTTATGCAGATTTAAGAATATTTGCGAATTGGATGGAAACCTATAGACACCCTAAAGACTCTGGAAAGTGCGCTAGTCCAGTGTCACTTTTATTATGCCGGCACATCATGGTTCACCAGAAGCCCCAAACATCTAAAGAATAAACTACAGAATAGTGTTGAATATTTTCCCTGTATTTTACAAATGTTCCATCCCGAGAATAATCCCTTTTCTCCTGAGCAACCCGGTATTTCCCGCCCAAACTGGAAGTGTCATTCTAAATCATATATGTAACCTTTATTTAACTAGGCAAGTTACTTAAGAACAAATTCTTATTTACAATGACGGCCTACACCGGCCAAACTCAGACGACGCTGGGCCAATTGTGCTCCACCCTATGGGACACCCAATCACAGCCGGTTGTGATACAGTCCAGGTTGGATACAAACCAGGTTGTCTGTAGTGACTGAGATGCAGTGTCTTAGACCACTGCGCCACTTGGCAGCCAAATTATTAATATTTTAATATACTGTATATTAATATGTTTGGATTTGATTAGAGCTTTGATCGGCATGAATGTAAGTCTGATGCTACCTGTGCCTGATGAGCCATACATTAAAAACCTTTTATGAGCCATACATTAAAAACCTTTTATGAGCCATACATTAAATACATTTTATGAGCCCGACATTAAATACATTTTATGAGCCCTACAGTAAAAACATTTCATAAGCCTAAGCCCCAAAAAAAACAAATTATTGCGCTGTTATCCAATATGTTGTCATTTTCATTAATATGATGACTGTTATTTATCAAATCAACTAAATATGTTTAATTGTTACCCGATTTAAATTAATCATGTAACAATTAACGAATTAGGAATTTTGAGCACCACGAAATAAGTTGTTTATAGAGTTACCATCTCCCAAATTAAACTAAAATATATATAAGTTATATATCGAAAACAGTCACTTATTAATCATTACTTTATATCAGTCTCATTCTGAACGTGGCATACTCCTTGGATCCGCAAGAACCCCAGCTTTACTGATCATTCCGTACCACACAAATTGGCTTAATTATTTATTTACTATCTAACTAAATGATAACACAGGATACACACACACGGTATACAATGGAAACAGTTCCCTAGTGGACTAACAACAGCACGACTGCTTGGATGTCAAAAGAAAGGGAGGGGTAGATAATGAAGGAATGAGAGAGGGAAAAAGAAAGTAAAACTTATCGTACATACGTTTGGAAACTACCCTCAAAGTAATCATAATACTTTGCTCATGAACCACTGCCCGTTTAGTGTCCTAAGGGTGTACTGCTCTGATTGCCCACCAGAGGTAAAAATGTCCTTCTTCTTAGTTGTCTGGTCTTGTAGTGAAGTGTTTCTTCAGAGCAGATACTTTAGATGCATCACTTATTGTCTGGGATTTTCTCCTTCCCACCTCGTGTCTTTAGTCAAAGTTCTAGGACTACTTTTACATGCCCAGCTGCAGACTGGAAATGTTAAGGTCTAGTCTGGTGAGTTTATCTTCTTCACCTCTGGTTAAGGTTCAAAGTTCTAACCATGTCAAACGTGTGGCCACAGCGCCCCGTCTTCTGGTCTAATGTAAAGTTCGTTAACAATGCTTCTTATCCTTGGGTAAAAAGGGGGCGTTCCATCATGCAGACACTCTCTTTGAGCTCACTTGGGGCGTGGCTACTGACTGTATAGTTTAGATGATCTAATTAGAAACTAAAACCACATTCCTATATTAACAAAAATACTTCAATGATTTTTAATTTCTTATTCACAACATATTGGATGAAGACTTGACGGATAGAATGTGTACACTTTCCAAATTCCTCTTATTTCTTGATACCAACCTTAATGACATCACAAAATAATAGACAATATGACATGATTATTCTTTAGGTCAACTGTCATCATTCCCCACATTCATTGATAGAAATAATGTTCCAATGTTCACTTTTGAAATAAAAAGGTTTGGGCGGCAAAAGTCCTGTAGACAAAGACATTCCTTGTCATACTGGAGAGCAGGAGGGAGATTACCCTCCTCCCTAATTTATGAGTGTCAAGGTGTTAAAACCCGCCAAGCTCCTCCTCTACTCTCCTGTGAGAGAGGTGGGTCTGGCTATCTGTCAGCCATTTGCCAAGCTGATCTGAGGCCTTAGATCCTTAACCAGGATAGTCAAATACATAGCCTATGATATAGGCTACCGGACATTACACACAACAGAAAAACATAAAAGCCCATAGATGTACAGTAGCAATGTCAAAAAATAAGGTGACCCCAGAAATCCAGATGGAGACGTGCATTCAGTCCTTATATTGCTGTAGCATATGCAGCAGCAAATGTAAGGACCACAATGGATATAAGTCCCCAATTTTATTGTGCAATCCTGGTCACTTTTACAATTATTTGTGTATACAGTACCAGTCAAAAGTTTGGACACACCTACTCATTCAAGGGTTTTTCTTTATTTTTACTATTTTCTACATTGTAGAATAATAGTGAAGACATCAAAACTATGAAATAACACATTGTTTACCTAGCTAGCTCAAGAGTTGTCAGGCTCTGGCCATAGAGAAGCCTTTTGCTTCTCTATGTAGCCATGGTCAGAGTCTGACTGGTCCTTATTTTTTGTTTCTATGTAGTGGTTTGTGTTGGATCCCTAATTAGAGGCAGCTGCAGTGCATTGTCTCTAATTAGGGATCCTACATATGTTTGTCATTATATCCAGGTCACGTGAAGTAAGTGTGTTTACGTCTACTACACGTTGTTGTTTTCGTGTAAAATTCGTGATTCATCATTGTGTTCATTAAATGAATATGTCGAACTTCAACTGCGCTGCACCTTGGTCTATGTTAACACCCTCTCGTGACAAGAGTGTGCAAAGCTGTCATCAAAGCAAAGGGTGGCTACTTTGAAGAATCTCAAATATAAAATATATTTTGATGTGTTTAACACTTTTTTGGTTACTACATGATTCCATATTTGTTATTTCATAGTTTTGATGTCTTCACTATTATTCTACAATGTACAAAGTAGTAAAAAATAAATAACAATAAATAACCTGGAATGAGTAGAATTTAAATCAATCAATCAATCAATCTAAACTGTGGAAAGAGACATCAGTTCTAGCACACCAAAAACTTGAATGACATTCAGAGATCTGATACTGCACTTTTAGAAAAAAAAAGGTTTCCAATAGGGTCCTTTGGCTGCCCCTATAGGAGAACCCTTTTTGGTTCCAGGGAGAACTCTTTTTGGTTCCACGTAGAACTCTTCAAAGGGTTCTCCTATGGGGACAGCCAAAGAACCATTTTAGGTTTTAGATAGCACCTTTTTTCTAAGAGTGTGGGTAAGCCTACAATGTAGGGAGGGATGTGTTTTCTGTTTGTCGAGATTGACAGTCTATTTATCGTGGTGTTAAAAAACGCAAACCATGTTGGTATATTTTGTTTATTGGTTGTGTGTTGCATTGGCACAGAAACCTGTTGGTGGAAAATGTATTGCATATTCAGTATTTTATATAATTATAAATATGGCATCAAAATGTTGAAAATCTGATTTCCCCCTAGCTGATCATTGTCTGCAATCGGCTCTGATCGTGAAGTAATGAAACAGGCAGGGAGAGTGAGCTCCTCAGTGGTGGTCAGCTAACCGCCAACTGTCTGATTTGGGAGAGTTAACAGATATTTTCACTGGACAGTTAGTAAAAAATATTTTGAAGATTTCTTTTAAACAGGCTAACAATTTATGCAATTGATGGAGTCATATCCATAGTCAAAAATATTTGGAAGATTTATTTTCCACAAGCTAACAATTTATGGAAGTGATGGGGACATATGCGCATGTTTTCTTTTCTTAAATGGCCAAATCACCTTTAAGTAACATCAAACAAAATACAGAAATTACTTTGAGTTGACTTCAGGTGATTTGGCCACCGTCTAACATCAAGTTGTGAAATCCTGAACTTCCCCTTTAAAAGCTGATGTTTGTCCTGAATCCTTTCTGTTTTGCAGATGATGTCACTGTGGAGTATAACAAGATGAAGATGTGCTATGAGAAACTGGGTTGCTCTAGTACAATACAATTCACTCCAAGATTGGATTTGCACAAAGAAACTACCACATTTGAATCTCAGTCTGGGAATGGTAGGAAGCGTGTGCAGGTATGTTTGTGGGAAGTTAATAACCACATCTCAACCATAGGAATTCAGTCTGAGAGTTAATTGATCCCATGTACTAGGGTTGCCTGGTCTTCCTTTTTCTGTTACAGGATCCAACAGGTGTAACAATGCTAACTCCTGAGATTGACAAAGAATTTTCAACACATAAAAGCAAGCCTACTTATAGGTAACTATTGATCACTGAAACTTCTACTACTTTATCAGGGCCTTTTCTTATGGTCATGTTTAACACTAATCAGTTCCGCACAGAATCTACAAAGACATTATGTCAAGAGTGCTTGACTCTTTTGGTTTAAAAAATGAATTTACAACTGTCACCTTGCCCTTCGTCTGCCTTTCAGGCTCCAATGCCCCAAGGCAGGTCTTTTCCAGTGCAGTTCCACTGGACTAGTGTTTCTGATGAAAGGGAAGGGAGATGTGCTTTACATGATGGCTCAATGGGACAGGAGCCTCCTGGGCTCCTTGACACCAGCAGGACCCCTATTCAGCATTGACTGCCCTGAACAGTCTGTCTGCCAACTACATCTCCCACACTGTATCTGTGATGGTAAGTGATGCATCACTGTATGTGTGATGGTAAGTGATGCATCACTGTATGTGTGATGGTAAGTGATGCATCACTGTATCTGTGATGGTAAGTGATGCATCACTGTATGTGTGATGGTAAGTGATGCATCACTGTATCTGTGATGGTAAGTGATGCATCACTGTATCTGTGATGGTAAGTGATGCATCACTGTATCTGTGATGGTAAGTGATGGATCACTGTATCTGTGATGGTAAGTGATGCATCACTGTATGTGTGATGGTAAGTGATGCATCACTGTATGTGTGATGGTAAGTGATGCATCACTGTATCTGTGATGGTAAGTGATGCATCACTGTATGTGTGATGGTAAGTGATGCTTCACTGTATCTGTGATGGTAAGTGATGCTTCACTGTATCTGTGATGGTAAGTGATGCATCACTGTATGTGTGATGGTAAGTGATGCATCACTGTATCTGTGATGGTAAGTGATGCATAGTTTCTAATAATAAAATGGGTATGACATGACACTACCACTGAATAATACATTCAATAATAATACATCATTTGGATGAGACGTACAGTCAAATAAAGCATTGTTCTTATTCTGCAGATAAGGATGAACATTTGTCTGTGGCCCATGTTACTGATGGCATGATGGAGATTGTTAAGCCACTCAAGACGACTGCTACACACGTGATTGTAAACATCACACACCTCTCCCTCTTTGGCCTCATCAGGAATTGGTTCTCCTTCCTCCCGGTCCGAAGCCAGGTGCTGCTGTTCCTCCGACCACAAGGGAACATACCTCAGAAGCGCATACTGAATGTGATTTTGTTGCCCAAGAATGTGCCACTTAGTGAGGTAATATTTACAGTATCAATGAATCATTCTGCACACTGCAAGAGCTGTTTGGTAGACTGAAAATGTCAACCTACAGTACCTTCAAAAAGTATGTGTCACTGGCCTACTGTCACGATTCGGTAGTGAGCGAGACCAAGGCGCAGCGCACTCATAGTTCGACATTGTTTATTTGTTACTAATACTATGTATAACAAACAATCCAAACGTACGAACACAAAACAAACACTACAATCCAAAACGTCACGTTCACTTAAACCAACACGAAATGAAACGGACGTAAACAAGACACACTTACTTTCACCCGTGACTGCGACATACATCGATAACAACCCACCCCAAGTGAAGGACAGACTCAACATATATTGGATCCCTAATTAGAGACAACGGGTAGCAGCTGCCTCTAATTAGAGATCCACCCAAAACCCACAAAGAAACAGAAAAGAAAGACACTGTCAGACTCTGACCATAGCTACATAGAGAAGCCTATTGCTTCTCTATGGCCAGAGCCTGACACCTACACACAATAGAGCCTGACAGTACCCCCCCCCCCCCAAGGCGCGGACTCCCGGACGCCAAAAAAAAAGGCACACAATAACATGGGGGGGTTAATTTGGGAGGGAAAAACTAGTCCTTTGGGGGCGGCTCTGGCTCCGGCGACGTGGACAGTTTTTTTCCATGGCCCCTCCTTATCGCTGGGCCCGGACTGGGCACCGGTGGGGCCAACGGCCGGAGGCTCCGGGCTGCTGACCTTCGCTCGAGGTGGCGGGACGCTGACCCTCGCAGGAGGTTTAGGGGCGCTGACCCTCGCAGGAGGTTTAGGGGCGCTGACCCTCGCAGGAGGTTTAGGGGCGCTGACCCTCGCAGGAGGTTTAGGGGCGCTGACCCTCGCAGGAGGTTTAGGGGCGCTGACCCTCGCAGGAGGTTTAGGGGCGCTGACCCTCGCAGGAGGTTTAGGGGCGCTGGCCTTCGCAGGAGGTTTAGGGGCGCTGACCTTCGCAGGAGGTTTAGGGGCGCTGACCTTCGCAGGAGGTTTAGGGGCGCTGACCTTGGCAGGAGGTTTAGGGGCGCTGACCTTGGCAGGAGGTTTAGGGGCGCTGACCTTCGCTGGAGGTTTAGGGGCGCTGACCTTCGCTGGAGGTTTAGGGGCGCTGACCTTCGCTGGAGGTTTAGGGGCGCTGACCTTCGCTGGAGGTTTAGGGGCGCTGACCTTCGCTGGAGGTTTAGGGGCGCTGACCTTCGCTGGAGGTTCAGGGGCGCTGACCTTCGCTGGAGGTTCAGGGGCGCTGACCTTCGCTGGAGGTTCAGGGGCGCTGACCTTCGCTGGAGGTTCAGGGGCGCTGACCTTCGCTGGAGGTTCAGGGGCGCTGACCTTCGCTGGAGGCTCAGGGCGGCTGACCTTCGCTGGAGGTTCAGGGGCGCTGACCTTCGCTGGAGGTTCAGGGGCGCTGACCTTCGCTGGAGGCTCAGGGGCGCTGACCTTCGCTGGAGGCTCAGGGCGGCTGACCTTGGCTGGAGGCTCAGGGCGGCTGACCTTGGCTGGAGGCTCAGGGCGGCTGACCTTGGCTGGAGGCTCAGGGCGGCTGACCTTGGCTGGAGGCTCAGGGCGGCTGACCTTGGCTGGAGGCTCAGGGCGGCTGACCTTGGCTGGAGGCTCAGGGCGGCTGACCTTGGCTGGAGGCTCAGGGCTGGGGAGGCGCACCGGATGTCGGGTGCGTGGAGCTGGCACAGGAAGCACCTGGTTAGGCGCACGTACTGGAGGTCTGGTGCGGGGAGCCGGCACGGGTCGTACCGGACTGGGGAGGCGCACCAGAGGTCGGATGCGTGGAGTAGAGCAGAGGTCCGGACCCGGACTGGACATTGGTGAAGCGGACTGCTCTGGCATGGGAGTGAAGATGGCGACCGGACCTGGACCAAGCACTGGAGGAGCGGATTGCTCTGGCAGGGAGGAGGAGTAGATTACCGGACCCAGACTGGGTACTGGTGGAGCGGACTGCTCTGGCATGAGGGTGGAGTAGACGACCGGACCTGGACTGGGGATGCTCCTCTTGGGCACCTTTAGAGCCAGCTCCCTCCTCTCGCTCTCACACTCCTCCATATTAAGCCAACATAGCTCCATGATCATCTCGTACTCCTCCCTCCGTCGGTATTCCCCCACGTACTCCGTGTCTGGCGAATGCCACCTGGAAAGTGGGACTGGTGCCTCCTCTTCCACTCCTGACCAGCCCCATAGCCCCCCCCAAGATTACCTTGGGGTTGTTTGCGGGCGTTGCCTCGTCTTGCGCGTCGCGCATAACGCAGCGGCACCACCTCTCTCTCCCTCTCTCCCCAGTTACGCTGCTTGGTCTCATCGTGGTGGGTTGTTCTGTCACGATTCGGTAGTGAGCGAGACCAAGGCGCAGCGCACTCATAGTTCGACATTGTTTATTTGTTACTAATACTATGTATAACAAACAATCCAAACGTACGAACACAAAACAAACACTACAATCCAAAACGTCACGTTCACTTAAACCAACACGAAATGAAACGGACGTAAACAAGACACACTTACTTTCACCCGTGACTGCGACATACATCGATAACAACCCACCCCAAGTGAAGGACAGACTCAACATATATTGGATCCCTAATTAGAGACAACGGGTAGCAGCTGCCTCTAATTAGAGATCCACCCAAAACCCACAAAGAAACAGAAAAGAACGACACTGTCAGACTCTGACCAAAGCTACATAGAGAAGCCTATTGCTTCTCTATGGCCAGAGCCTGACACCTACACACAATACCCCATAATGTCAAAGTGGAAATATGTTTTTAGAAATAGTTACTAATTCATAAAAAATTTACATTCAGCAGACACTCATATCCAAAGCAACGTACAGGAACAATTAGGGTTAAGTGCCTTGCTCAAGGGCAGATCAGCAGATTGTTCACCCAGTTCATGGCTCTGAGATTTGAACCAGCGACCATTCGTTTAGGCCGGACAAAGTTGAATTACTGTTTAATGGATGCCCTGCCTTACTTTTCTCCAAACCCCGCAAAAAAAATAAAAAAATAATGATAATACATTTGTGTATATATATATATATATATATATATATATATATATATATATATATATATATATATAGTGGGGAGAACAAGTATTTGATACACTGCCGATTTTGCAGGTTTTCCTACCTACAAAGCATGTAGAAGTCTGTAATTTTTATCATAGGTACTCTTCAACTGTGAGTGACGGAATCTAAAACAAAAATCCAGAAAATCACATTGTATGATTTTTAAGTAATTAATTTGCATTTTATTGCATGACATAAGTATTTGATACATCAGAAAAGCAGAACTTAATATTTGGTACAGAAACCTTTGTTTGCAATTACAGAGATCATACGTTTCCTGTAGTTCTTGACCAGGTTTGCACACACTGCAGCAGGGATTTTGGCCCACTCCTCCATCCAGATCCTTCAGGTTTCGGGGCTGTCGCTGGGCAATACAGACTTTCAGCTCCCTCCAAAGATTTTCTATTGGGTTCAGGTCTGGAGACTGGCTAGGCCACTCCAGGACCTTGAGATGCTTCTTACGGAGCCACTCCTTAGTTGCCCTGGCTGTGTGTTTCGGGTCATTGTCATGCTGGAAGACCCAGCCACGACCCATCTTCAATGCTCTTACTGAGGGAAGGAGGTTGTTGGCCAAGATCTCGCGATACATGGCCCCATCCATCCTCCCCTCAATACGGTGCAGTCGTCCTGTCCCCTTTGCAGAAAAGCATCCCCAAAAAATGATGTTTCCACCTCCATGCTTCACGGTTGGGATGGTGTTCTTGGGGTTGTACTCATCCTTCTTCTTCCTCCAAACATGGCGAGTGGAGTTTAGACCAAAAAGCTCTATTTTTGTCTCATCAGACCACATGACCTTCTCCCATTCCTCCTCTGGATCATCCAGATGGTCATTGGCAAACTTCAGACGGGCCTGGACATGCGCTGGCTTGAGCAGGGGGACCTTGCGTGCGCTGCAGGATTTTAATCCATGACGGCGTAGTGTGTTACTAATGGTTTTCTTTGAGACTGTGGTCCCAGCTCTCTTCAGGTCATTGACCAGGTCCTGCCGTGTAGTTCTGGGCTGATCCCTCACATTCCTCATGATCATTGATGCCCCACGAGGTGAGATCTTGCATGGTGCCCCAGACCGAGGGAGATTGACCGTCATCTTGAACTTCTTCCATTTTCTAATAATTGCACCAACAGGTGTTGCCTTCTCACCAAGCTGCTTGCCTATTGTCCTGTAGCCCATCCCAGCCTTGTGCAGGTCTACAGTTTTATCCCTGATGTCCTTACACAGCTCTCTGGTCTTGGCCATTGTGGAGAGGTTGGAGTCTGTTTGATTGAGTGTGTGGACAGGTGTCTTTTATACAGGTAACGAGTTCAAACAGGTGCAGTTAATACAGGTAATGAGTGAAGAACAGGAGGGCTTCTTAAAGAAAAACTAACAGGTCTGTGAGAGCCGGAATTCTTACTGGTTGGTAGGTGATCAAATACTTATCTCATGCAATAAAATGCAAATTAATTATTTAAAAATCATACAATGTGATTTTCCGGATTTTTGTTTTAGATTCCGTCTCTCACAGTTGAAGTGTACCAATGATAAAAATTACAGACCTCTACATGCTTTGTAAGTAGGAAAACCTGCAAAATCGGCAGTGTATCAAATACTTGTTCTCCCCACTGTATATATATATATAATTAAATGTGTTATTTTGTTATACTCTATGGCTGGATCTATCATTTTTTTCCAATTCTACATTAATTTGGCAGACCCAAATTTATTTTTTCTTTATTTAACCTTTCTTTATTTAACCGTTGCCGCATGCATGTAAACAATATCACAAAAATCCAATACAGGTAGAAGTGTTGTTTTAACAATCTTTCTCCTATTTGTAATACTAAGGCATGATTTATTTCGATATAAAAAAACAATCTTGGATTTTAGCTTCTCAGTCAGATTTACTATATGCGTTACGATGGACAACTTGTCATCAATCCAGACACGCAGGTACTTATGTTGAGAAACAAGCTCAATTTGGGCTCCATTTATAGCGCAAATATGCAGGTCCTCAGGGTCAATATTTTGTGACTTAGAGAACAGCATGAGCTTGTGTTTAACACTAATTTAAGATCCGTAAGTGATTTCTGAATTGAATTAAAGTCATGCTGAAGTTCACGAATGACCTGCAGCACTGAGGTGGCACAGGAATACAAAACTGTGTCATCTGCATAGAGATGAATGTTACAAGTATTAACTGTGTTTCTTATGTCATTAATATACAAAGTGAAAAATAATAAACCCAAAATCGAACCCTGAGGAACACCTTTTTGAATCTCAAGAAGGGTGGTGGCAGGTAGGAATCCCAGAGCTGACAAGGTAACAATCTGTTGTTCTGCCCCAACCCAATGTTCACTGTTAGGCTGTCATTGTAAATAAGAAATTGTCTTACCTTTAACTGACTTGCCAAGTTAAATAAAGGTAAAAAATCTGTTAAGGCGGCCTGAGTTCTTTTGCTAAGATAATTCTGAAACCATAAACAGGCTGGTTACAGCACAGCTCTTTTTAGTATCCAAGGCATTGACATGAGTTACCAAAGCTGTTCACAGGGTTGGTTAACCCTTCAGTTTTAATGTTCCCCACTGCTGGAACAATCTGCAGATCTCATTAAAATGTGATGTTCTGGTGCCGCTTAGGCAGTTTAGTGTTGATTGAGGACCTAGTGGCTGAGAAATGCAACTGTTGTTTATGATTGTGTTTCTAAATGATGTGTAGTTTAAATGTGTATATTGTGTCACACTGTATTGTGTACACTGGGCTCACCTGGAATTGAGACCCTCGATCTCAGGGATGTGAACACATTTGCAAACATTGCTAAAAATGTTTTCACTCTGCCATTATGGGGTATTGTGTGTAGATGGGTGAGATTTGTTTTTTAATCCATTTTGAATTCAGGCTTTAAAACAACAAAATGTGGAATAAGTCAAGGGGTATGAATACTTTCTGAAGACACTGTAGCTATTGCTCTAGCTGGATAAATGGTGGTAAAATGGCTCATTAACATTTCTGATTTCTCTCAGACATGTGTGAACGTATTTGATCAGTTTGCCCTGAAATAATGCACTTATATTCTTTGAAGGTGGAACATCAACAGAAGGGGAGTACTTTCATTCAAACCAGCTCCAACTGCACATTGAGTCCTAGAGGAAAATATGGTCTCTGTTGTGAGCTGGTGGCAAATTCTATCATAAAGCCCAAAGTAAGCATGGCCATCACATACAACCATACATTCCTATATTTGTGGTGATCTAATTAAATTTACATTTCAGTCATTTAGCAGACGCCCTTATCCAGAGCGACTTACAGTAGTGAGTGCATACATTTTCATAATGTTTTCGTAATTCCTTCACAGAGTATTTCTTTGTAATGTGTTATTACTGGTATGTGGTCTTGGGTATGACACCATGAAGTTCCCACAGGAAAAAGCATTATGTGCGATATAGCCAGCTACAGTATTTCCAGATCTCTGTTACTGTCTATATTTGGCTAATATTCTTTTTCATTTTGTGTTTCAGAGTGGGCAGTTTGACTATGACTATAGCCCAAACTTCCACCCCACATTTCAGGTGTTTTTGGACTGCATTTCTGATGCAGAGAACATCAGACTGAGTCTTTTAGACAGAGGAAATAATGACCAAAGAGTGTGGGAGTGTCTAGTTCCAACAGGTTAGATCAAATGGCAGTTTGTTATTAACCTGTACACCCCTCACCCCCTACTTATTTAAACAGTATTCAACACACTGTACACCCCTCACCCCCTACTAATTTAAACAGTATTCAACACACTGTACACCCCTCACCCCCTACTAATTTAAACAGTATTCCACACACTGTACACCCCTCACCCCCTACTAATTTAAACAGTATTCAACACACTGTACACCCCTCACCCCCTACTTATTTAAACAGTATTCAACACACTGTAGACCCCTCACCCCCTATGTATTTAAACAGTATTCAACACACTGGACACCCCTCAACCCCTACTTATTTAAACAGTATTCAATACACTGTAGACCCCTCACCACCTACTAATTTAAACAGTATTCAACACACTGTACTACCCTCACCCTCTACTCATTTAAACAGTATTCAACAAACTGTACACCCCTCACCCCCTACTTATTTAAACAGTATTCAACACACTGTACACCCCTCACCCCCTACTAATTTAAACAGTATTCAACACACTGTACACCCCTCACCCCCTACTTATTTAATTAGTGTTCAAAACACTGTATACCCCCTACTTATTTAAACAGTATAAAACACACTGTACACCCCTCACCCCCTACTTATTTAAACAGTATTCAACAAACTGTACATCCTTCACCCCCTACTAATTTATACAGTATTCAACACACTGTACATCCCTCACCCCCTACTAATATATACAGTATTCAACACACTGTACACCCCTCACTCCCTACTTATTTAAACAGTATTCAACACACTCTACACCCCTCACCCCCTACTTATTTAAACAGTATTCAACACACTGTAGACCCCTCACCCCCTACTTATTTAAACAGTATATGACACACTCTACACCCCTCACCCCCTACTTATTTAAACAGTATTCAACACACTGTACACCCCTCACCCCCTACTTATTTAAACAGTATTCAACACACTGTAGACCCCTCACCCCCTACTTATTTAAACAGTATTCAACACACTGTACATCCCTCACCCTCTACTTGTTTAAACAGTATTGAACACACTGTATACCCCTCACCCTTCACTTATTTAAACAGTATAAAACACACTGTACACCCTTCACCCCCTACTTATTTAATCAGTATTCAACACACTGTACACCCCTCACCCCCTACTAATTTAAACAGTGTTCAACACACTGTACACCCCTCACCCCCTACTTTGTTAAACAGTATAAAACACACTGTACACCCTTCACCCCCTACTAATTGAAACAGTATTCAACACACTGTAGACCCCTCACCCCCTACTTATTTAAACAGTATTCAACACACTGTACACCCCTCACCCCCTACTAATTGAAACAGTATTCAACACACTGTAGACCCCTCACCCCCTACTTATTTAAACAGTATTCAACACACTGTACACCCTTCACCCTTCACTTATTTAAACAGTATAAAACACACTGTACACCCTTCACCCCCTTCTAATTTAAACAGTATTCAACACAGTGTACACCCCTCAACCTCTACTTTTTTAAACAGTATTCAATACACTGTAGACCCCTCACGCTCTACTTATTTAAACAGTATTCAACACACTGTAGATCCCTCACTGTCAGGCTCTGGCCATAGAGAAGCCTATTGCTTCTCTATGATTCTATTGTCAGAGTCTGGCAGTTCTATATGTTCTATGTCTGTGTGGTGTTGTGTGTGGGATCCCTAATTAGAGGCAGCTGCTATGCATTGTCTCTAATTAGGGATCCTACTTATGTCTGTATGTCCCACTCCCTAGGCGTGGTTCATTGTCTGATGTCCGTGTTCGAAGTAAGTGTGTTTTCCCTCTTGTATATGTACATCCCTCACCCTCTACTTATTTAAACAGTATTCAACACACTGTACACCCCTCACCACCTACTTATTTAAACAGTATTCAACACACTGTACACCTCTCACCCCCTACTTATTTAAACAGTATTCAACACACTGTACACCCCTCACCCCCTACTTATTATATCGTCGTCGTCGTCTTGCATAGTTCACGTCAAGTTTAGTTTAAATATTTAAATAAATGATGTCAAACTATCGCTGTGCCTTGGTCTCTATACACACCCGAGTGTGACACCCATCCCCTACTAATTTAAACAGTATAAAACACACTGTACACCCCTCACCCCCTACTAATTTAAACAGTATAAAACACACTGTACACCCCTCACCCTCTACTCATTTAAACAGTATTCAACACACAGGATAAAATTCATCTGATTTGATTTTCTTCTCCAGATTTTGAACTACCTCAAGTCAATCGAATCAACCCTAATCCAGGTATGGTTTTGTTTTCTCTCTCATTGTCTATGGCTATACCTCTGATATGGAATGTGTTTGAGTGTTTCATAAAGGAATCATTCATTGTTTAGATAACTTTTATTTTAGATCTTGTAAGTACAGCGTCAAGTGATCCGTCTTGTATATACTTTATACATTTATACTCCGGACTCCGACATTGCTCTTCCTAATTTTTCTATATTTCTTAATTCCATTATTTTACTTTTTAGATTTGTGTATATTGTTGTGTAAATATATACAGTATTTTAGATACTACTGCACTGTTTGAGCTAGGAACACAAGCATTTCTTAATACTGTCACGGGGTGAAGAATCACACGACAAGGACTGTTTCAATAAATGCCCAGAGGGTGGATTTATTGACACACAAATAGTGAAAAGGTGACAAACAGGTGTAGAAGTGCGCTGGTGCAGTCTGTGCTCTCCGCCTTGATCCTTGTGCAGGGTGCTCGTGCTCGTGCTCGATGGCGGCTATCCGGTCACACGCTGCTGTCTACAGGGATTGAGAGAGAGAGAGATTAGCTGCAGTCTTTCTGGAGGTCGAACTCCCTGTGGCAAGAACTGCTGGGCTTATAATGCTGCCGGCTGACGAGCTGCAGCTGGGACCGATCAGCCGGTAACGAGGAAGTGCAGGTGTTCTGCCTCCGTTTCCAGGGCGACGCTGATGAGATACCAGGACGCTCGTCACACTCCCCCCCCATAAGCGTCGTCCTGGTCCTGTTGGAAGCATGAGACAGTAGGGGATTAATAGGGGGTGGGTGGGGAGTGACCCCTGACAGACCTGCAAAAGCTGCCCAGATTCGTGAGAGACCGTCAGCGTTGGCGTGCGCGGCCCCTGCGCGGTGACGCACCACGAAGTGGAAGTCCTGGAGCGCGAGGAACCAACGAGTCACCCTGGCATTGGTGTCTTTGGCACGGGCCATCCACTGGAGGGGCGCGTGGTCGGTGACAAGGGTGAATTTTCGGCCAAGGAGATAGTAGCGCAGCTCCAGGACTGCCCACTTGACGGCTAGAGCTTCCTTTTCCACAGCGGCGTAGTTTCTCTCGGCTGGGGTCAACTTCTTGCTGATATACAGGACAGGATGCTCCTCCCCTTCTTGCACTTGTGACAGGACGGCTCCCAGTCCCGTGTCGGAGGCATCCGTCTGCAGCAGGAAGTGGCAGCTAAAATCTGGGGCTCGGAGGACAGGCTCGGACGTGAGGGCTTCCTTGATCCTTTGGAAGGCCTCTTCCGATGCTGACGACCACTGCACCTTCTCCGGCTGCCCCTTCCTGGTCAGATCTGTCAGGGAGGCGGCTAAGGAGGAGAAGTTAGGGATGAAGCAGCGATAATACCCCGCCAACCCCAAGAAGGCTCGTACCTGGGTTTTCGTCGTCGGTCTCGGGGCGGAGCGTACGGCTTCCACCTTTTTCTCCTGTGGGCGAATCAGTCCTCGGCCCACTTGGAACCCCAGGTACTTTGCCTCTGAGAGTGCAAGGTGGCACTTGCGGGGGTTGGCGGTGAGTCCAGCCCTCCGGAGTTCGGAAAGCACCCTCCGCAATCTCTCTAGATGATCCTCCCACGAAACGGAGTGGACCACCACGTCGTCCAGGTAGGCTGCAGCATACGCTTGATGGGGCCGTAAGAGGATGTCCATCATACGCTGGAACGTGGCGGGTGCCCCGTGGAGGCCGAAGGGAAGGGTCCGGTATTGCCAGTGGCCACTAGGGGTGGAAAAAGCAGTTTTAGGCTTGGCCTTTTCTGAAAGGGGTACCTGCCAATAACCCTTTGTGAGGTCCAGCGTTGAGATGAACCGGGCCCTTCCCAACCGATCCAGAAGCTCGTCCACCCGCGGCATGGGGTAGCCGTCAAACTGAGAGACTTCATTCAGGCGGCGATAGTCGTTGCAGAAACGGAGGGTGCCATCCGGTTTCGGGACCAGGACGATCGGACTGGACCATGGGCTGCGTGAAGGCTCGATCACCCCTAACTTCAGCATCTGGTGTATTTCCTCCTCGATAGCTCGCCGACGAGCTTCAGGGACCCGATAGGGCCGTTGCCTGACGATGACTCCGGGAGGCGTCTGGATATCATGCTGGATGACGTTGGTCTGCCCGGGAAGAGGGGAGAACACATCAGAGAACTGACCGATCAGGTGCTGCAGCTCTCCCTTCTGGGGCGGCCGAGAGGTGGGGATTGGTGTCTACCACTATGGGTTCTGTAGAGGCGAGGGCGACGAGCTGGTCCCTAGTCCCAACCCACTTTTTCAGCAAGTTGACGTGGTACAGCTGCTCCGTTCTTCGCCGGCCTGGTTGGCGGATTCGATAAGTCACCGGGCCGATCTTCTCCAGCACTGTGTACGGCCCTTGCCAGGTAGCCAGGAATTTGCATGCGGCTGTGGGGACTAGGACCATGACCCGATCGCCGGGACGGAATTCCCGTGGCTGGGTCGCCCGGTTGTAGTGACGCTGTTGAGCCTGCTGCGCTTTGCTTAGGTGTTCCCGGACTAATGGCATGACCCGGTCAATCCTCTCCCTCATCTCCCTTACGTGCTCGATGACTGAACGATGAACTGCCGGCTGCTGCTCCCAGGCTTCCTTCGCCACATCCAGGAGGCCCCGTGGTTGTCGACCAAAGAGGAGCTCGAACGGGGTGAAGCCAGTTGAGGCTTGGGGAACCTCACGGATGCCGAAGAGGACGTAGGGGATCATGAGGTCCCAGTCACGCCTGTCTTCAGCCACGACCCGTCTTAGCATCTGCTTCAGAGTCTGGTTAAAACGTTCGACCAGACCATCCGTTTGTGGGTGGTAGACCGTGGTCCTCAACTGCTTCACCTTCAGCAGCCGGCAGAGGTCAGCCATTAGCCGGGACATAAAGGGAGTTCCCTGATCGGTCAGGATCTCCGCTGGGATGCCAACTCGGCTAGACAACAGGAAGAGCTCCTGAGCGATGGTTTTTGCTGTGGCCTTCCGCAGGGGGATAGCCTCTGGGTACCGGGTGGCATAGTCGACGATCACCAGGATGTGTTCATGTCCCCGGGCAGACTTAGGCAACGGCCCCACAAGGTCCATCCCGATGCGCTCGAAGGGCACCTCGATGATGGGTAGCGGTATCAGCGGGCTGGGGGGAGGCTTCCTGGGTGACGTTACCTGGCAGGTGGGGCAGGCCTGGCAGAACAATTTCACCTCGGCGTCCATTCCCGGCCAGTGGAACCGGTCCCGAATCCGTTGGACCGTGTTGGCCGGCCCGAGATGTCCCGCCATGGGGTGTGAGTGGGCCAACTCCAGCACGGTCTCCGTCTTCGTACGAGGCACCACCAGCAGTAATTTCTCCTCCCCCCTCCGCTGCGCAACACAGTATAGCAGGCCCTTCTGAACCACAAAATGCGGGAGAGGATGGGGCCCAGGCTGAACTTCTTTTCCGTCCAAGATCCGAACCTGGGCCCAACAATGCTTCAGCCGGTCGTCCTCACGTTGTTCCCGGCCAAATGAACCCCCTCCCGTCACCTGCTGGAACACATCAAGGAAAAGATTAGGATTTTGAGAGGGGGACTCACCATCTCTCCCGCTATCCGAGGCCAGAAGGACGGGCCGTTGATGATGCCGCTTCATGGGCACCCGTTTACGACGGCCGCTCCCCGGGTTGGCAGGCTGGGTGAGAGAAGCTAGGAGGCGGTCAAACCCGGGCCAGTCTCGGCCGATCAACACCGGTACCGGGAGGTCTTTCATTACTCCAACCTCCACTGGCCAGGATCCTGGAGCGGCGGCGATGGTCACACGGCGGGCTGGGACGTGCCTAGTGTCCCCATGGACACAGGTGATCGGCAGGAACGACTTGTATTCAGTGCGAGGGGCAAGGACGTGAGACTGGACCAGGCTGACGGTGCTGCCAGAATCCAGAATGGCCCGGAGCCATTTCCCGTTAACCTTTACCTTCGCTTCAGGGGCCCCAGCGGGAAGGTCATGATGCACGATGCAGCCGGTCAGCCAGGTTCGAGTAGGAGGTGTTGGCGGCTCGGTTGGCATGGGCTCATCCCGTGGGGAGGGGACCGCCGGCCTGCTTTGGTGTCGCTGGATGCCCTCCGGCGCACGTCGCTCCTGGCCCACCCTCCGGGGAAACGGTGGTGCTCTCTCCCCAGCGTCCCGTTGTTGGGCCGCATCCGCCAGTTCTATGGCCCCCACGAGCTCGAGCATTGTGGTCGGATTTCTCATGCCGACCGCCTGTCGATGGGAGCGGGGAAGAGCCCGGAGGAGACGGTCGATGACCACGCGCTCCGCTACCTGGGCGGCCGAGGGGGATCCGTCCAGCAACCAGTGATGCGCGAGCCGCGTGAGCTCGGCAGCTTGAGCACGGGCGGGCAGTCGAGACTTGTACTCCCACTCGTGAAACTGCTGAGCCGCGCAGGTAGAGGATAAGCCCAGCCGGGCTAGAATTTCTCGTTTTACTTCGGCGTACTGGGCAGCGGTAGCGGCGGGGAGAGCGAAGTACGTTTGCTGAGCTTCACCGGTCAGTAGGGGTGCCAGAGCCCGTGTCCAGTCACCCTCAGGCCACCTCTCCATGGTTGCGGTGTTCTCGAACACCTGCAGGAATGCTTCCACGTCGTCATGAGGGGTCATTTTCGGGAGTAGCTTGGTTGCTTGTACCTGGGCATCTGGTCGCAGAACGCGTGGGGCGGCGGCAGCCTGGAGAGCGGCGAGCTCCTGCTCGGTCTGTCCTTGCCGCGTGGCCAGGTGTTCCACTATCTGTTGTTGGCGGATGCTGACCTCGGTGAGATGCTTTAGGAGTTCTTCCATTTTGGGGAAAGGGAGGAGCGCACACCTGTGACAGAGGATAAAAATCCAGGAAAAGGGATGAGAACAGTCAAAGAAGGTGATATTGCTTGTCGGTGATTCTTCGCTGACTTGCCCGCATTCTCCACCACTTGTCACGGGGTGAAGAATCACACGACAAGGACTGTTTCAATAAATGCCCAGAGGGTGGATTTATTGACACACAAATAGTGAAAAGGTGACAAACAGGTGTAGAAGTGCGCTGGTGCAGTCTGTGCTCTCCGCCTTGATCCTTGTGCAGGGTGCTCGTGCTCGTGCTCGATGGCGGCTATCCGGTCACACGCTGCTGTCTACAGGGATTGAGAGAGAGAGAGATTAGCTGCAGTCTTTCTGGAGGTCGAACTCCCTGTGGCAAGAACTGCTGGGCTTATAATGCTGCCGGCTGACGAGCTGCAGCTGGGACCGATCAGCCGGTAACGAGGAAGTGCAGGTGTTCTGCCTCCGTTTCCAGGGCGACGCTGATGAGATACCAGGACGCTCGTCACAATACCCTCCATAACATCTGCTAAATATGTGTATTCAACAAATAACATTTCATTTGATTTGTTTAAAAAAAACACATTGAGACAAATATGTGTTGTGTTCAGTGGCTTGTTATGTTGAACACATTTTTTCGTAAGGGTTTTAGTTAATTATGTCTCTAATAATATTACCGAATTGTGTATGCATTTCCTACATGAATTTCAGGTGCTGATTGTGAACTGAACCAGCTCTCGGGTGAAGCGTTTGTTGATGAACATATGGCTGCTCTCATTCAGAAGGTCACAATGGTGCTGCCTGTAGCAGATGGCCTGTTTGGGGAGAATATGATCCAAGAGGAAATGTACACAAAAATTCGCAGTACTCCTACCAGTCAGGAACAAATGAGACTCATGTTTGATGCTGTACGATCAGGAGGAAGAAGAGTTAAATCTGCCTTCTACAAAGCTCTCCAAAAATGTGAACCTCATCTTGTCCAGGACCTGGGTAAGATCAAACTCCTCTCACCTGTTGCTCAGTTGGTAGAGCCTGGTTCTTGCAACGAAAGGTTAGTGGGTTAAATTCCCAGGACCACACATATGTAAAACTACTTTAAAATCAGTTTCAAGATAATTCCCACTATAATATTGTAAGGTATTGCTGCAGAGTTCAGTGCAGTTTTGTGAATAGAGAGTACTGTATATTCTTATGTGTGCATTCAAAGTGTGTATTTATTGTGTGTATTCTCATAGTGTGTATTTATTGTGTGTATTCTTATGTGTGCATTCAAAATGTGTATTCTCATAGTGTGTATTCTTATGTGTGTATTCAGAGTGTGTATTCTCATAGTGTGTATTCTTATGTTTATAGTCAGTGTGCATTCCCATAGTGTGTATTCTTATGTGTGTATTCAGAGTGTGTATTCCCATAGTGTGTATTCTTATGCATTTTGATGGGAAGTACGTACATTGACAGTAACATTTCAAATCCCATTCTTCTACCAATGGCAGCAGCAGCTTCCCGCTGATGAATGGGATGGCTTGGGTTGGTCCTCAACCGCTGGACAAAGGGCAGCAAGTGGTTCCTCTTCCAGAGCAGGATGTCAGAATACTACAGTCACTATGCTCCTAATCTGCATTGGAGTGTTTGGAGATATGACTGACAGCAGAAAGTCTATGATGATTTAAAGTGAAAGCTGTTATAGTCTTGTGTTTGTGCTAACATTTCATTCCTCGCTACTCCTTGTCATGCTAAACAGTCTGGCTGTATGGCATGACAAGAATCAATCAAAATCAATTATACGTTTATTTGTCACGTGCACAGGATACACTGTGTGTGAATGAATGAATGAATGTAGGTGTGGGAATGTGTGAAGTGGTGTTTATAGAAAGCCAGTGATAAACTGTTCAGTGGCTGTTGCTCTGGTATTGTCTGCCAGATGGTGGCGGCTAGAACAGGCCGTTGCTGGGGTGACTAGTGTGTCCTAGTGTTTAAAATCACTGTAACCATGTTTATTTTTAATTGTATTTTTCTTCAGGCTAGTAGTGTGTCCTAGTGTTTAAAATCATTGTAACCATGTTCCTTTTTAAATGTATTTTCTCTTCATAATTATATATATTTTTTGTAATAGTGTGGTGCATTTCCTTATTTCTCCCATTTACTTATATTAATGTGGTGATTTATAAATTACTATTTTAATGTTGAAATGTTGTTATTTAACACCATTCAGTTTCTACAAATGTTCTGAACTGTAAGGGTGCTGAATCATGTTATTAATAGTCCAGATTGTATGTTTCTGACTGGCTACTCCTGTTCTCTGGTGGTAACCTACACAGGTCAAGCACCACATGGAGACAGATGGAAAATAAATATCCTAGAGGGCAAACTTTAACCTTGTGATGGTCTAATTGATGCTGTTTACCAAAGTTTACAGTCTATTTCTCAGAAATGTTGCCTTACTCTACTTTTGTGTAGTGAAGTATTGGTTAATCGTTTTATTCATGTTTTTATGCAGAAATACGATATCGTTATATGTTTCTTTCCAATTGACCATTTAACCGAAATGTTTAAATGTTATGTTGTTATACCCTACCATAGGTTATAATTGTTTTTATAATTTTCTGTTTTGTGTATTTTTGCCATGTCCATTATGGAGAAAGGGGAAGTTTGAAAATCATGTCCTCTTCTGGGTTTATTTCTCAATAAATAATGACTAAAAATAGTTATGGTGTGGTGATTCCCTTCACATGAAAACAACATGGTGTAGTGTTTAGGGTGAGGGGGGTTAATGATTGTACTGACATAATATCTACTACATGGTCAATACCAACGTTCATCATGATTCTAATTCATTTTAATTTGTCTACATTTATATTTTCAATGTAAAAAACAAAGCACTTTTTGTATGTAATAACAACATTCGAAGAGAAAGCAGCAATGTCACACCACTACAAAATCAACCTTGTATAATGGCCATATGTATAATGTTGCTGTAACCTGCTTTTTAAAAGCAGGTTTGTATGAGCATGAATTCAAGTCATGGTTTTCACATGGTTGACCTTGGGGTTATTGTTGGCTGAGCTGGTTCAGGAAAGGCCGTCCACACAGTGCACCTCAAACTGATACGTTACATTGGTTTCCATTTCATGTTTTCCTACATTGATCAATAGATAATCTAGGTCTATCATGCTTTTGAAAGGCTGCTACATCGCTGTACATAATGCATGGGCTCTTGTAAGACTCTACAATCAGCTTGAGTATCAGCTACATCTCAAACATGGAGTGTCATAGAGAACGTCTCTGTCATAGAGCAGGTCTCTGTCATAGAGCACGACTCTGTCATAGAGCATGTGTCTGTCATAGAGCAAGTCTCCAGTTTAAAATAAGTAAGAAGACAGCTGGACATTTATACATTGAATTTTGTCATAAAAACACAGATATATTCAATTGCACGAATCACACACAAAACACATTGAAATATTACGGTGCAGAGACCATTTAGATTGATAAAAGGTCAGCACGATGAACCAGATGGAGAGAGTCCTCTAAGCCCTTCAACTGAGCAAAGACAAAACCTAGGCATCACTCTGTGTGTGTGTGTGTGTGTGTGTGTGTGTGTGTGTGTGTGTGTGTGTGTGTGTGTGTGTGTGTGTGTGTGTGTGTGTGTGTGTGTGTGTGTGTGTGTGTGTGTGTGTGTGTGTGATCGTGAGCGTGTGTGTCGTGAACGTGCAATTCCACATGTGAAATGAGGTGAAAACATGTTATCCGCCTTACATGTGAAAAGGTGAAATGGTGGTGTTAACATGTGACCTCTAGATTTAATACATTTGAAAATATGGTTTCACATGACCACATAGAGATACTGGGGTGCAAATGAGAAAAAAAATAACAATATGGGGATGTGGTAGTAGGGTGGGCTATTTACAGATGGGCTGTATACAGGTCCAGTGATCGGTAAGCTGCTCTGACAGCTGATGCTTAAAGTTAGTGAGGGAGATGGTAGTCTTCAGCTTCAGTGATTTTTGCAATTCATTCCAGTCATTGGCAGCAGAGAACTGGAAGGAATGGCGGCCAAAGGAGGTGTTGGCTTTGGGGATGACCAGTGAAATATACCTGCTGGAGCGCATGCTATGGGTGGGTGTTGCTATGGTGACCAGCGAGTTGAGATAAGGCAGGGATTTTCCTAGCATAGATTTATAAATGACCTGGAGCCTGGAGCAGTTGCTATCATGCTGTGATGTCATGTGTTGCTGCCTTAGGTCTCTCTTTAGGTATTGTTTTGTCTCTCTTGTCCATCCCCAGGCATTTCTTTAGCTTAGCTTCCTCCACTGTTTGACTACCCCATACTGGGCTCGAACCTCTGTTCCACAACACGTGACCACTCTCCTTGACAACATTCCAACAGGTTGAGCCAGCTAAAGATACCAATTGAATGGCTCCATCCGCAACATATCAAGCTAGCTGTGGAGTGCGCTGGCGGCACGTTCTTAACTTTGTTTCGTTAATAGCTAGTTATGCTGACGTTAGCTAGCTAGCTAGCCAACCAAGAATGCAATGGCTGAATGCCTCTAGATTCAACTCTAATTTCCCACAATGATTTTGATCAGAACAGGACATCCATTCCATTTAGCTACTGTTTTTTTTGTAGTTCTCAGGTCAAAAGATTTAAGCAAATTATACCAATTCTAGTAGTAGCAGATTGTGAGTTCATGTTGAGTATCATGGATAAGAAGCCTAGGTTATATCTAATAGCTGTATGATATTTTACATGAACTCAGACCTGGCTGATCTGTTGTTATTTCATTGTTTTAGAAAATAGTTTATTTTGGGTTTCTACCTACAACCCAATGTGATGTTTTTTAAATTGGAACATCTTTAATTAGGGTCAAATTTGAACAATTTCTATAAATGCAATTAACTCAATGATTTTGTAAAATTACTTGACAGACCTAATTCTGTTGTGACTTTTATTTCGAAAATGACATTCCAATGATGTAATGAATGGTTTCGTAAAGATTCCAAGAATGCCTATCTACACTCAAGTGTCACCCGAGTATGTGTGCGCGTGTCCATGTGTGTCTATGTAAGATAATTCCTGTATGATGTACATGAGTCTGTAATTGGCAGTGGGTGATGTACATTCATCTGTCTGTGTTGTAATTGGCAGTGGGCGATGTACATTAGTCTGTCTGTGTTGTAATTGGCAGTGGTGGTGGTATGTGCATCAACATTTGTCCCTCCACACCAAACACGATCAGGACACGCAGGTTGAAATATTTAAAGAAACTCTAAACCAATTATATTAATTTGGGAACAGGTCGAAAAGCATTAAACATTTATGGCAATTTAGCTAGCTAGCTTGCTGTTGCTAGCTATTTGTCCTTTTTAGCTAGCTAGCTTGCTGTTGCTAGCAAATTTTTCCTGGGATATAAACATTGGGTTGTTATTTTACCTGAAATGCACAAGGTTCTCTACTCGGATAATTCATCCACAGATAAAACGGTCAAACTAATCGTTTCTAGTCATCTCTGCTCCTTCCTTTCAGGCTTCTTTTTCTTAATTTGGACTTTATATGGCGATTGCAAACTAACTTAATAAGGTGCATTACCACAACCGACCTCAGTTCATCTTTCAATGCTCTTAAAAACCAATGAGGAGACGGGAGAGGCAGGACTTGCAGCGCGTTCAGTGTCACAAATATAGCGCAGATACTTGTTGGCGCGTGCGAGCAGTGTAGGTGCAATGATTGAATAACATGTATGTGTACCTTTATTTTGCAATACTTGCGCACGGGGTGCGTGCAGTTTGGGTAGCATGTTAGTCATCAGAAATGTTGTTACTCACCAGTTAATGTAATAACCACCATGGACCTAATTTAATTAACTTGATCTGTGCCTACCTGGAAGCAAAAATTATTCTTCAAAGGGTTCTTCTATGGGGACAACCGAAGAACCCCTTTGGGTTGTAGATAGCACAGTTTTTTCTAAGAGTTTAGGTATCCTTCAATACAAAACATGTTTAGCCAAGAGTGTTCATCGGTATAGTGATGCAGAACACAATTGCTCCACCAAGAAATACATTGTTTCAAATCTGTCTTTAAATTAACATGTTTCAGAAATACCCAAACCTCAGGAATTTCTCAGAAATCTCAATGATCGTCGCAGAAATACATCATGTTATGTTTCTAGAGCCTATGGGATACTCTCTCTGATACAAGGAGCCAAAAGCAGCGACCTGGTATTGTACTTCCAGCAGAACAAAAATATTTCTTCCAGTTTATATACCAGCTTTCGAGTAAATAACTGTAGTATATTAAAAGCTTTGAGTTTGGATTTCAGACAGACAGCAAAAAAGAGGTGTGCCAGGTTCTGGAAAAGAACCTGAAAGACAGGCTCGAAACCATTGCTCAATCTATGGATGAGGCATATGAGGCTTTCGATCGATGCCTCTCACGTGGAGTTCAACAGTCAGTAGCCTCGTGAAAAAATTGCCAAGGATGAAGTGATAGAACCAGTAAGTCACAAATGTACACATATTGAAGATATGAGTACGCATATCAAATTAGGTTGTGGAAAATAATGTATGCTCTGTGCTGTAAAAAGCCTATAACATGTTTTACATTTTGTTTATAGAAAGGGAAACTGGCAGAGGGTACCATAAGGTATTGAATAACGGAGTTTACAAAACAATCAGAAAAAAGGGAAAGAAAAGGCAAAGGGAAAGAAACCTTAATCACAGTTTGGCCTCATGTATGAGATGTTTCAGCAATGAAATGTTCAATAAATATTTCCTGTGAGTAATCTGTTATTTTTATAATATCAACAGTTATAAGATCAACAAAGAAAATAAAAACGAACACACCATTGTTCATTACGCTTAGGCTACGTATCGGCCTCTGGGCCTATTGGGCGTTCTTGCTCAGACAAGGCTACTTAGGCTACTTACTTACTTTTATTAGTCTCAGAGAAGCAGGGGCGACTGGTAGTTAGTGTCCTACACTCCCACCTGCAGAATACCTGCCTTCAACGTCATTAACAGAACTGCGGGGAAATAGTGCCCGACAGGTGGGGGTGAAGGACACTGTCTACCGGTCGTCCGCCAGCTTGCTAGTTAGCAACACCATGTGCTAGCTTGATAGTTAGCTAGCTAGCACACGGTGTCGCCCCTGTCTTCCGCCTGCTGTGTACCGTAGAAAACCGTGCCTGACAGGCGGGGTGAAGGAGACAGTCTACTGGTGTGCTAGTCACCCCCGCCATTTCTTCTTCTGTGGGGTTTATCGACTGTTGGCATCCAACTAGCTTAAAAATGGACTAATATAAGTATAAAGAGGGGTTCCTGCAGATACAGGAATGCCCACATGCAGGAATGCCCTGAATTGCAGGCTGCATTTGCACCGTTCTCAAAAGTGATACTGGCATGAGCAGTGTGCAAGTTTTTATTTTCTATGAAGATAGCATTAAATTATTCCCACACACATGCAACAAGCAACCTCAGATGTGCAAGTTATTTTCCTATTTATAATATCAACACGACTCTGAATTCAATCAACATGGAATGATATGAGCCTTATTCAATCAATAAACAGTCTATTTTGGTTTCACACAATACAGAAACAGGGACCCTTGCTTTGTTGGTTTTGATTCCAAACATTCTTTTTCACACACGGTTACCGGCTTTGATTGAATACATGTAGGTCCCTTATAGTTCTAATTAAAACATCATTTATTTCAGAAATCAAGGCAAGGACAGCTCAATCAATGATTTGATTGATAACTTCACCCTTGACACAAACAGCTTGGTTGAGGAGCACCCAGAAGTGTCACTGCATCTGACATTCCTCAAGACGGAGGTAGGGTGCGATATTTGTATTCACTCAAAACTACTGGAAAGATTTAATTACAGCAACTCCAGCTTTCATTTTAGCCTGCTCCCAGATTTTGTGCTATCATGTAAACTCCTTCGTCATGCCAAACATTTGTTTTGCATGAGAAGGAGTGGCAAGACGTGGCATGACTGCTAGGGTACTGTCTTTGGCCTAGAGACCTTATTCCCCCTGAACGTGCTACCCAAATATGGCTGATCCTTTCCCCCCAGAGCATCAAGCAAAGCTTGTCAAATTGCAGTGATGTTACTAGTGTGATGTTATGATGATTAATATTATTATAATAATTATTAGTCAAGAGAATCAAAATACAGTTACCTACAATGTTGTTGAATAATATTTTATTATTTGCCTGAAAGGAAACCAAACTGAAGGCAAAACTTATGAGGGAGAGGAAGAGGAAGAGGAAGAGAGAAATCTACAACATTCTCCCAAAGTCAATCAGGGACACAATGCGCCCATGCTATGAAAGTAGGTGTTGAGATTGATATTTAATAAGCTATTCTATACTATTCATCTATAGTGTCCTAGTGTTGGGATAACATTTCTACAATTTCATTAGTAGTATTTCAGTAGCAAATAAGGTCATACCTTGGTTGTGAAATGTGCTGTCTGTATTTTAGGAGCAGTACTGAATATGGGAACAGACAGTCTGGAGAGTGTGCGAAAGGAACTGAGGAATCACTTGAAGAAATCTAAGGAAGAAATGTTTGACAAGGCCAAGAAAGAGATGCTGGATCTCCTCAAAGAAATGAAGGTTTACCTCCCTCTTTATTTTACCATTCAGTGACAAATACAAAGGAACACTTATAGCATCCTTAGTCATGTAAGAGTTCAGTTATATAGCAGTTGATACTGTTGAGTTGATTCTTATGATATTCTGTACCAAAAATAGAATTGGTGAAGAGTTTGTGTCCAGGATATGAGACAGCCTTAGCAGCAGGACGATTCAAATAGCCTGCAGGAACTGCCGTTTCTTTCAATTGATATCATTGTCTGAAGGAATGAAAGCCACCACTTGAAATGCACTGCTAGTCCTTGAGATGCCCTTGATTTTAGATTACGTTTTGAAAGCAGTTTCTGGAACCAGCAAAGGAAAGGAAAAAAATGCAGGTTGACGTTTATTGTCATGAGTTTTGTCCTGGAAGCAGAACTGAGCCATTTCCCCTTAGATAGGCCAGCTACAAAGTCAAAACTGGCTATATTTTTGTGACCAACTTTCTATTGTTTCTGTTTTCTGTGAGGGGTTCAGATCGCAAACAGGCAATAACATTAACAAGTACATATTGTAAGAAACAAAAAAACACACAAAAAAAAATCGAATACGCATTATTTGTCCTGTCTGTCCCATCTCCCCTTCTCAGTAGGTGCGACCCAATCTTATTCTCCCCGCCCTACCTCCCCACCTATATTGGTAATATTGTAAAAAAATATATCTTAATAAGGTGAGGGTTAGGCATTAGGATTAGCAGTAAGGATTGGCCAGTAATACATGACTTATGTTTGAATAAGAAAACCCTTAATTCATGGCTAATAAGACACAATAAAGGCCTTATTAGCGACTTATATAAGCTCTTATGAACTACAAATATGTGGCTAATATTAAAATAATGTGGTACCGAAAATCTAAAACCTTTCTGTCCTAAATCAAAAACACATTGTGGAGGAGCTGGAACGTGAACTACAAGAATCCATGAACCAGTCACTCAAGACGCCTAACAGCTTGTCCCAGGTAAATGGTAGAGACCATTGTGGTATATAACAACCATATACAGTGCATTTGGAAAGTATTCAGGCCACTTTTTTTTTTCAAAATGGTACGTTAGACTTATTCTAAAATGTATTAAAAACAGATCCTAATCAGTTTACACACAATACTTCATAATGACAAAGTGAAAACAGGTTTTTAGAAATTCTTCCAAATGTATTAAAAATAAAAAACATAAATACCTTATTTACATAAGTATTCAGACCCTTTGCTATGACCTCAGGTGCATCCTGTTTGCATTGATCATCCTTGAGATGTTTCTACAACTTGATTGGAGTCCATCTGTGGTAAATTCAATTGATTGGACGTAATGTGGAAAGGCACACACCTGTCTATATAAGGTCCCACAGTTGACAGTGTATGTCAGAGCAAAAACCAAGCCATGAGGTCAAAGGAATTGTCCGTAGAGCTCCGAGACATGATTGTGTCGAGGCACAGGTTACCAGAACATTTCTGCAGCACTGAAGATCCCCAAGAACACACGCCTGGCCAACCTGAGCAATCGGGGAAGAAGGACCTTGGTCAAGGAGGTGACCAAGAAATCGATGGTCACTCTAAATGAGCTCCAGAGTTCCTCTGTGGAGATGGGAGAACTTTCCAGAAGGACAACCATCTCTGCAGCACTCCACCAATCAGGTAGAGAGGCCAGACTGAAGCCACTCCTCAGTAAAACATGACATGGCACATGACAGCCCACTTGGTGTTTGCCAAAAGGCACCTAAAGGACTCAGACCATGAGAAACAAGATGATCTGGTCTGATGAAACCAAGATTAAACTCTTTGGCCTGAATGCCAAGCGCCACGTCTGGAGGAAACCTGACACCATCTCTACGGGGAAGCATTGTGGTGGCAGCATCATGCTGTGAGGATGTTTTTCAGCGACAGGGACTGGGAGAGTAGTCAGGGTCGAGGGAAAGATGAACAGAACAAAGTACAGAGAGATCCTTGATGAAAACCTGCTCCAGAGCGCTCAGGAAGGTTCACCTTCCAACAGGACAATGACCCTAAGCACACAGCCAAGACAACGCAGAAGTGGTTTCGGGACAAGTCTCTGAATGTCCTTGAGTGGCCCATCAAGAGCTCGAACTTGAACCCGATCGAACATCTCTGGAGAGACCTGAAAATAGCTATGCAGCGACGCTCCCCATCCAACTTGACAGAGCTTGAGAGGATCTGCACCTGTACTCCCCAAATACAGGTGTGCCAAGCTTGTAGCGTCATACCCAAGAGGACTCTAGGCCATAATCGCTGCCAAAGGTGCTTCAACAAAGTACTGAGTAAAGGGTCAGAATACTTATGTAAATGTGATATTTCCATTTTTTTTTTAATAGCAAAAATTACTAAAAACCTGTTTTTGCTTTTTCATTATGGGGTATATTCTGTGTAGATTGATGAGGAAAAACAACCATTTAATCCATTTTAGAACAAGGCTGTAACGTAAGAAGATTTTGAAAAAGTCAAGGGGTCTGAATACATTCCTAATGCACTGTACAGAATTATTATGTACTTTGGGTCCTGAATGCTAATTGACTGAAACAGCATTTCATCGATACCACAGGTATGATGCAAAATACTTGGTTACTGTTCTATTTGTGTTAGCAACCAGTTCATAATAGCAATAAGGCACCACAGGGGTTTGTGGCCAATATCCAGGCAGTCCAAATTGCATTGTGCCCACTGACTTCGGTCGCCAGCTGTACGATGTCTCCTCCGACACATTGGTGTGGATGGCTTCCAGGTTAAGCAAGCAGTGTGTCAAGAAGCTTGGTGGGTCGTGTTTCGGAGGATGCATGGCTCTCGACCTTCGCCTCTCCCGAGTCCGTATGGGAGTTGCAGCGATGGGACCAGTCTGTAACTACCATTTGGATTTCACGAAATTGGGAAGAAAAAAGGGGTAAAAAGTACTCCCCAAAAATCTATACAGTACATATATACAGTTAAAGTCGGAAGTTTACATACGCTTAGGTTGAAGTCATTAAAACATATTTTTCAACCACTCCACAGATTTCATGTTAACAAATAGTTTTGGCAAGTCGGTTAGGACATCTACTTTGTGCATGACACAAGCAATTCTTCCAACAAACGTTTACAGACCGTGCCTTTAAAGAGCTTGGAATATTCCAGAAAACGATGTTATGGCTTTAGAAGATTCTGATAGGCTAATTGACATCATTTGAGTCAATTGGAAGTGTACCTCTGGATGTATTTCAAGGCCTACCTTCAAACTCAGTGCCTCTTTGCTCGACATCATTGGAAAATCAACAGAAATCAGCCAAGACCTCAGAAAAGAAATTGTAGACCTCCACAAGTCTGGTTCATCCTTGGGATGAACGCCTGAAGGTACCACGTTCACCTGTACAAACAATAGTACGCAAGTATAAACACCATGGGACCATACAGCCGTCATACCGCTCAGGAAGGAGATTTGTTCTGTCTCCTAGAGATGAACGTACTTTGGTGCGAAAAGTGCAAATCAATCCCAGAACAACAGCAAAGGACCTTGTGAAGATGCTGGATGAAACAGGTACAAAAGTATCTATATCCAAAAGTATCTGAGTCCTATATAGACATAACCTGAAAATCCGCTCAGCAAGGAAGAAGCCACTGCTCCAAAACCACCATACAAAAGCCAGACTACGGTTTGCAACTGCACATGGGGACAAAAATCTTACTTTTTGGAGAAATGTGCTCTGGTCTGATTAAACAAAAATAGAACTGTTTGGCCATAATGACCATCGTTATGTTTGGAGGAAAAAGGGGTAGGCTTGCAAGCCGAAGAACACCATCCCAACCGTGAAGCACGGGGGTGGCAGCATCATGTTGTGGGGGTGCTTTGCTGCAGGAGGGTCTGGTGCATAAAATAGATGGCATCATGAGGAAGGAAAATGATGTGAATATATTGAAGCAACATCTCAAGACATCAGTCAGGAAGTTAAAGCTTGGTCGCAAATGGGTCTTCCAAATGGACAATGACCCCAAGCATACTTCCAAAGTTGTGGCAAACTGGCTTAAGGACAACAAGGTCAAGGTATTGGAGTGGCCATCACAAAGCCCTGACCTCAATCCTATAGAAAATTTGTAGGCAGAACTGAAAAAGCGTGTGCAAAGAGGCCTACAAACCTGACTCAGTTACACCAGTTCTGTCAGGAGGAATGGGCCAAAATTCACCCAACTTATTGTGGGAAGTTTGTGGAAGGCTTCCCGAAACGTTTGACCCAAGTTAAACAATTTAAAGGCAATGCTACCAAATACTAATTGAGTGTATGTATACTTCCGACTTCAACTGTATATGTATAAAAAATATATAAAATAGAATGCAGAACATCTAGCCCATCATCACATACATGTTTTACAATATGTAGTTTATTTATGTTATAAATAGTGATGGTTATTTTGCTCTTATCTAAATGGCTCCGGGGAAAATAAACATCAAGACAAAACATTAAACTTCAGGTTGGGAGGCAAAACTCCCAATTCCAGCTTCATACTATACTACTTGTCAAACTATATATTGAGATATAAGATGGCATGAGACAGAGATTGATTTTAGTGGAGAGTTCCTGTGCCCCATACACCGCACGACTCCAGGAATGTCACACTTTATTTATTATCGTCTCTTTCAATTATTAACAATGAACATAACCTCCGGCCATGCAAGTAGGTCACGGTAGGCACTCTATCATTCCCCCTTCCCCCATAACCTGAACTCAAGACAACTTAAAAACACATAACATTAGCTTAACTACTAAAAACCTAAACGCATAACAAACGTTTTATCTTGGAACATGAACTACCCACACTCCCTTGCACTCTTCAGCTACCACACAACGCGTACCTGGCGTATGCCGGCCAGATCGCTACAATATTTTTTACAGACCAGTTTAAGATGGTACTTATCTGGTGTTTAATTAACCAAGAAACTAGCAACAAATACTTTCTGGTACTTACTGTACCTCAAAGAATTAGGCACAATTACATACCTGGTTACCAAATTGTACATGGTGAACATTTAATCTTATGGCATAGTTTTTTGCAGATGTCTCTGAGGAATATGAAGAGATGAAGAAGTGCTGTGAGAAACTGCCCATCAGCACCAACGCAGCAGCAACAACTGCCTGATCAAGAAAAGCCTGTCTAAGAGCCTGGGATCTGCCAGCTAATTAAATCATCATAATGATGTTTGTTGTCTCTATATATTTTCTCTTCTCTATCATAGTCTATTGATATGCACCACTAACTAACCCAGCAGTACTATGACTGTATGTTTAATATTGGTATTGTAAAGGTTATGGGTATGAGTTACTGTATAATGATAAACCTTAGGATAAATGTTAGTATTGTAAAGATAACGGGTAGGAGTTACTGCATAATGATAAACGTTAGGATAAATGTTAGTATTGTAAAGATAACGGGTAGGAGTTACTGCATAATGATAAACGTTAGGATAAATGTTAGTATTGTAAAGATAATGGGTATGAGTTACTGTATAATGATAAACGTTAGGATAAATGTTAGTATTGTAAAGATAATGGGTAGGAGTTACTGGATAATGATAAACGTTAGGATAAATGTTAGGATCTTAGATATTTTATATACTCTATGTTAAGAGATGTTCTTTGTCACTTAGAATTTAAACTTTGTTATAGAGTAGTATTTCTCAAACTATTTTGTACTGGAAAGCCCATCGTTCTCATGCCTGAGGGACTGCTTACCAGTCACCTGTCAGCAACAAAGGGCCCTGTGCTGGTCCATTAACTGGATTTGAGATATGTTAAACTCTGTTCTGTTTTTTTTAAAATAAATACTGTACAGTCATTGTCCATGAATTTGGATAGGTACTGTATCTTTGTGTGATTTGTAACAATGTATGACATTTTATATTGTAGATGTTAACTTAATAATACATCTCATTAGTCTTTATTACTGGACTATACAACAGCATGGTGTGTATTCTTTTGTAATCTCCATCTCAGTTTGAAATGTAAATGTTAGGATTTTGTCATGATTTTTCTCGCAGTAAAAATTACTGCCACTCACATGAATAGAACACAATCATTTAAATATCAATATTTAATATAATTGGTAATTCTGAAATAAATACATGTTTAGTGTTCAACACACAAATTACAAAGTAAATATATCAAAGCAAGTCAACAACAAAACCAGAAATCTGTCACTGCTACATAAGGCTATGTATGGTGGTGTAGTGCTGCTTAAGCAGATACATGAGCCAGTTATTAATATACAAATCCCCCTAGCAACTGACTCAGGGTCAGTATCCAACTCCTTGACAGAATGACACATTAATGACACCTTAGTGTATGCTGTATCCCTCCCAGGATTGCCCTAGGTGGGATACAGCAGCCCCTAGGTGGGGCAAGAAGACTTGCCTGGCTAACAAGCTCATACCACAAGCTCTCCTGTCACTGTGCACCACGTGGGCCTGCGCGTAAGCCAGGCAACAAGAAGACTGCTCTGAGATAAGGATGTTATAGCTACTGCACACTGGTGAGTTGCTTTGGTTTTCATTGTCAATGTTTTCTCTGTAAATCCTCTCATATACACTGGCAGGTTTCAGATTTTCCAGATATCTCAGTCATGTTTAATTTCTCTATGGGATTTTCTAAATACTAGGCTTGTCTGTCAGCTGCAGCTCAAACATGCCGGTTAACCGACCATCTGAAACCAAAGCATGGTTCTATTGGTAGCGTGTAAAATAAGACAATAATACATTCAACTGCACATTTTCTCTCATTTTGCCCGTGACGTGTCGCAGCGAAACACATTGACATTTTAAAATTGCACACATCACACACAAACCAATTTGAAATGTTACAGACTTCACACAGAGCAGAGAGTTTAGCACCATGTATTACAGGGAGAGAGCTCTTTAACTGACCTCCTTTATCTCTGAGGTGTGTCTCTGACCTCTCATTGTCTTACGTCAGATAGAGCCACGACTACGTTGAGGTTACGAGCGGAGGAGTGTCAGAAGACAGTCCACACCTCTGACTAATGAAATCTACTTCCTTTACTTTCGTCATGCTTCTTTATGAATCCGTCTCCCTACTACATATCCACTAAAGAAGGCCTCTAGCTACAAAGCCTTTGCAAGTTAAGCAGCAAATAGAACTAGCTAGCAGCATTAACACAGTAATTATCTTGGCACAAGAGTGCACAGCAGCATTCAAACCTAAGGAATACATTAACTGTTCATAAGTTTGTAATAGTAGAAAAATCTATGTAACTATAGTAGCCATCCATTGGGTAGGGTGGGCCCTGGGCAGAGAGCACTGGACTGTACCATCAGAGGGTTTTCAGGGAGGTTAGAGGGACTAGTAGCATTGGTGGTTGTTGTGGTGGTGGTGGTGGTGGTGGTGGTGGTGGTGGTGGTGGTGGTGGTGGTGGTAGTCGAACCATAGTGGAACATGGGGCTGAAGAGAAGGCCCAGTGGTCAAGGGTCAGGGAGTGAGGGGTCATAGAGGAAGTGAGGGAGGAACCTGTTATCCCAGGGAGTTCTGCTTCTTCAGGCTGTCTGAGCGTCTCACTCTGTCCTCAGGGGTCTTTCTGTGCCAGCTCCTGACAGACAGACAGACAGACAGACAGACAGACAGACAGACAGACAGACAGACAGACAGACAGACAGACAGACAGACAGGGGGAGGGGGGAGAGATGGGGTGATTTTTATTCATGATAAATTATAATTTTTTATGAGTAAAGGAATTAAAGAAAAAGGGAAGATAAATAAAGAGGGGGAGAAGTAGAGAGAGGTTGGAGACTGTACTCACCCCTGTCGGTTTAGCTGACCTGGAACTGAGGCATTCTGACCCTGACTTGGCTTCAGGATCCTGAATAGATAAATAACTTCACATCTCTGTACTGACGCCTAGAAAGCTTTCCCCTATCTGGAGGAGAACTGTTTCATATGTACAGCTTTTTTTTAAGTATAGAAAGAAAGTAAGAGATGTGAAGTATAGGAGATAGTAAGAGATGTGAAGTATAGGAGACAGTAAGAGATGTGAAGTATAGGAGACAGTAAGAGATGTGAAGTATAGGAGACAGTAAGAGATGTGAAGAATAGGAGACAGTAAGAGATGTGAAGTATAAGAGAGTGTAGGAAATGTGAAGTATAAAAGACAGTCAGAGGTGTGAAGTATAAAATACAGTCAGAGGTGTGAAGTATAGGAGACAGTAAGAGATGTGAAGTATAAGAGACAGAGATATGTGAAGTATAGAAAACATAGATATGTGAAGTATAGAAAACAGAGATATGTGAAGTATAGAAAACAGAGATATGTGAAGTATAGAAAACAGAGATATGTGAAGTATAGAAAACAGAGATATGTGAAGTATAGAAAACCTAGATATGTGAAGTATAGAAAACAGAGATATGTGAAGTATAGAAAACAGAGATATGTGAAGTATAGAAAACAGAGATATGTGAAGTATAGAAAACAGAGATATGTGAAGTATAGGAGACCGTAAGATATGTGAAATATAGGAGACAGTAAGAGCTACTTATGTTCAGTCAGTAGGGGGCAGCACTGTTCTGTACCTGTTAGTGGGAGGGCTCTTTGGCTTCTGCTGTACTTTCCTGGCTTGTCCTGGAGACTCACCCACCCTGAGAGAACAGAACGATACACATCTGAATAATTATGATTTGATCTCAATAATGTCAGCCGAACATGAGTACATGATTTCTCCTGACAGAAATATACTATATGTGTGATATTTTATCATAGGCTAATCTCCTGGTACAAATTCAACTAAGGCATCTGGTTTGATTACAGATCCACCATCTAACCTCCACCACAGGACTCCACCCCCTCACCTCTTCTTTCTGTCTAGTGCTCTCTGTGTGGCAGCAGACAGCACTCTGTCCTTAGGGCTCCTGGCTTTCTCCTATGGACCACACACACACACACACACACACACACACACACACACACACACACACACACACACACACACACACACACACACACACACACAGCCAGCAGATTCTCAAATACAGTTACACATCAGAATCATCAACAGTATGTTTTAGGCCAGGGTCAGTATGTTTTAGGCCAGGGTCAGTATGTTTTAGGCCAGGGTCAGTATGTTTTAGGCCAGGGTCAGTATGTTTTAGGCCAGGGTCAGTATGTTTTAGGCCAGGGTCAGTATGTTTTTCCATGGGGCTTCATACATTGACGGACAACAGAGAGAAAGGAGAGTTTTTACGTATGTTATTGTACATTAAAAGTTTAACTAATCTATACTTTTGACAGATTAAATCGGACGTTTTCATTTGAAGAGTTTCTTTTCACAACCCTATACATCCACTTTCAGAAATGTTGGTCAATTAGCTTTTATTGTTTAACGAAATAAGATATTGGTGTGTTTTTTCACTATCTAATCATGGCATTCAATGACAGACATGTATTTGTTTGAAACCTCACTTGATAGTTTCATTTCGGAGACAAATAATTATGTTTTTTTTCTCAAAACACTATATATCCGCCCAACAAATAACATTTTCTTTTAGAAAGAACTGTACTATTGAGAAAAAACATTCTTTATTTATTTATTAATCAATACAATAATATGAGATCTGTATGTAAAACATTTACATTTTACATTTGAGTCATTTAGCAGATGCTCTTGTCCAAAGTGACTTACAGTTAGTGCCTTCATCTTAAAATTGGTGGATATAGCGTATTGGAAAGTTCGCGGCCTTAGGGTCAAGCTAGGCTCTGCTTTAAAAAGTAAAACAATGTTTTGTCTTAGGTACATTTTTCTAAGGGATTCTACACTTGTTTTTGTGAATTGTTTTACTGTGAGTGGCCTATTCTGTTATGATTGGCCTATTTGTGTGACTGACAGTTAAAAGTCCCACCCAGTGTGTTGTGGTTGGTCTAAGTCTGTAATTGAAAGGTGAAACATCCAGTCAGGTTACCATTTCTCGTAGCTTCTTCTCTGTGCGGACCTCTCTGTCCAGCTGCAGAAGAGCCAGCCTCTCCTCCAGGGGCATCTCAAAGAAGATGTCATGGACGTCATATCGTGCTGCACGCAACTGACGGAGGGGACACACACACACACACACAATATAATCAATACTCATAGACATCTGGTTTCTCTCTCTCTCTCTCACTCTCTCCCTCTCTCACTCTCTCCCTCTCTCACTCACTCACTCACTCACTCACTCACTCACTCACTCACTCACTCACCACTCACTCACTCACTCACTCACTCACTCACTCACTCACTCACTCACTCACTCACTCACTCTCTCTCCTCTCTCTCTCTCTCTCTCTCTCTCTCTCTCTCTCTCTCTCTCTCTCTCTCTCTCTCTCTCTCTCTCTCTCTCTCTCTCTCTCTCTCTCTCTCTCTCTCTCTCTCTCTCTCTCTCTCTCTCTCTCTCTCTCTCTCTCTCTCTCTCTCTCTCTCTCTCTCTCTCTCTCTCTCTCTCTCTCTCTCTCTCTCTCTCTCTCTCTCTCTCTCTCTCTCTCTCTCTCTCTCTCTCTCACCTGTGCCCTGACTCTCTCCTGCAGAGACAGGTCCTGTGCTGAGCTGGATCCTCTCTTCTGTTGAGCTTCAGTCTGGAACGAGTGGATGAACTCTTGTGTGTCCTAAAACCATACACACACACAGATGTAAAAATTGTACTATTTAAATTATTAATTATTAAAGATGATTGTCTTTAAATCAGTCAAAGTCCAATATATTTGTGCTTCAGTTCCATTATGATTCAGTTGCTATTACCCTACATGCCTACACTGTATAGTTAGTATACATCTACATTGTGTATACATGTGTGTGTCTGTGTGCAGATATGAGAGTGCTCTCACCTGAACGGTCTGGCGCAAATGTTTGACCTTCTCTGTCTGGAGCAGTCTGCGGGTGATGAACCCTCGACTGATGGCTCCCAGACGACACAGCGCCCTCTGCTGTTCAACTGTCACAACCTGAGTGAGGAGCAGTAGAACAGTGCAGGAATAGACAAATGGAAATCAACTTACACACACTCACTCAAGAGAAGAATGTATTATATTATATATATTGTATTATAAACTGGGTGGTTCAAGCCTTGAATACTGATTGGCTGAAAGCCGTGGTATATCAGATAATAATATATATATTGTATTATAAAACACACATATACATAGAACATGATTCTGGAAATGGAAACACAAGAGGGTCGTCGTGGCAACCACACACATATATGTAGAAGCCCACGCATTCACACACACACGTACACACATACACACCTTACTGAGTCTTCCACGGAGCTTGCTGGCCCCCCAGGTGGGCCCCCACAGGTAGACAGGAGGCTGCATGGAGGGAGAAGGAGCACTGGAGCTCAGTGGAGAGGAGAAACCTGGAGAGAGAGAGAGGGGAAATAGGCAAACAAGCAATAAACAAATCACGTTGCCAAGATGGCTTTCCATATCTGAGACCTACAGGGGAACCATTGTTGCAGTATATGCATTTATTGTGTCAACAGTTCGGTTGGTATTTTATTGATTCATTTGCACATAAGAAAGACAATACAATATGAAGATGAGAATTAAAACACAAAAGAAATGTACAAGTGGAGGAAAGGTAAAAAACTACAACACACTAAGGGGAAAGGGGGATACTAGTCAGTTGTACAACTGAATGCATTCAACTGTAAAGCACCTCCCTATTTAATATAGTAATAGAAAGAAGAGTCATATCACCCAATGCTTCAACCCAATGATATCTACCGAGGTAATGGTTTCTGTGTGTGAGTTACTCTTCCATGCCACGGTCCACCTACCCACACTGTGTCTAGGTGACCTATCAGCAGGACTCAGGGTGGGGATAAGGCCAGGGTAGATGTCACTCACAGACCTCCGGTCACGCCCACTGTCCCCACTCAGGGGCCGGCCACACCCATACTCTCTCAGCTTCTTCTCCTTCTCATCCAGCTCCTAATAAAGACACAGAGAACCACACATTTGCACATTCACGTGCACACATAAACACACACAGGAGCGTTGTCCCGTGAGGGATGTGTAGCCTTGAGCACTGGACAGACAGTCACTTCTCTACAGCAGCCAAACATTTTTTTTTTGCAAATGCTAACATATTCAAGCTTATGTAACTTAAAGCCACATTCTGGGATTTAAAAAACACTTGTTTTGGTATACAGCTGAGGGGTGGGACTAGGGAAATGTAACCCCTCTCAAATTCATACTAGGCAGTGCTCTAGATGCAAGGACTAACAGTTCAAGACATCCAAGAAACAGCTTCCAAATCCCAGACTGTAGCTTTAAAGTTTCTCTGTGTGATATTCTGTCTGCATATACTATATATAAAATTACAAACTAGGATGGAATGCACTGATAGTTATGGGAAAAATAGTGACAAATGTAGGTTTTGCTACATTGAGTGGGGTCAGCATCCCATGGTGTAGTTCCATGTCCTGACCTGACAGAGGCACTGTTGTTCCCTCTCCTGTTCAGCCATGAGAAGAGACATCTGCATGGCATGCTCCTCCTCCAGACGCCTCTGCATCTCCTCCAGAGCACTCACACGTCGCTGGGTCTCCTCTGAAACCCCCCCCCCACCCACCCACACACACACACACACACACACATACACACAAAAGCACACATGAACGCACGCAAGGATGCACACGTGCACACACACAAGCATGAACGCACACACACAATTATAAAAATAGATTGTCAATGCTTGCACGAAAAGTTGTGGACTTTATACTTACGACAAATTAATCACAGAGAACAGACTGTCCTGTATAGTCTTCTTCATAACACACACCATCTCTCTCTCTCTCTCTCTCTCTCTTTCTCTCGCTCTCTCTCCAGCTCACCTGTCTTACTGTTCTGCTCCTCTAAGGAAGAGCTGGGTGTGATCCGTCCATCATGGGGCCCCTGACTCCCCTCAGGCTCCAGCCTCATCTTGACGTGGCAAGGAGACAGATCAGGGGTCAAGGGCCTCACGTGGGGCCTTAGCAGCGTGGCCGAGGGGTTATCCACCTCATAGGACTGGTTCAGGGGGACCGAAGGGCTCCTACGGCTGGGGGGAAAACGAGGCACTCCCCCCATGAAGCGCGGGAGCCTCTCCTGGCTGCAGTCCATGCCAGGTCCCGAGGCGGAATGGGAGGAGTGGAGCTGGTTGTCTAGGGTGTGGCAGCGCCGGCGAAACCCGGAGCTGATGACGTCGTGATGCCCAAGTGAACTGGGTCCGGAGGTACTGACTGGGCTCCAGCTCTTCTCCTGGACCGGGCTGGGGCCACACTGGCTGCCACGACGACTACTGCTACCCTCACTGACGCCTGACCCCCAATCCGGTGACATCATCACCCCTGTCGCCATGACAACAGTGCTCTCCTGGTGCCTCCCCACTAGCCCTCTGGGGATGAGGTCAGCCGGGCCAATGGGGAAGGAGATCATGATGTTGCCAGTGGACACAGGGCGTGGTCGGCGGCGGTGGGGGCGGGGACTCATACTGGGTTCGGGGCTGGGCAGGAGGGCGTAAGGGTCGGGGAGGCCAGACGAGAGGCAGCTAAACCGGGAGTCATATGGGTCACACACAGCCTGGTACAGGGCTTGAGTTTGGGCAGGATACTGGCTCTGGTGCTGCATGTGGGCCTGGGTCTGAGGTGGGCTTAGCGGACTGTGGCGCAGGCTGTACCCCTGTTCAGGTCTCATCTCTCCCAGAGGACTGCAGCTTTCGTTCTCCTTGTCAGAGAGGCTCTCCGCGGGCGGGGTGGTTGGAGTGACCCTGCCAATGACCTTTGATCCCCTCTGGTTCTGCTCTCTCTCTACGTACTCCCTCGACCTTCTCAGAAGGCTCTGGAGACTCACATCCTGACCGCCTCCCATCTTCTCTTCTCCCCTCCTCATCTCCTCCTCTACCTCCCACCTCTCTTCCTCTACCTGCTTCTCTCTCTCCTCTACCCTGTACCCATTCAGGACTATGGGGGATTCAGGTTGAGGGGTTGTGGGCCGATCCGCTATGTGTAGCCCAACCACACCACCGCTCCTGGGTAGCCCAGGGGAGTCCGTGACCAGGGTGTAGCCATTTACTGTCTCAGGTTTTGGGGAAAGGCAATATAGTGGAGTTGGTGGATTAATTTTACCCTCCATCTCTGGTACTTTGTCCACCTGTAGTAAGAGAGGTAGAGATAATTAACACAAATTAATCAGATATGGGCTGTGTCTGAAAAAGCACCCTTTTCCCTTTATAACATGCACTACTTTTGAATAGGGAATAGGGTGCCATTTCAGACTAACCATTATTATTACAATCTAGAATGAGAAAGTTATAGGTTAAAGTCAGGTCAGTTGTTGGCTCTTTACTCCCTCTACATCAGACACTTCATTGATCTACTGTACACAGTGTTCTCAACAGGCTGGGCAGTCCCATTTCCCTCAAGTATTCTCAACAGCCTGGGCAGTCCCATTTCCTCCAGTGTTCTCAACAGGCTGGACAGTCCCATTTCCTCCAGTGTTCTCAACAGGCTGGGCAGTCCCATTTCCTCCAGTGTTCTCAACAGGCTGGGCAGTCCCATTTCCCTCCAGTGTTTGAGGACAAGAAGATATAAGACATTTCCTTGGAATTTATATATTTTTTCCTTGTTCAGAAACAAGTCAAAGTTGTTTCACTTCAAGTCATTGAGAAACTGAAGTGGAATCTGTGTTGTTGAAATAGCCGACCACCTAGTCTTCTTGACATGTTTTACAGTAGACTTTAGAGAGACAGGTCAGGTGTAAACCAGGTAATTAAACTGGTATTTAAGGTTGTGTGGCTAGTGCAGTGTTACATTAGAAACTTCAGGTCATGACTTAAGGTAATGTACTACATATCAGGGATGACAGACAGGTGTTTTCCCACACAGGTACATTTAAATACAGACTCCTGAAGGGCTGGGTTTTCAAACACCTTCGTTGCTAAAGTTATTTACATACATAACATTTTACATTTTAGTCATTTAGCAGATGGTCTTACGCAGAGCGACTTACAGTTAGTGCATTCATCTTAAGGTAACTAGGTGAGACAACCACCTATCACAGTCATAGTAAGTCAAACCTTTCCTCAATGAAGCGGCTATCAGCTACAGTAAATCAGTGCTAGTAAGAGAAGACCCAGACTCATTCCACTCGAAAAACAGCAAAGCTCTTAATTTGTTCACGCATAGAACATTGACCATCAAACATTGATTCTGCAGGTGTCCCTCTCTCGCGGCTACTACTTTAGCTCTGAAGGATTTCGGAAACGGTCGGGGAACGTTTGGGAAATGGCTGGAAAACGTTTCAAGTTTTAATGTTACATGCACAAGTACAGTAAAATGCCTGTCTTGCAAACTCAAACCCCACCAATGCAGTAAACAATAACAATGTAATACTAAAAATAACAAGGTAGAACACATAAGATATCAAAATAAGAAGAACACTATAAAGTAATTGAGCATACTATAAACAGGGTCAGAGCCAGTACCATATTTACAATGTGCAGGGATTCTGGATCAATAGAGGTAGATATGTACAGGGGTAAGGTGTCTAGGGATCAGAGTAGCAGCAGCGTATATGATGATTGTATGTGAGTGGGTGTGTGTAGTGTCAGCAAAAATGTATGTGAATATTATGTGTGTGTGAGCAAATGTTGGAATGGGTGTTTATATGGGTTTGGAGTATCAGTGTGCGTAGTGTGTAGGGTCCTGTGAGTGGGCACAGAGACAATAAGAATAAAATACAAAGGTCAACTCAGATAGTCCGTGTAGCCATTTTGTTAGATACTGTATTTAGCTATTTAGCAGTCTTATGGCATGGGGATAGAAGCTGTTCAGGAGCCTGTTGGTGTCAGACTTGATGCACCGGTACCACTTGCCATGCAGAAGCATAGAGAACAGTCTACGGCAGGGTTCACCTAGCTGGTGACCCACGGGTGGTTTTATTTGGCCCCCCAAGTTTTCTGAGCAAAATAAATATAATATTTTAAAAAATGGTGAATTGTTGGATATAAAAACTGTAAAAACACCAGGACATCAGCTCCAAGTGATCATTTGGGAAATCTGTTCCCAAAACCATCCGCTCAAGAAAAAAATTGGCCCGAAGCTGAATCTAGTTGATGATCCATGGTCTATGGCTTGGGTGGTTGGAGTCTTTGGGAAATGGTTGTATGAGACTGACCTGAGCGTTGTCCAGGATGTCCTGAACCCTGGCCAGCAGGCTGTTGCTGCGTAGTGTCTGTCTGTCCATTTCCAGCTGGGCAGCCCTCTGTCTGTACTGGGACATCTCCATGCGCTGCTCCACACTCAGCTGAGGATGGATCACAATAAACACACAAAGTCAGAGAGACACACACACATACATAGATACATACTACATACATACCTATGTGACAATGTTTATATTACACTCTTAGAAAAAAAGGTGTGATCTAGAACCTTAAAGGGTTCTTTGACTGTCCCCATAGGAGAACCCTTTGAAGAACCCTTTTTGGTTGCAGTTAGAAAGAACCCTTTTGGTTCCAGGTAGAACCCTTTTGGGTTCCATATAGAACCCTTTCTACAGAAAGTTCTACATAGAACCCAAAAGGATTCTACCTGGAACCCAAAAGGGTTCTACCTTGGAACCCTTTTATCTAAGAATGTAAGCTACTTCAACAGTCCAGTTCTGGATTGTGGGACAGAGCCAGAGTAGGCCTAATAACCATCCCTTTTATCAGCTCTCAAACCTCTCTCTCTCCTGCACATGCACAGATGCACACACACAAGCACACACCACACCCCTCTCTATCCCCACTTGCACAAACATCTCCTTTACACAGCTCCTCCCAGTAAACGTAATCAGGCAGCAGTCAGTCAGACAACATGGATCCTCCTGACTGACATGAATCAACCCAGTTGTTCTTCCATGTCAACACCCCGCTCTCTCCCCGACAGCTGATCCGATTGGGACAAGGAACATGTCTTAGGGAACGTAATGATGCTCTTCTCTCCCTGCCAGAGAGGGATACTTTTCCCAAAAACTCTAACTTTATGAAGTGGTCATACATTGATTCAGACTGACGCTAAAGTTGATTTTTATTGGTGTATCATATCCAGTGATGATTAAAAGGGCAATCTGCAGTTGCATCCATTTTTGAACTTATACATTAATGATATGTACCCATTTCTTCTTGAAGAATATAACTTATAAAATGCCTCATGAGCTTAGTTCAACTGTAGTTCCCCATCAGAATCCAAAATATAAGCTTATTTTACTCCAATGTTTGTAAACAAAATCAATGTAAACAAACACTATATAGCCTCAAAACATGGTTAAAACTATAATTGTTGTATAATGGATGGTCAGCCTTGTATCCATAGCTCTGTCTATAAATTTGAGACTGGTTACTTTTCTCAAGCCCCATCCCCCAGCTTTTTACCAAAACAGGGGCAGGGGAAATGCTTTGAACAGCTGATTGCACTCTTAACACTCTGTGATTTAACAAAATTAACAATTGCATGTTTTTATGGTGACTCATTCTCTAAGACATGCTTATTACAAAATGGCTAACCCAGATATCTGATGTGTGCGTGTGGGCATAATGGTATGTGTGTGTGTGTCGACTCAATGTCCATTGCACACAATGCTACATTGTAAACCAAAGGATCATTGCATTTGGTTACCATGCAACTTGAGTTACAAAACCCCAGACAGGAGAATACCCACACATACACAAATTCTCCTGGGGAACCATGTTGTTGTCATGGGAGAAAGCAAAGTCACCCCCATGACAACAAACTACGCTCACTGGGTTGAATCCTAATTGGATATAAGTATGCTAGGAACTAAGCTTCCAAGGAGTGCCATTATTTTTCTTAGAACGCATTGAGTCCCGAGTTGATTATCCTTTTTATGCCATGGCTATAACTGAACACATTTGCCGCTAGAAATGTGTTCATTTGCAGGTAGAAATGTGTTCAACATCCACTGAAGTAGCTAGCAAGTTTACAAGACAGCTACAGTAGTTGCTTTGGTAACCAAACAAACTGCCCTGCTAGTTTAGCTAACAAAACCATAAGTTCTAGCTTGCTATTTTGAAAGTCTATTAAACAATGGCAATAATTATTTCAATTTGACTTTTTCTTTCAAAAGCAGCTCAAACATAGAGCTAGTAAGCATGAACTATAGCCATTGAATTCTACCGTGCTGATATACTGTTCGTTATAGGGAAATAATGCACGCTCTAGAATGCCTTTCAAGCCAATCAGATACTAGTTTTCAACAATGCCATGGTATAAATCTACAGTACATCCAATACTGGGGAGGAATTGGAAATAATGTACTGTAATATCCTAGAATTCACATGCACAAAAACACAGTCACTTCGACACAGAACTCCATTCCCACGTTGCCCCCATTCCACCCCTGGCCTTATGTTATATCTATATCTATACTGCTCTCCGCACTGTCTACCCTTTCCCCCAGACTATCACCTTACCAAGGGTGAGAGCACAGCCCTTCCATGGAAGTGGATGAAGGAGAGAGCTTCCAGAGGACCAGGCGGCTCACAGCCTGTCTGCTGGCCTTGGCCCTTCCCCTGGCTCTCAGTCTGCAGTCTGGCCAGGCTCCGCAGGCAGAAGTCCTCATAACTCTCCATGTCCACGTTGGGACTTCAGCCTCTCAAAACTGCTGCTTACAACAGGAACACAGTCATAAGAATGGTCATAAAACGGTACAGTATTCAACGAGAGAGGGCATTTCACAATACACTGGAGCCAGGTAATCGAGCCTATAGGCTAAATGTCAACAAAAGAACAAGCTCTGCAGTGTGTGAACCATGAAGGCGTGGGTTTAGGCACTATCTGCTATGAGCAACTGGAAGAGCGAGACAAACAAACACAAGGAGGGCTCTGTCATTACTTCCTGTATATCTCACACTCATCACATTCCACTCATGCTATTCTGAGAGGCATGGGCAAGCGGGACTATTTCCAGGATCCATTTGAGAAGCGGATGATGAGGAATCATGTTTCTGATCAATGTGATTGCTTTTAAGGGAATGCAATCACATTGATCAGAAACATGATTCCTCATCATCCGCTTCTCAAATGGATCCTGGAAATAGTCCCGCTTGCCCATGCCTCTCAGAATAGCATGAGTGGAATGTGATGAGTGTGAGATATACAGGAAGTAACAATATTTTATTTAAACCTGTGTTCAACCCACATTGATTGAGAATGAATGAGATCATCATCAAATCAGGAAGCAACCGGATTGAATGCCCCACTGACCCAATTTCTCAACCAGAATAAGTATGGTCAGATAATTCCAGCAACACCAATTCCATTTTCCTGAAAATGTGTTTATTTCATGGATGAATAGATAGTCACCGGGGTCAGGGTATGAATTCCATGTCTTATTATTGGTTCCCCCAGAGTAGGTAAATAGCCACGGCTAGTAGAAGACATACAGTGGTACTGTACGGTGTTATAGTCCATTCATTACATGGCATGATACAAATTACAGTCAAGCACATCTAGTCTACATGTTGATACATTGTAGCAGAATAGTCTGGCTGGCAACAGTGAAGCCTCGCTACATTTTGCGGCATAGGAATAGTTTTTGACTCGTGAAGCAAGCCATGCATCTACAGCTGTACCCAGTGGCTGACTGACAGCCGGTTTTGTCCGTGCCCATCCCTCCTCTTACCCTGATTTTCTAGCGTGACATCGACAACCAAAGACTTCGTGTAATCTCTTTTCTTCCCCTGAAGACAAGGTCAAAGACAAATTAATATATCCTGGCGTCGTTTGTCTTATGGTTTCTGTTGTTTATAGGATTTCAGAATCGTGAATTTCTCTTTTAAATCTCAGGTTTGCCTCAAATGGTCCTCATCACGTCGACCTCTTCCGGTCTCAACAGCGCCTCCTAGCAACATATTTCAACGTATTTCCCCTAATCTAAACCTCCAGTGTTGGAAAAGTGTAATATGATTTTACTAAGAAGCAATATGATGAGCCCAAATAAGAAATCCTGTCAATCCTGGCAATCCTGTCAATAGACACCAAAGAGGAAGATCATAAAAAGGCAATCGGGGCTGAAATGGAACTCGATCAGTCATCATGATGACCTCTTGAATGACACATTCAAATTGAGTGATTTGACTATGTAATATACAAATGAAAGCACATTTGAAATAGTGTGAAACGCATAGTCAATAATGTCCCGTTAAAATTAATCTATTTAATTCCAACTGTGGTATTGTTTAGTTTATTCAAATATGGATTTTGTATGAGACGGAGGGAAACGGAATATGGATGGAAAAAGGCAGATGGTTGTCAGGCTCTGGCCATAGAGAAGCAATAGGCATCTCTATGTAGCTATGGGCAGAGTCTGACAGTGTCGTTCTTTTCTGTTTCTTTGTGGGGTTTGGGTGGATCTCTAATTAGAGGCAGCTGCTAACCATTGTCTCTAATTAGGGATCCAATATACGTTGAGTCTGTCCCTCACGCGGGTGTGGGTTGTTATCGTACATGTCGAGGTATATGTCGCAGTCACGGGTGAAGTAAGTGTGCTGTTGGTTACGTTAAACTGTCGTGTGTTGTTTTAACGTAACGTTGTAAATTCGTGTTTTGGTTTCGTTTTGTAGTTCGTCATTTGTGTTTCTTTATTACATTGAGAAAAGAAAACATAGTAAAATAAAGATAAATGTCGAACTACTATCCCTGCGCTGCGTCTTGGTCTCTCCAAACCCCATTTCGTGACAGAACAACCCACCACCTGGAGACCAAGCAGCGCAGCTGGCGAGAGACGGAGGAGGAAGTGCCAGTGCCGTTTCCCACGTGGCCTAGGGTGGAGCCAGAGGACCGTGGAAGGTTCATGGCGCAATGGAGAGTGATGGAGAGAGAGAGAAGGAAGAAGGGGGATCGCACACCACTTCGGATGCCCACAGATCTGGATCGGGAGCGGCCAGAGGGGTTCGAGGAATACCCGGAGGAGGAGCGGACGAGGTGGTGGAGAGCCTGGAATGCTCTTCCTCTGGAGAAGCTGAGGGATCCGCTGGTTATTCAGGCGTTGGTGGCCTTCAAGCGCCAGATGACTCTCGTGGCGAGGCAGATGGTTGGCCCGGAAACCTCCTGCGAAGGTCAGCGCCCCTAAACCTCCTGCGAAGGTCAGCGCCCCTAAACCTCCTGCGAAGGTCAGCGCCCCTGAGCCTCCTGCGAAGGTCAGCGCCCCTGAGCCTCCTGCGAAGGCCAGCGCCCCGGAGCCTCCTGCGAAGGCCAGCGCCCCGGAGCCTCCTGCGAAGGCCAGCGCCCCGGAGCCTCCTGCGAAGGCCAGCGCCCCTGAGCCTCCTGCGAAGGCCAGCGCCCCTGAGCCTCCTGCGAAGGCCAGCGCCCCTGAGCCTCCTGCGAAGGCCAGCGCCCCTGAGCCTCCTGCGAAGGCCAGCGCCCCTGAGCCTCCTGCGAAGGCCAGCGCCCCTGAGCCTCCTGCGAAGGCCAGCGCCCCTGAGCCTCCTGCGAAGGCCAGCGCCCCTGAGCCTCCAGCGAAGGCCAGCGCCCCTGAGCCTCCAGCGAAGGCCAGCGCCCCTGAGCCTCCAGCGAAGGCCAGCGCCCCTGAGCCTCCAGCGAAGGCCAGCGCCCCTGAGCCTCCAGCGAAGGCCAGCGCCCCTGAGCCTCCAGCGAAGGCCAGCGCCCCTGAGCCTCCAGCGAGGGTCAGCCACCCTGAGCCTCCAGCGAGGGTCAGCCACCCTGAGCCTCCAGCGAGGGTCAGCCACCCTGAGCCTCCAGCGAGGGTCACAGCGAGGGTCAGCCACCCTGAGCCTCCAGCGAGGGTCAGCCACCCTGAGCCTCCAGCGAGGGTCAGCCACCCTGAGCCTCCAGCGAGGGTCAGCGCCTCTAAACCTCCTGCGAAGGTCAGCGCCTCTAAACCTCCTGCGAAGGTCAGCGCCTCTAAACCTCTTGCGAAGGTCAGCGCCTCTAAACCTCTTGCGAAGGTCAGCGCCCCCGCACCTTCGGCGAAGGTCAGCGTCCCGCCACCTCCGGCGAAGGTCAGCGTCCCGGCACCTCCGGCGAAGGTCAGCGTCCCTGCACCTCCGGCGAAGGTCAGCGTCCCTGCACCTCCGGCGAAGGTCAGCGTCCCTGCACCTCCGGCGAAGGTCAGCGTCCCTGCACCTCCGGCGAAGGTCAGCGTCCCTGCACCTCCGGCGAAGGTCAGCGTCCCTGCACCTCCGGCGAAGGTCAGCGTCCCTGCACCTCCGGCGAAGGTCAGCGTCCCCGAACCTCCAGCCGTCTGCTCCGCTCTTGGGCCAGAGCAGTCCGCTCCGCCGGTACCCAGTCCGGGTCCAGCCGCCTGCTCCGCCTCAGTGCCCGAGCAGTCCGCTCCGCCGGTACCCAGTCCGGGTCCAGCCGCCTGCTCCGCCTCAGTGCCAGAGCAGTCCGCTCCACTGGTACCCAATCAGGGTCCAGCCGTCTGCTCCGCTTCAGAGCCTGAGCAGTCCGCCCCACCGGTGCCCAGTCCGGGTCCGGCGGTTTTCCCAGCTCCATGGCCGGAGCAGTTTGTCCCACCGGGGCCCAGTCCGGGCCCGGTTGTTTTCCCCGCTCCATGGCCGGAGCCGTTTACCCCACCGGTGCCCAGTCCGGGCCCGGTTGTTTTCCCCGCTCCATGGCCGGAGCCGTTTACCCCACCGGTGCCCAGTCCGGGTCCGGCGGTTTTCCCAGCTCCATGGCCGGAGCAGTTTGTCCCACTGGGGCCCAGTCCGGGCCCGGTTGTTTTCCCCGCTCCATGGCCGGAGCCGTTTACCCCACCGGTGCCCAGTCCGGGCCCGGTTGTTTTCCCCGCTCCATGGCCGGAGCCGTTTGCCCCACCGGGGCCCAGTCCGGGCCCGGTTGTTTTCCCCGCTCCATGGCCGGAGCCGTTTGCCCCACCGGTGCCCAGTCCGGGCCTGGTTGTTTTCCCAGCTCCATGGCCGGAGCAGTTCGTTCCACCGGTGCCCAGTCCGGGTCCGGCGGTTTTCCCAGCTCCATGGCCGGAGCAGTTTGTCCCACCGGGGCCCAGTCCGGGCCCGGTTGTTTTCCCCGCTCCATGGCCGGAGCCGTTTACCCCACCGGTGCCCAGTCCGGGCCCGGTTGTTTTCCCCGCTCCATGGCCGGAGCCGTTTACCCCACCGGTGCCCAGTCCGGGTCCGGTTGTGTTCCCCGCTCCATGGCAGGAGCCGTTTACCCCACCGGGGCCCAGTCCGGGTCCGGCGGTTTTCCCAGCTCCATGGCCGGAGCAGTTTGTCCCACCGGTGCCCAGTCCGGGCCCGGTTGTTTTCCCCGCTCCATGGCCGGAGCCTTTTGCCCCACCGGTCCACAGCCCGGGACCGGTGATAAGGAAGGGGCACGGGACAAAACTGTCCACATCGCCGGAGCCGGAGCCGCCCCCGATGGACTAGTTTTCCCGCCCGGGAGTCCGCGCCTTGGGGGGGGGGGGTACTGTCAGGCTCTGGCCATAGAGAAGCAATAGGCATCTCTATGTAGCTATGGGCAGAGTCTGACAGTGTCGTTCTTTTCTGTTTCTTTGTGGGGTTTGGGTGGATCTCTAATTAGAGGCAGCTGCTAACCATTGTCTCTAATTAGGGATCCAATATACGTTGAGTCTGTCCCTCACGCGGGTGTGGGTTGTTATCGTACATGTCGAGGTATATGTCGCAGTCACGGGTGAAGTAAGTGTGCTGTTGGTTACGTTAAACTGTCGTGTGTTGTTTTAACGTAACGTTGTAAATTCGTGTTTTGGTTTCGTTTTGTAGTTCGTCATTTGTGTTTCTTTATTACATTGAGAAAAGAAAACATAGTAAAATAAAGATAAATGTCGAACTACTATCCCTGCGCTGCGTCTTGGTCTCTCCAAACCCCATTTCGTGACAATGGTTGAAAACTTGATTCCATTAAGATATTATTTGTCACATCCTTTATCAATATATTGCATTAGTGGGTGAACCTTCAAATTATTGCATTGTCAGCTCAGTGTGGCAGAAATGACAATAACATACAATTTTGAAATAGAGAAATATCTTTATTCTTATTCTAAGAGAATTTTGGAGATTAAATAAACATAGTTGCTACAGTTGAACATTGTTACATTAAAACGTATTACGATTTAAGGTTCAAACAAGTATAACAGGATGACACACTCAGAACATTTATGCATTATGGCCACAAGATAGCGCCCCCATACAGGCAAAGCATGATTGTGGGTCATACGACAAGTAGACAATCACTCAATTTTCTACTTATTACATCTCGTCTTTTGATGCAGTGTTGCGAACAGAACGTACAGTACGCACAATCGCCTGATTGTTCCGCAGTCGAGCCTCAAAGTGACTGTCCCTAAAGGGTTTGTTTGCATTGTTCCCCTAAAAACAGGAGGACAAAGAAATGTGTCAATTAATACAGCTGGAAGAACAAAGTTCAGAGCTCTCACAAAACATGCTCCTATGTATGTATTCCGAAAACTACAGATGGCATAATAAACTTGAACTTGAAGAATGATACTCAAAACACTGATGATGAAAACAAATGGATGGATTTATATAAATAGAAAGTTGTTTCACTCCAACAGGCAGACGTTCTGCTTCTCTACCCAGCAACGCTGTACGGAACTCCTCATGGTGCACATCTGAAGAGTTGTCACACATTGTCCAATAACATTATAAACGTCCATTTGTAGGAAATATTATGCAAGATACTGAACACAAATTCACATTATTATATAATAGGTGCTTGCAGGACGTTTTCATATTTTCTTTGGAAAGTTGACCATTCTTGTGGAAAGGAGCAGTTCCACACACAGCACCACAGACCAGCTTCTCAACAACATCCTGTCTGGACTCCGCTGTCTTTCTTCAAGATGCTCTCAATTTCTGGAAGATGAAAAAAAGAGCATGAATCAATTATTCTAATAGCTCTATTTCTATGTCTTAGGATCAAGCAAATGCCTTCTGTTGTCACACTGTGGTTACATGTAGCAATTGTGTAGCAACATTGCCTGGTCTGGTGCTCTTAAATGTAGCAAGAGTGCAACAACAATCCCTTCCATGACTGTCTACTAGCCCTCTTGAACACACTTCACATGCATGAAAACAGGCATTTCAAACCTACCTTGGGCTGTAGTCAAGCAACTCTCACAATAGGTATATGCAGAAAGAGATTACATATACATACGAGCTATATACAGTCCACTACTATATGTTAGTAGGTAATCATTTAAAAAACAAATCATTCATATGGGCTTGTCAGAAGACATTTTTACCAAAGGTGTGTAGGCTACTTACAGCAATTCACATCGTCAGGCTGGGCAGCAAGCAGCTCAAACAAACACACATACTGTGTAGTAAATAGTCTATAATCCTGTCAAAAGTGATCCTATCTTCTACAAGAGTGAGATAGTTGTTCTCACACAACCTATGCAATGTTCTAGTCATGTGACCTCAGGTAAGTAACTTCAACAATAGGATCAGCATCACCAACATTCTTCATATGACATGTGACCTGCCCTACAGGTTACGTTTTTTGGGGCGGCAGGTAGCTTAGTGGTTAGAGCGTTGTGCCTGTAACCGAGAGGTCGCTGTTTTGAATACCTGAGCTGACAAAATGAAAAACCTGTCGATGTCCTTGAGCAAGGCACTTAACCCTAATTTGCTCCAGGGGCTGACCCTGTAGGTAGGCTGTCATTGTAAATAAGAATGTGTTCTTAACTGACTTGCCTAGTTAAATAGAGGTTAAATAAAATACAAAATAATCTCACAGTAGGCTTTCCATTGACATATAACACAAATGGATTCACAAAACACAATTATCTAGCCTACCTCATAAAGGAATAGTGTGCTGGTCGATTTTTTTGTCATAGGATACAGTGCACTCTCTACTGCACCGTGTATCTGTCTTTTGTGTATTTTCGTTGTGGCATTTTGCACCTGCCCTGTGTTTTGTTGTTGTAGCTGCTTGACAATGAAAGATCAATAAAGTACCTATCTATCTATCTATCTATCTATCTATCTATCTATCTATCTATCTATCTATCTATCTATCTATCTATCTATCTATCTATTTAGGCCAGTTTAAAAATAGTACGATTTTATATTAAAGTATTCTTTATAAACGGTGTATAAATGCTATGTAATGGTGTTATAAGTAAGTTACAGGCAGTTAATTCGTTTATAGAAAACAATCTATATATAAAAAACGTATTGCTATTTACCAAAACAAACAGTGTTGACAGAGAGGAAAAATAGATGCTGAAACCATCCAGACAGCGTCACTACAGCTCTGGCTGCACGCGGCTTCCGAATTCTGACAGCTACTATATATGGGCATTTTGACCTAAAAAGGACTGTGATTTGAGCAGCGGAAAGAATTACTGTGCCATTCTGGAAAAGAGCGTTAGTTACTTTTTAGGCAGGCTTGTCATGCACAGACTTGGTAGCATTTTAATTCATTGAACTGAATTTGGTTTAATTTGGTGGATAACTGAACAGCCACAGACATACCGTCGTTCATCCTCACAACCTGTGGATTTGACAACCAGTGTAAGTACAGTAAACGTTATCTAGTTTGGCTATTGTCCCACGTGCAGACTAGTGGTGTCTACTACCAGTAACTTGTTATATGGGACGTGCTACATTTAGGCATAAGTGTTGGATTATACGTGCAACTGGTACTGTACTTATAAAACAGAAAAGTAACGTTAGTATACGAGAAGGTATAACCACAATATGTGGTTTGACGTTAGCAAACTAGCTACTAAGCGAGCACATCAAGACAGACTGCACAACCAGCCACCACCATGGTTATATGCACTTGATTTATTTCTGCTGACCAAGAAGATTATTGACCAGTGCACCAATTATCTAAACTGGAACGGTGTGTGCATCATTGAAGTTTATGTCGACAAGGTAACAAACTACATTATGTTTTTGTCATCTCCAGTTGAACTAGATTTACTTTAACATCTCGCGGTAACCCCGCCTTCCCATGGCGTCTTCTTCTTCGAGTTTTTATTTGCGGCTCGCAACAAACTAACAGGTGCATACACTGCCAGCTACTGTGCTGGAGTGGAGGCCGGTCACGACCTGTCTACAGTATACCACTATATTCTCTTAATAACTAACCCTGAATTTCGAACAAAAAACTAAAACTGTACTCTTTCAGTCGGATTTAAATGTCTATTCCGATCCCTACACGGCTCAGGAACCTGGGAGAGGGAAACCTCTTCATTCAGTACATTTACATTTCTGCTGTAAAGTCCTGTAGAGCAGAAATCTATTTGCCGCCTTCACAATTAAGATTTTTTGAACAAGTGCAATTTATAACTTGCGCTATAAACGCAACAAAGTCCACCTTAGTGTGTCGGGATCCTTCTCCTGCATGGCATTCACTGCAGAATGTGGGACATCCACTACCTTCTCTTCTCTATTCACTCCTTCAGCTATTGTCACTGCCTCCACATAGGTGACCAGCTGGATAGACCTGATCCTAGCTACTGCCACCTCCTTCATCCTTACAGGGGACTCCAGGAACTAGGGAACGTGATTCCCATCTCAATTACAGCATCATGCTTCATCTGACTCTTCAACTACAACATATTTATTCTTTCGATAAACACTTTCCACGTGTCCAAACTTTTTACATTTGTAACACTGCAGTGGCTTCTGTACATGCGGCCTCACCGCATATCTCACATACCCAAGTTTAAGTTCCATAAGTTGGAAGAACCACTTAAACAAACGACAGTAAAACTGATAGGCTTTGCTCCTTCTTACCGTCTATCATTCGATTCAAGCGACGTGTGTAAACAACTCCTGGCATGTTATCCCTAAACCACACTGCCTCTATGTCCAAAGAGGCACCAGAGATGACACCTTTTGCTTCCTCTGTCAATCTCCCAAAGCCCTGTGATTGGTTCAAACGTTTTTGGTGACAGGGTACATCACCATCTAGTACAATAACCCAGACAGTAGGTAGCGCAATAGTCCTATGAAGTTGGAGGAGAATTATGCTGGACCACTCTCTTGGAGTGGACATGTAGACTTGGCTGCATGTAATGTTCCACTGGCCTGTTGCACATATCCTGCTGTATTGGTCTCATGTGACTATTTTCTAAATCTTGATCCAAGAGGTTCCTTGGGGGCCAAATTAATTATTGATGAGGCTCAACTTCTCAGCTGATCCGGATTTGATATTTGGGTTGTAATCTGCACTGTAAACAGGCCGCCATTGAACATTATGTTGTTAGACTTCATAGAGTTAAGTGTTTTAGGATTATTAAACCCTTATTTGAAATATGATATCAATTTAGAAGCAGTATTGTAATTGATTTCGCTGTATGCATGTATGTATGTATGTATGTATGTATGTATGTATGTATGTATGTATGTATGTATGTATGTATGTATGTATGTATGTATGTATGTATGTATGTATTTATGCATGTATGCATGTATGCATGAATTCACTTGCATTGAGTTTGGCCTACAATTAATGTTTTTGACTCACAGAGAAAACACCACTGTCTGTCCTGTAGTCATCAATTTGTCATGAATAGTGATCCCTCAGATTTTGGAGAACATGTCCTGGAGAGGTGATGGGGAAACAGCTGTTGATGGATCATGAATGTTTTGTGAACTTGTATCTGAATGAGTAGAACGTGTTGTGCAAGTTATACATTGAATGTGCAGTAGCAGTAGTCTCACAGATTGCGTTATACTGTCCAGTTATAGATGATTTATAGTTTTGTAAAAGAGCCCTAGTCATATAGTTATTGAGATCTTTAGTCCTGAGACAAAATACAGTGTGCTTTATTTTTTGTGTATTCTGTACCTCAAGTATTTTGAATGATTTTATACTAAATAATATTCAGCATTACGCTTTAGTTTATCAGTATATATATTATACTTGGATCACTACTCCCAGTTCAACTCTCATCCGATGCGAGAAGTTACAGTAGTGGAGGGTGGGATGCAGCGATTACATTTTACGCCAATAGATTCAGTGTGTGCCATGACTGACAATAGCGTGTCTGGGAGTGGGAGGAACAACTCTGCTGCGATCCTTCTGGCTTTGTTACGTCTGGGAAGCCATTTTGGAATTCTGCTTGTAGTGCTTGAGAATTACGTACACACACACACACACTGTCAACTTGCAAACTTTTGTGTCTGTTCACGTTGAAATATTGTTCTGGTATCTGGGTTCGGATCTTCGAACGCACCCGACCATTGCATCTCTGGAATAGACGCCTCGGGATGCGGTGCGCATCTTCCAAGACAGAAATGTAGAAATGTGTGGCTCTTTTTCAACTGGATTACGCTCATAAGAATAACATAGATGGACTCTTATATGACGGGCAAGTAGAAGTTACACGCGATATTATTGGAATTGTGTTGTTTTATCTTCAGTTTTTTTTATTTGTAGCCATCAAATATAATTTAACGCGCATTTTATTTTCACGTTAGTAGTGATTTTCTGGCTCCTTTCTCCAGAATTCAGTTTTGACAGCAAACAGGACCTCGGGCCTGCTTCATTATTTCACATGGGCTAACTGCGACCTTTGGCTCAATACGTTTGCTTTACATTACCCTCAGTATCTGCACAATGAGAGCCTACATTTGTTATTAACCCAACGTTAATGTCAGTGCATGGACGGGTGTCTGCTTTGTCTAAATACTGCCGTCTAAAATTAGCATTAGGCAATACGAGACTATCACGGAGTTTATGGGTCACTCGGACATACATTTATGTTTGAAAATTAGACATTTGCTGCTCCAATTGCACACTATTTTATTAAGATTAAGATATCCAAAACACGACTTGCAGACTTTTTACCTAGCATGTCACCTACTGTTCTGTGAAAAGGATACAGTTTTATATATATAAAAAAAAATATGCATGTTGTGAAAGTGGCAATTTTAGATAGGTTACCATAGAGCTCCACGGTGGAGGTGTCATAATATCGATCAAACCTAGTGGTCAAACAGGGAAATGGTGGCAATCGTTTTTCCACCATTTATTCCTCCCATAGGTGACTTTAGAAACACTTAAAATAAGGGCTGTGTTTCATGTAGGCTTACCCTGGCATGACATTTTGATAATCATGTAAATCTTTCCCCGGACAATGTGACTTTTATCTAAAGTATTGTATCTTATCTCCCGTGTTTGACTGCTGGGTTTTATAGGTATTATGACTCATACCGTGGTTCTCTATAGCAGGGAAACTTGGCTTGGTTTCCCCACCTGGGTGCACGTTTAGTTTTTTGCCCTAGCACTACACAGCTGATTCAAATAATCAAAGCTTGGTGATGAGTTGGTTATTTGAATCCGCTGTGTAGTGCTGGGGCAAAAACACTGTGTGTGTGTGTGTGTGTGTGGGGGGGGGGCGGCTCCTCACACACAGTGAGCCTGGGATAGTGAGTGTGCCTGTGCTGTTTGTGTTCAGCCTGTCTCTCGAGTATAAGTTCGTAGATCATGTCCTTTGCAAGGTTATACGAGCTAAGCCTGGGAAGGGTTATGGCGAGAAAGGATACAGGTTTTGTCATATTTTAGTTTTCGTAGCAGGTTAGGAGAATTTACGCAGCAGATTAGGATAATAAGGTTAAGGTTAGAAAAATAGTTGGTTCGCTTAAATGAAAATAACAATAAACTTTTGATGTGAATTTGACGAAAGCTGAATCCTTTCTAGCCATGGCTTGTAAAAGCAAACATGGAGGATGACCGATTGCTCTTTTATGGTGGTTGTGATACATTGGATGGTGGGTGAAATATGTTTCTAAAGTTTGTTCCCACCGCAGCTCTGCAATCTCAAAATAATTCAGTTTTGAACACACAGGAGGGCTTGTATTGTTATTTTCGTGAACTTGGAAAGTCCAGTAACTTCTGCATCCTGAAGGATTGCCAAAAACATGCCACCAATCCAACCAACTAATCCAGGCAGTATTAAAGTCTCCCATGGGTTTTCATGATTATTTATCCTTATTTTTGGCCTTTGGATTTACAAGTAGATTTGGCCTGTGTTTAAGATTACCAGGAAGTAGTCCCTCTGTTTTGGCAGATTCGGGGGAATGCCATCTGATCCCTCTATAGTGATCCCTCTTATTTAGTACAACCTCTGTAATAGTAGTGTCTATAACATTAACCAGGTTGCAGGGGTGCTTCCTTAGCTACTGTAGTATCAGCATGGCTCAGGGTTTGTTGTAGGAAGTTATGACGTGGGTAGTAACTTGCTGGGCCATCCTACTGTATGACGTGGGTAGTAACTTGCTGGGCCATCCTACTGTATGATGTGGGTAGTAACTTGCAGGGCCATTATACTGTATGACGTGGGTAGTAACTTGCAGGGCCATCATACTGTATGACGTGGGTAGTAACTTGCTGGGCCATCCTACTGTATGACGTGGGTAGTAACTTGCAGGGCCATCCTACTGTATGACGTGGGTAGTAACTTGCTGGGCCATCCTACTGTATGACGTGGGTAGTAACTTGCAGGGCCATCCTACTGTATGACGTGGGTAGTAACTTGCTGGGCCATCCTACTGTATGACGTGGGTAGTAACTTGCAGGGCCATCATACTGTATGACGTGGGTAGTAACTTGCTGGGCCATCCTACTGTATGACGTGGGTAGTAACTTGCAGGGCCATCCTACTGTATGACGTGGGTAGTAACTTGCAGGGCCATCCTACTGTATGACGTGGGTAGTACCTTGCAGGGCCATCCTACTGTATGACGTGGGTAGTAACTTGCTGTGCCATCATACTGTATGACGTGGGTAGTAACTTGCTGTGCCATCCTACTGTATGACGTGTAGTAACTTGCTGGGCCATCCTACTGTATGACGTGGGTAGTAACTTGCAGGGCCATCCTACTGTATGACGTGGGTAGTAACTTGCAGGGCCATCATACTGTATGACGTGGGTAGTAACTTGCAGGGCCATCATACTGTATGACGTGGGTAGTAACTTGCTGGGCCATCATACTGTATGACGTGGGTAGTAACTTGCAGGGCCATCATACTGTATGACGTGGGTAGTAACTTGCAGGGCCATCATACTGTATGACGTGGGTAGTAACTTGCAGGGCCATCATACTGTATGACATGGGTAGTAACTTGCTGGGCCATCATACTGTATGACGTGGGTAGTAACTTGCAGGGCCATCCTACTGTATGACGTGGGTAGTAACTTGCAGGGCCATCATACTGTATGACGTGGGTAGTAACTTGCAGGGCCATCCTACTGTATGACGTGGGTAGTAACTTGCAGGGCCATCATACTGTAAGTTATCAGCGGAAGCTGAGTCATTCAAACCAACCCGCTGAATTGTATAACCATTGAATTCTGTGGATATTTGAGAGGCAACCGTTCCATTGCTGTTTGAGTCTACTTCAAGGCTAGATGTTATGTTGTAGACCCATAGTTCAAATCAATGAATTAGTGTTTCAGCTCCATTTATTGATTCCCCTCTGTTTTGAACATACTAAACTAGTCACCACAACCTAATACATCCCTGTCATGTTCCCGCTATAGTACCTGTTAGGTTACTATATATTTGACTGAGGGTTTAAACAGGTTTCATGTTAGACCTCTCCTGGCCTTTCACCGGGGTCATGTTCCATTGAATAGCTTATAGATTACTGTGTCCTACGCTTGCCATCTTCCTGGCGTTGCGTCTAGGAGTGTGCAGGGCTCACAATGTTGCAGACAGAAATGTTATTTGCACCCCACCCTCCTGAACAGGCTCCAGGCATCTACCTGGCCAGGTGTGTCCCATCCATTACCAGGGTTGGGCCTATAGCTCCACCTCTGCATGTGCTACTCTCTGAAGGGAGAGAGCAAGTTTTCCCCAGTCAGTCTGGTATTGGGCTGGGTGCTGTGTCTGCGAGGGAGTCGGTCTGGTATTTTGGCTGGGTGCCTTGCCTGAGAGGGACTCCCATTGTCTCCTGTCCTGTCTCCACTGCTCCCCGTCAGCCCACAGCTGCTGAACTACAGAAAGAGAAGAGGAGTTCCATTCATTACCCAACCCTGCTGCCTGCCTTCCGAAGCGCTCGTCGTCAACAGGCCGCAGCCATAATGCAGGGGAAGGAGGTTGGCCAAGTCTATTCTGCAGAGCAGGGCTGTAGTATTGTGTGCTAGGAGAAATTATTATGTGTAACTGTTCTCATTGTGGGATTGTGTTGTAGAGGCGAGATTGTATCATATTCACCAGAGAGGTGTAGTATGTGTGTTACGTGTCTGTAATAGTTTGTTTGTGTGCTAACTAGTGAGTGCTTGTAGGACTATGCTATTGCTCTGAGGAAAAGTAAATCAACTTGTTACTGGATCAAAACATCGCTGGTGTCGAGAGACAAGCTGAACCATTCAGTGTGTGTGTGTGTGTGTGTGTGTGTGTGTGTGTGTGTGTGTGTGTGTAATGCATGCCTTTGCTGGTGTGTTAGAATGATAATCCCTCATCTGTCGTGCCATGGCCTAAAGAGCCCTCTCTCCCCTCCACCCTGACTCTTCCAGTCTGATCGGAGAATGACCATGGATTTTTCTCGCCTACACACATACACCCCTCCACAGTGTGCTCCAGAGAACACAGGATATACCTACTCCCTCAGGTGAGAATGTTTGCGCACTACTGACCGTTACATTACTGACTGGCATCTACTGACCATTTCACAGACCATTTCAGAATCATTTAATCAGGTTCATTTCATGTCCATTATAGACAATTCAGAGTATGTATTTGCTGTATCTACTTGAATTGAAATGGTATAGTAGGTTTTTAGGTATTTTATTAGGATCCCCATTAGCTGTTCCTCTGTAGAACAGGCCATACTGTGTTTTATCCAAGGTTCAGGGAGCTATCTGTTGCTCTTCCTGTGTTCAAATGGCCTTCAGATATGTGGCGAGGGTTACCATCAGTCTTTCCTTTCTACACAAGTTAGCTTTTGTCTCCTTGACTCTCATAAAAATAGTATTTTGTTATTTAATCCCGTCGTCCTAATATGATTGATTGAATATGTCCACCGACTACAGTCAGAGCCTCTGTCAGATCAGTCAAGTAATTACCAGAGCAGCAGAGAATGAAAGGGTTCTGATGATCCTGAGGTTGTTTCTCATTCACCTCCTGTATTTCAGTGTTTGACATCTCTTTCCAAGCGTAAAGCACCATTTAGGAGTCCTGAATGAGTTGGTGTTGCATTCAGAAGTCTTACTGCATTTGATTGTCTTTGCTCTCACTTGAGTAAAAAGATCTTTGAAGTACATTTGAGAATACATTTTGCAACAGTTGCAGTGAGTTGGAGAGAATGTTGAAATTGTAAACATCTATTTTAAATGGGCTTTTATTTCTAGCTAAATTGTTGCAGTCTTGATACAAATATTTGTCCTTGACAGTTGATACATTGAAGATCTTAGTGCATTCTTGCTGATGAATTCCAGAGTTGCTCACAAGAACAACCGCTGTGGTTGTGGTTTTGATGATTCAGCCCGATGATTCAGTCAGGGTGTGCGCGCTTGTGGTTCAGCGTTTCTGTGGGTAAGGCTGTGTGTTATGGGGGAACAACACACTGAAAATGGTAGCAAATACCTATATAGTAATCTTAATTTGGACTGTGCAAACGGAGAAGCTAACTATCACTTGCTTAGCTTGGTGTTTCCTTTGCTTCCTGTGTTTCCTCTCATGGTACAGTGTGGTCTGCGCCTAGTCCAACTCAGGGAGAGGAGAGGACTAAACATGTCCACAGACTGAAAGGCTTTTCAATAGGAATGTTTTAAGCATTTTTCAAAAGGAGAGCGAGGGTAGAGTATGGTAGTCAATCTAATGGGAGTGGTTGTGTTAGAAGATGCTCCTGTACATTTATGAGCGTGTTACACTGTTATTCTCTCTCTCTCTCAACAAGAAGAACGGGCTGTCCTTCAAGCCCCGGCTTGCCTGACAACTAGATGACATTTACATACATCCCCTGGAATTACCTTTAGTATGTCACAGGCACATAGAAGAGGAGGGAATTCCGGGGTGTGTGGGTTTGCCATGAGGAGCCTTGTGTGGAGGATCAGCTGTGTGAGTGTGTGTGTGCAGTAGAATTAGCTGCAGGTGATTTAGTCTATGATCCAGTCTTTAAGGGCTTCTGCTGGTAATGGTTTCTCCATGTCACATAATTGCTCAATTTAACCTCTTGATAACCTGTGGAGCCCACTTGACTCCCCTCACTGTGAAGGTATAAGGCAATCCCAGATGAAAAAAGATAATAACCAACCAACACTTTCCCTGGATTGAAAGCTCTCCCACAGCCATGCCCGTGCCCTACCCAATAGAATCACAATTCATAGTTACAATTCTAACAGCACTACAACTACCACATCTTCTGATCATGGGAAAGCCTGTTGTGTAGCCGGACCCGTCCCAGGTCATTTGTGGGGTGAGGCGGAGACTGATTTAAAGTAAAAGGCTCTGGGTTCTCAGTCACACACACATACACACCATTGGAATGTGATGGGTAGGCCTAGCACGAAAGACTGGAACAAGACCATGTGTCTCCATGGTCCAGTGAGAGAGTTGATCAACCATATAAATGCCTGGTGGCGATGATCTGAGGATTAGGTAAAGAGTCTCTTTTTCTTGTACATGAAAGAGTAATGTAGGCTAATACAATTAGGTGAACTAGCAAAATGATTTTGACTTTGCCTTGTTGGGCTGTTTTTTAAATGGCAGAACAAACTGACAGAAGGCAGTTGAGTCATGTACTGTAACTAGGCATCAGAAGTTTGAGAGCTGTCACACTGTACTGTGTATAGGTCAGCGTGTGTGTGTGTGTGTGGCTTCTTGCTGAGAGGGACAGGGTCAGGTGACAGAAACCGTTGGGCCATCTGTTGTCAGAACTCAAAAGACTGGAGACAAGTTGGAGAATGAGAAAGGGAGGGAGGAATGAAAGCCCAACTAATCACATCCACCAATCTAAGAGGCCTTTAGAAGCCGCACAGTGAGGGGAACAAACCTACCCTGAGTGGACAGGAGCAGGAGGCCAGGGTCCCATTTATTAGGCAACACTGTTGCAAAACATTTAGCAAAGGGCAAAGGAAAACAAAGCTTTATTGGACAAATTCAAGTAGTCCCTCCCTGTTTCAATCCGTTGTCTTCTGTTTGGGGCCTAATCAATACGACCCAGGAGAGGCCACCATGCTGCAGCCCACCAACCAAGGGTTAATTACCAGTGTATTCCCATTGGTACAAACACCATAGTCATTAGCTGTAAGGAGAATGGCCTCACTGATTGATGTAAAGCCTGTACTATGTCTGCCCTTGTAAGGGGAGGTCTCCCTGCTCTCTCCCAACCTCTAAGCTATTTCCTGGCTTTAGACTATTGAGCTACTGCTGTCAGTGAAGGATTCTGGAGTGTTACCACTAGTGAGAAAACAAGCTGTACCAGCTATATAAACATTCAATTCTGTGGTAACACCAAAGCTACTCTGTCCCTCTGGACTACACTTGGAAATGTTGGAACGAGATACTAATTTGTCATTAGTATTTGTCAATTTTATTTAAAAAAATAATATTTGAATCCATATACATTTCAATCCGTATACACTACATGACTAAAAGTATGTGGACACCTGCTCTCATTCCAAAATCATGGGCATTAATATGGAGTTGGTCCCCCTTTTGCTGATATAACAGCCTCCACTCTTCTGGGAAGGCTTTAGCCTGAAAAACAGTTGGCACTATGCGTTGGGGCAGGTAGCGTTCTCCTGGCATCCGCCAAACCCAGATTAATCCGTCGGACTGCCAGATGGTGAAGTGTGATTCATCACTCCAGAGAACGCGTTCCCACTGCTCCAGAGTCCGAGCTTTACACCACTCCAGCCGAGGCTTGGCATTGTGCTTGTTTGCGGCTGCTCGGCTATGGAAACCCATTTCATGACGCTCCCGATGAAAAGTTATTGTGCTGACGTTGCTTCCAGAGGCAGTTTGGAACTATGTAGTGGTGGGTTCCAACCGAGGACAGACGATTTACACAAGTTGACTGTGCCTTTAAACAGCTTGGAATATTCCAGAAAATGATGTAATGGCTTTAGAAGCTTCTGATAGGCTAATTGACATCAGTTGAGTCAATTGGAGGTGTACCTGTGGATGTATTTCAAGGCCTACCTTCAAACTTAGTGCCTCCTTGCTCGACATCATGGGAAAATCTAAAGAAATCAGCCAAGACCTCAGAAAACATATTGTTGACTTCCACAAGTCTGGTTCATCCTTGGGAGCAATTTCCAAATGCCTGAAGGTACCACGTTCATCTGTAGAGACAATAGTATGCAAGTATAAACACCATGGGACCACACAGCCATCATATCGCTCAGGAAGGAGACGTGTTCTGTCTCCTAGAGATGAATGTACTTTGGTGCAAATCAATCCCAGAACAACAGCAAAAGACCTTGTGAAGATGCTGGAGGAAGCATGTACAAAAGTATCTATATCCACAGTAAAACAAGTCCTATATCGACATAACCTGAAAGGCCACTCAGCAAGGAAGAATTCACTGCTCCAAAATCGCCATAAAGAAGCCAGACTACGGTTTGCAACTGCACATGGGGACATGGATCATACTTTTTGGAGAAATGTCCTCTGGTCTGATTAATCAAAAATAGAACTGTTTGGCCATAATGACCATCGTTATGTTTGGAGGAAAAAGGGGGAGGCTTGTAAGCCGAAGAACACCATTCCAACCATGAAGCACGGGGGTGGCAGCATCATGTTGTGGGGGTGCTTTGCTGCAGGAGGGACTGGTGCACTTCACAAAATAGATGGCATCATGAGGAAGGAAAATTATGTGGATATATTGAAGCAACATCTCAAGATATCAGTCAGGAAGTTAAAGCTTGGTCGCAAATGGGTCTTCCAAATGAACAATGACCCCAAGCATACTTCCAAAGTTGTGGCAAAATGGCTTAAGGACAACAAAGTCAAGGTATTGGAGTGGCTATTACAAAGCCCTGACCTCAATCCTGTAGAACATTTGTGGGCAGAACTGAAATAGTGTGTGAGAGCAAGGAGGCCGACAAACCTGACTCAGTTACACCAGTTCTGTCAGGAGGAATGGGGCAAAATTTACCCAACTCAAGTGGGAAGCTAGTGGAAGGCTACCCTAATGTTTGAGCCAAGTTTAACAATTTAAATGCAATGCTACCAAATACTAATGGAGTGTATGTAAACTTCTGACCCACTGGGAATGTGATGAAAGAAATAAATGCTGAAATAAATCATTCTCTCTACTATTATTCTGACATTTCACCTTCTTAAAATAAAGTGGTGATCCTAACTGACCTAACTAACTAAAGACAGGGAATTTTTACGAGGATTAAATGTCACAAATTGTGATAAAATGAGTTTAAATGTATTTGGCTAAGGTGTATGTAAACTTCCGACTTCAACTGTGTGTGTGTGTGTGTGTGTGTGTGTGTGTGTGTGTGTGTTTTAGGCTAGGTCAATCACTGGAAGAGAGACTCCATCTGCAGCTCTGCTTTAGGCTAGGTCAATCACATACAGTGGGGCAAAAAAGTATTTAGTCAGCCACCAATTGTGCAAGTTCTCCCACTTAAAAAGATGAGAGAGGCCTGTAATTTTCATCATAGGTACACTTCAACTATGAGAGACAAAATGAGAAAAAAAAATCCTGGAAATCACATTGTAGGATTTTTATCTCAATACTTTGTTATATACCCTTTGTTGGCAATGACAGAGGTCAAACGTTTTCTGTAAGTCTTCACAAGGTTTTCACACACTGTTGCTGGTATTTTGGCCCATTCCTCCATGCAGATCTCCTTTAGAGCAGTGATGTTTCGGGGCTGTCGCTGGGCTACACGGACTTTCAACTCCCTCCAAAGATTTTCTATGGGGTTGAGATCTGGAGACTGGCTAGGCCACTCCAGGACCTTGAAATGCTTCTTACGAAGCCACTCCTTCGTTGCCCGGGCGGTGTGTTTGGGATCATTGTCATGCTGAAAGACCCAGCCACTGTATGTGATTGACCTAGCCTAAAGCAGAGCTGCAGATGGAGTCTCTCTTCCAGTGATTGACCTAGCCTAAAGCAGAGCTGCAGACTGTGGTACACTTTGAGAGGTTAGGCTAGTTACTTCTTCTCAGAGAAGGAGAAATTCTGGCATCATGGATATGTTTTGATTTGAATAAAATAGAAACGTCATCATTTTCTGCCCAGTGTCTGATTATATTGTATGACTAGTTTGTGTAACTTGGTCAATGGGTCCCCTGGTTGGTGTTAGTATTGTAGCTCTCATAGTCACTCAAACGGATCTAGAGTAATATTAGGACCAGTGGTTAAAGTGATGTGATCAGCCTGGGGATAAGGCTGGGACTGTGGACTGTGTGGCAGGTTAAAGGCTGTGTGGAGAAGGAGTGCCAGTTGCTGCTGTTGGCCATGCTGCACTCAGTTGTTTAGGACATCTGGTGTGTGTTGTGGGACGATGTGGGCTTGTGTGCACGCCTGTTTTTATGTGTGTGTGTGTGTGTGTGTCTTTGTGAATAGCAGCATGGTTGCTAGCCTCAGACATTGCTTGCATCACTCGTCAAGGGGATGGTTGAATGGCAGCAGTGGGATGTCAGAGGTGGTGCTGTTGACCCCATTCAGAAGGAACTTATAAAACATGGCTTCCCTTAGGCTGATTAAACCCTTTTGAAAATGTCAGCCATCCCATTGAAGGATACTGTTTAATTGCTGTGTTGTGAATGTGAAGGGGAATTTCAACTACTGTTTGTAGTTTTTTGTTTCTTCTCTACTTGCTAGTGCTCCTCTCTGACAGGATGTGTTCTGTGGAAAGTGGGAGGGGTGCAAACTCAGACAGCCACAGATCACACACACCCTCTCAGGCCCTGGAGAGCTGTTTGGAGAAGTTTCCATAGCAACAAGGGCAATATGAAAGAGTGAGAGAGCGAGAGAGAGGAAGGGATGGCACTCTGTTGGAGAGAGAAGAGAAGGAAGAGAAGTGCTTCTGTTCTGTGGGAGGGAAAAGAGGAGGGTTGGCGGTGGCCATTGTAATCTCAGTGCCAATTGAAACCCACCCAGAGATAGACAGATGGACATCTGAGATCCCCTCTCCCCAGCCTGTCCCTGCCCTGCCTGTGGTAAATATAGGCCTGTGTTCTTCCTCAGGGGAATGGCAGCTCTCTACTCCATAATTGTTTAAGGAAACTGTAGGGTGGGACGTGTGTGTGTGTGTTTTTTTGATGTTTTGTGTTTTCCCCACAGACCTGCGCTGACCCTCCAGAGCCCAGCTTAAACAACTGTGTGGAAACATTTTCAGTAAAGCCTAATTTTATAAACAGAATGTACAGAGGCCCAGAAGGGTTTAAAGGAGGAGTTGTAAACCCTGCTGGGAGTGATATCCCCCTCAGTAATACAATCCAGAAGAGAGCCTGGTGGTGGTTAGACTCCATGGCACGTTTGTTTTGAAACTGATCTGCTAATTACGTTTTCGGTGTGTTTAGTATTTGGCCTAACATCCCAGTCTTGTTAAGGGTGAGTTGATGGTGCATACGTTTTTCAACAAAAAAAAGTCTGTGTGTAGCATCGTTCAACCAAACCTGTGCTTTCGCCGTTTAGATTTATAGACCATGTAGTTTGTAATCTGTGGCTGAGCTCCCTGACTGTGGTGTGTGTGTGACTGTAGCATTGCTCCTTGGCTATAATATCTTTGATCTGTCAGGGGAGGTTATATTAATATGAGGGTAATGAGGATCTGTCAGGGGAGGTTATATTAATATGAGGGTAATGAGGATCTGTCAGGGGAGGTTATACAGTGGGGAGAACAAGTATTTGATACACTGCCGATTTTGCAGGTTTTCCTACTTACAAAGCATGTAGAGGTCTGTTATTTTTTATCATAGGTACTCTTCCACTGTGAGAGACGGAATCTAAAACAAAAATCCAGAAAATCCCATTGTATGATTTTTAAGTAATTCATTTGCATTTTATTGCAAGACATAAGTATTTGATACATCAGAAAAGCAGAATTTAATATTTGGTACAGAAACCTTTGTTTGCAATTACAGAGATCATATGTTTCCTGTAGTTCTTGACCAGGTTTGCACAATTATTAGAAAATTGAAGAAGTTCAAGATGACGGTCAATCTCCCTCGGTCTGGGGCACCATGCAAGATCTCACCTCGTGGGGCATCAATGATCATGAGGAAGGTGAGGGATCAGCCCAGAACTACACGGCAGGACATGGTCAATGACCTGAAGAGAGCTGGGACCACATTCTCAAAGAAAACCATTAGTAACACACTACTCCGTCATGGATTAAAATCCTGCAGCGCACGCAAGGTCCCCCTGCTCAAGCCAGCGCATGTCCAGGCCCGTCTGAAGTTTGCCAATGACCATCTGGATGATCCAGAGGAGGAATGGGAGAAGGTCATGTGGTCTGATGAGACAAAAATAGAGCTTTTTGGTCTAAACTCCACTAGCTGTGTTTGGAGGAAGAAGAAGGATGAGTACAACCCCAAGAACACCATCCCAACCATGAAGCATGGAGGTGGAAACATCATTCTTTGGGGATGCTTTTCTGCAAAGGGGACAGGACGACTGCACCGTATTGAGGGGAGGATGGATGGGGCCATGTATCGCGAGATCTTGGCCAACAACCTCCTTCCCTCAGTAAGAGCATTGAAGATGGGTCGTGGCTGGGTCTTCCAGCATGACAACGACCCAAAACACACAGCCAGGGCAACTAAGGAGTGGCTCCGTAAGAAGCATCTCAAGGTCCTGGAGTGGCCTAGCCAGTCTCCAGACCTGAACCCAATAGAAAATCTTTGGAGGGAGCTGAAAGTCCGTATTGCCCAGCGACAGCCCCGAAACCTGAAGGATCTGTATGGAGGAGTGGGCCAAAATCCCTGCTGCAGTATGTGCAAACCTGGTCAAGAACTACAGGAAACGTATGATCTCTGTAATTGCAAACAAAGGTTTCTGTACCAAATATTAAATTCTGCTTTTCTGATGTATCAAATACTTATGTCATGCAATAAAATGCAAATGAATTACTTAAAAATCATACAATGTGATTCATACAATAGATTCCGTCACTCACAGTTGAAGAGTACCTATGATAAAAATTACAGACTTCTACATGCTTTGTAAGTGGGAAACCCTGCAAAATCGGCAGTGTATCAAATACTTGTTCTCCCCACTGTATTAATATGAGGGTAATGAGGATCTCTCAGGGGAGGTTATATTAATATGAGGCTAATGAGGATCTCTCAGGGGAGGTTATATTAATATGAGGGTAATGAGGATCTCTCAGGGGAGGTTATATTAATATGAGGGTAATGAGGATCTGTCAGGGGAGGTTATATTAATATGAGGGTAATGAGGATCTGTCAGGGGAGGTTATTAATATGAGGGTAATGAGGATCTGCAGTGGAGCTTAGGTTAATATGAGGGTAATGAGGATCTGGCAGTTTCTCCCAGGAAATTATGTAATTATATTCAGCAAACATTTTATTCAATTTGACCGCAAGGATTTCAGTGAACTTTCCCTGCAGGTCGATGATTATTATAAAGTCCTCATCCATAATACAATAAATGAAAGGAAAGCTAGTAGGTTACCCCTGAGCTTCAGTATGTAGACTAAATTCCTGGGTGATCTGATCTCTCTCTGGTTCGTTAGTACGCCATCGGAGAACTGGCAGTACCCACTGAGTGTGGGAGGACTGGCATCAACTCCCGTTGTTGTGTAAGAGAACAGAGAATGAGGAGGAGGACAAGTGTAATAGTGAAGGAGATTGATATGTTTTCTCTCTCTGCTTTTGGTTAGTGTCCAGTCTACTTTGATATCTGGTGTGGGGGTGGTTTATGCGAGGGAGACTCATACAGATCGATATAGAGACCTACAGCGAATTGAAATGTGTGTTTGCAAGCAAGACGACGTGATGTGCTGAGGTCTTAACAAGCTCAATCAATAGTGGTGTGTGGGTGATTTGTTAAGCAAAAGTGTTTAGAGGTGTTATTTGTGTGTGCTTGCTTGTTTCCATAAATTGTGTGAGAGATTATGTCTGTGTGCATTTACAGAGTATCTGTCTGTGTATCAATCTAGGTGTTTCACCACTGCAGGGTTTGTTTAAAGAGCCCTGTGCCAAGCCGGTGCCCAGGATGTGCTGCACCAAGCAGAGCTCTGTGTTAATATCCCTGGCCAGTGGCTATAGACTGGCTGTTCCTTCTGTTTCCTTCCCCCCTCCCAGGCGACCACAGGGAGATCCAGATCTGGCTCTGGAAGTCAGCTGTACTGCTAGTTAATGGATTGATAATGTCCATTAACCTATTGTACCAGGTCTGAGTCTGTCCCTGGCCTAATTAGAAAGGAACGATTTAAAACAGAAATGCTAGAGACTGCAGACCATTAGGGTCGACACACACACACACACACACACACACACACTCACTCAGTGAGGCCTAGTAGAGGAAACTGCTCCGCTGTGTGTGATTGTTCTGCAGGGTAGGATAGCGCAGGGTCTGGTGAAAGCTGCCTTATTAACTCTGCACTAGGCTATCCTGCTGCAGTAGCCTCCACATACACACAGAGGACAGTGTGAGAGAGAGGGAAGTATGTAGTGCTTAATATTGTGCACTACATGTACATATGTAGGATCTTAATTTGATCATACTGTTGCAGGAGAACTTCTGGCTTCTGAAGTTTGTAATTTCCACTTAGAAATTTCAGACCAGATTTTCCCTTACGAAACATTCATCAACCACAATTAAATTGTCAATTTAATTATAATCCACCTATTATTTCACGTACCTGTTGCTGCGGGATTATTTTCCTGCCGTAGCAAACTGGCTCAAATTAAGATTCTACATCTGTAGGCAGTGCTGTGTTATTTTCTTCTGTGAGCTGCCATGCAATCATGGGTTATTCTGGGTGCATTGTGACCTTTACAGTCAGTGCAGATATCAGCATAGTTCCAGGTAGTAAATTCAGTCTGACTGCATTGGTGATTGATCCCACCACAACACACTCGGTCCACTGTGAAATACTGTACCTTTCCCTGCCCTGAGACTAAATGTTGTCTTTGCACAACACACCTGTGATATGCTGAACCTAAACAGTTAAAAGCAGTCTGTTTGTAGTCCCCAGTCCCCCCTGACTTATCAGTGCTCTCTCTCACCGGTGCAGTGTCCTCCAGGGAGAATGTGTGCCCTACAGGGGGGCAGAGTGACCTTGACACTTCAGACGGTCACAGCGTGCCCCCCGTGTGTGTAAAGCTGCCCTCTACAGTCCTGACACAGACCCTAGCCTGGGTATTAGGATGTTGGGGGTAGACAGGAGACACAGCCCCTAGAATTTGTATTAGGACTTGGGGGGTAAACAAGAGACAGTCCACATAACATGGGCTGGGGAACAGGGGCACACAGGGTATTCTTAAAGGTCCAGTGCAGCTGTTTTCATCTCAATATTAAATGATTTCTGGGTAACAAATAAGTACCTTACTGTGATTGCTTCAGGCAGTCTTTTCAAACAGCTCTTAAACTAAGTGTGCGTTATCATAATTTTCACAATTTCACAGTATTATTCCAACCTCATATACAGTATATAAAATGCAGGAAAATCTCATTTTTGACTTCTCTAGGCCTTTAACATAGTGTGTGGAGTAACAACATAGACAACTCTGTGCTAATATCCCATCCAACCTGGTGTGGCCTCTAGCATTGTCTGTAGTGGGAACACACACTCTGGGAGAACACACTCTCTGGGAGAACACACACTCTCTGGGAGAACACACTCTCTCTGGGAGAACACACTCTCTCTGGGAGAACACACTCTCTCTGGGAGAACACACTCTCTCTGGGAGAACACACTCTCTCTGGGAGAACACACTCTCTCTGGGAGAACACACTCTCTGGGAGAACACACACTCTCTAGAAGAGCACACACACTCTGTGGAAGAGCAGACAGTCACAGTGAGAGGTGTTGGTGTGTGTAGGAGAGCCAGGTGGAGCAGCAGGCAGGCAGGAGGAGGAAAGCAAAGCCCATAATTGGCTCTGGATGGTATGGTGTAATCCTGAGGTCTCAGGGCCAGGAGGACACACAACACACACAGGCCTGGGGATTGACTGATAGAGGAGGCCTCTACAGCCAGAGCCCCTGTTTATATGCTGGGGGCCTTTAGAGAAGGCGTGGCATCTGAGGACAGCCTGGTCATGTGTGTGACCCACCCTCTGTTCTTCTTTATGTGTTGCATTGATTCAAATTGCTGCCACATGTTGTTGTTCCGAATTTAGTCTTATGGACTCTCACTGTTGTGGTTGCAACATTAAATGAAACCATGTGTTTGTGCATACATTTTGTTCCCGCCTCCCATGTCCATTACAGGAAGGGAAGTTCTTGAACACAGTCAGCTAAGATGCTTTTCTCCTCCTCAACTGCCCTGCTTGTCTGTCAGGATGATTTAGATGACTGAAATACAAAGGAGAGGAGACCCAACCTACTGTAGGACAATATTACCCAACTGCTGTGTGTTTAACATCAAATCACAATTGTTAGTACCTTATTGTGTGTGTTTGTACACAAGCAATAGACAAGACTCAAGTATACTCTCTGAAAGGATCTGTTTATAAGAGCCAATGTGGCAATAATGATTTAGTTGTGTTCTGTGATGGAATGTTGGCTCTGGTCTTGTCCCTGCCTGCGTACTCAGCCAAGGGGTGTGGTCTAGTAACAGTGAGTCAGAGAGTTTCTAGCTACCGCTGCAGAGTTGTCCAATTCTATATTCACAATATTTACATTCTGTCTCCACTCCACATCTTACTGGCTCAAACTGGTATATTTTTTTTTTTAGATTTCGCAGATGATCTTATCCAGAGGGTGTATATATTTTCATACTTTTTCATATTGGTCCTCAGTGGGAATTGAACCCACAACCCTGGTGTTGCAAGTGTCATGCTCTACCAACTAAGCCACATGGGACTAGTATACAGTGTCCTTATCCATTCCATTATATATCTGTCTGGGCCTCGCTCCTCTTTCACACACAGTCCTCTTTCTTCCTCCATTTGTATATTTTCCTCATGCTTTTATTGGGTGAGTCATTTCCTGAGAGCCCAGTGTTCAGCTCCAGGAACAGTTCCCGTGGTAACATTCTCTCCCTACTGAGCTGCTACAGCTGTCCCAATGCTGTGTTGCTGTTGTTTACAAAACAAAGTGTCTCTCTAGTTTTTATGTGTGACTAAGATACAGACAATGGATGGGAGGAAGTTGGGAATGTCCGTATTAATCATGTTATGCAAACTAAGCTCTAGGCCTGCATTAATAAAGCTCTTAGAGTAGGTGATAATGAATAAGTTATTAATACTGGCCGTTTTTGACTCAGAGGGAGAGGGTTGTTGAGGTAAGCTGAAATCACAGAAGTGCTGGTCTGATTCAGACCAAGGCCTCTGATTGGCCTGCAGCAAATGATAAGAAGCTCAGGCACTGTTATTGAGTCATACAGTACCTAAATTCACCACACCTCTCTTATTCCCTCTCCCTTCCTCATTCCTCTGTTTCTACCCCTCCTCCCTCTTTCTCTCATCTCTCTTCCCTTGTCCTGTCTTTCCTCTCTTTCTTTGCCATCTCACTATCTTGCCATCTTCTCTCTTCTCATCTCTTCCTCTCTCTCTCTCTCTCTCTCTCTCTCTCTCTCTCTCTCTCTCTCTCTCTCTCTCTCTCTCTCTCTCTCTCTCTCTCTCTCTCTCTCTCTCTCTCTCTCTCTCTCTGTGTTCTTAGCTCTAGCTACTCGACTGTGGCCCTTGAGTTTGAGAAGGCACATCAGATCGCTCCCGTGTTCAACTCACCCAGGATGTCGCGGCGAAGCCTGCGTCTGCAGACCACGGGTGGTCTCTATGGCAACGACAGCCTGGCTGACTTCTCCTCCCAGAACCACAGCAGCGGAGGGTCCAGTCGGACAGAGTCATGGTAAGACTACACAGGATCCAGTCAGAGAGAGTCATGGTAAGACTACACAGGGTCCAGTCAGAGAGAGTCATGGTAAGACTACACAGGGTCCAGTCAGAGAGAGTCATGGTAAGACTACACAGGGTCCAGTCAGAGAGAGTCATGGTAAGACTACACAGGGTCCAGTCAGAGAGAGTCATGGTAAGACTACACAGGGTCCAGTCAGAGAGAGTCATGGTAAGACTACACAGGGTCCAGTCAGAGAAAGTCATGGTAAGACTACACAGGGTCCAGTCAGAGAGAGTCATGGTAAGACTACACAGGGTCCAGTCAGAGAGAGTCATGGTAAGACTACACAGGGTCCAGTCAGAGAGAGTCATGGTAAGACTACACAGGGTCCAGTCAGAGAGAGTCATGGTAAGACTACACAGGGTCCAGTCAGAGAGAGTCATGGTAAGACTACACAGGGTCCAGTCAGAGAGAGTCATGGTAAGACTACACAGGGTCCAGTCAGAGAGAGTCATGGTAAGACTACACAGGGTCCAGTCAGAGAGAGTCATGGTAAGACTACACAGGGTCCAGTCAGAGAGAGTCATGGTAAGACTACACAGGGTCCAGTCAGAGAGAGTCATGGTAAGACTACACAGGGTCCAGTCAGAGAGAGTCATGGTAAGACTACACAGGGTCCAGTCAGAGAGAGTCATGGTAAGACTACACAGGGTCCAGTCAGAGAGAGTCATGGTAAGACTACACAGGGTCCAGTCAGAGAGAGTCATGGTAAGACTACACAGGGTCCAGTCAGAGAGAGTCATGGTAAGACTACACAGGGTCCAGTCAGAGAGAGTCATGGTAAGACTACACAGGGTCCAGTCAGAGAGAGTCATGGTAAGACTACACAGGGTCCAGTCAGAGAGAGTCATGGTAAGACTACACAGGGTCCAGTCAGAGAGAGTCATGGTAAGACTACACAGGGTCCAGTCAGAGAGAGTCATGGTAAGACTACACAGGGTCCAGTCAGAGAGAGTCATGGTAAGACTACACAGGGTCCAGTCAGAGAGAGTCATGGTAAGACTACACAGGGTCCAGTCAGAGAGAGTCATGGTAAGACTACACAGGGTCCAGTCAGAGAGAGTCATGGTAAGACTACACAGGGTCCAGTCAGAGAGAGTCATGGTAAGACTACACAGGGTCCAGTCAGAGAGAGTCATGGTAAGACTACACAGGGTCCAGTCAGAGAGAGTCATGGTAAGACTACACAGGGTCCAGTCAGAGAGAGTCATGGTAAGACTACACAGGGTCCAGTCAGAGAGAGTCATGGTAAGACTACACAGGGTCCAGTCAGAGAGAGTCATGGTAAGACTACACAGGGTCCAGTCAGAGAGAGTCATGGTAAGACTACACAGGGTCCAGTCAGAGAGAGTCATGGTAAGACTACACAGGGTCCAGTCAGAGAGAGTCATGGTAAGACTACACAGGGGAATGGAGTCAATGGACACACACACTCATGCAAACACAAACGTTTGAAGCATTATCCTTATATTAACATTAAACACGCACATTCTCATAATCACACACTGACTTCTATAATCTCTACCAATGTCTCATCTGTCTGTCAGGATGTTGAGGAGCAGAAAGCAGCAGCAGTCTGCCTCCAGCTCCCTGTCCCAGTCCCTGAACCAGACGCCACGCAAGACCCTCTCCTTCTCCACCACCAACACTCCCACTACGGGCTGCACCACTGCCAGCGATGCCTCCCTGCTCTCCTCCATCCTGGACCAGTCCAACCTCCGCCAGCGATCCACCACCACCACCACTACCACAGACGGCTACTGGGGTCAGTCCACAGGTAAAGGGCAGGGCATGGGTCATGCAATCAGAAGAAGGGTTTTGTTTGATAAAGAGAATAGATTAGCTCTATTCTGGTCCCAGACCTGTACTGTATGTGCGCTAGCCAACACCTCCGACTATCGTTGGCTTGACATGACAGGTATGGTCAGACAATCTATCATACAATGGCTAAAGCACAGGTCTGGTACCAGTCAACTACATTAGAATATAAGAGGAATGTAGCAGTTTAAGCTAATTAGCAAGCATGCTCATTTTAATTACTGCAGTTTGTTGTTTGTGTGTCTATCTGATGTGTAAGGCAGGATTGATGAATGGTTGTGGGATTACCAGGGGAGAGACAGGGCAGGCTGACTGTATAATCTCTCCATTTAATCCCTTTGATGTGGTTTTACAGAGATTAGCTGCGTTATTACCCGTGTGACCCAATACAATTAATTAATCAGTGTTCAATGATCTCCCACTGGCTTTGATGATTTGATAATGCTTTATTCCCTCTAGGTTCAGATCAGGATACCATTCTGAAAGGTGAGTCTTCACCATTCATTGTAATGATATTTGTGTGTATTCACCCGGGTAGTGATCTTTTATTATGCATAATCACAACACTTTTCAAGGAAGTAAACCAAGGCTTGCTTTAAGGCTAGCTCTGATGTGCCAAATAATTATATTTTGAGACCATATAAATGGACTGATGAAAAATATATGAAGAAATGGTTTTCTAGTCAGATTTGTACTTAAAAATGTTCCTCTTGTGTGTGTGTTTCCCCCAGGGAGGGGTTCAAGGACGGACCACAGCTCAATGGGTGCGAATGGCGGCGTCAACACTGTGTCGCACAGCCACGCCATGGTCGCCAACGGTTACATCTGTAAAGACTGTTCCATACACTCTGAGAGGAAAGAAGCCCTCACCACATACTCTTCCTCCTACTCTTCCTCGTCTCAGGCTGCCTCTGCTGCTGCCACAGCTGCCGCCGCCCTCTGCTGCTCCTCTTCCTCGTCTCAGGCTGCCTCTGCTGCAGCAGCTGCAGCCGCCGCCTCATCATCATCATTATCATCATCATCAGCCTCATCCTCCAGTTTATACTGCATGGACAACAGTCAGAGGAACAAGACAGGTGAGAACCGTACCTTGACTTGGGAGAAACAGGGTTGTGTTCAAACATGTTGTGTTCATTAGGCACCAAACGTAAGAAAACAGACTGAAACATGGAGGGACAACCTGGATGCTCATTTTCATTTTCTGTTGCAAAGCTCTTTCTGTTGCGTTCCCTAATGAACATGACCCAGTGTTCCTGTTCTAGGAAAAAGGTAAATGGGAGGTCCTTTCTGCTTGGTTTGATGGTTTATCAAAACGGTGCATATCATATTGTTTCCTTAACAGTCCCGTTAGGAGACTACCTTAAAAGCCCAGAATGCCCAAAACAAGTAAAAATTTCAGTCAACCAGCAATTTCTTGTGTGTTTCTCTGTTTCTGTTCGCTTGTTAGTGCTAACGCTATGTGGGTTTCCACTAAGGAGAAGGACCCATTTCTCCACCTTTTCTATGTCCGTTTAAGTTAACCAACCTGCCATCCTTTCTGTGTCTAGGTCTCCTGGTGTCAGTCTTTAACACGTGTGTCCACCTCAGCAAACGAGTCCTGGCCCCCATAGTGTCCCTGGTGACACTGATCTTCCAGAACGTTCTGTGGCTGGGCACCAGGGCCAGGAGCCACTCAGGCAAAGGTATACGAGAAGCTTACTACTGGGGTCTGTTCAGAGGGGTGCAACGTTACAAAATGTTCAAATAGAAATGCATTATGTAGAACATATTTGGTGCAGAATTGGGCATCATATCAGCTCTATTCATTGTCTTTCATGGTTTGATTTATTCAAAGCTGTTCAACCGGATAGTCTCAAGGGACTGGACAGTTAATAGTAATAGGGTTATAAAAATGTATCTTTGTTAAATTCAAAGGGATTTTAGCTTTATCTTTTTCATAGGCTCTTTGAACTCTGTTCTGTCTCTCCTGTTCCACCTGCTGTCCTGTCTCTCCTGTTCCTCCTGCTGTCCTGTCTCTCCTGTTCCACCTGCTGTCCTGTCTCTCCTGTTCCTCCTGCTGTCCTGTCTCTCCTGTTCCTCCTGCTGTTCTGTCTCTCCTGTTCCTCCTGCTGTCCTGTCTCTCCTGTTCCTCCTGCTGTCCTGTCTCTCCTGTTCCTCCTGCTGTCCTGTCTCTCCTGTTCCTCTTGCTGTCATGTCTCTCCTGTTCCTCCTGCTGTCCTGTCTCTCCTGTTCCTCCTTCTGTCCTGTCTCTCCTGCACATCCTGGTCATCAGTCATAAAGTCATATATGTTTATGTGACCTCATCATGCCTCACTGCTTTCTCTTCCTCACCTGCCCTGCTTCCTCAGGGTGAGCTGGTGAATACCCACCTATCTTCATCCTCTTCTTCCTGCTTCATCTCATATCTAGATCCAGTACTCTTCCACTCCTGTCTCTTCCCTGCCTCAAAACTGTAACGTTAGAGGTGGAAATGGAATAGCCTGGTCCCAGATCTGTATGGAACGGGGGTTTAACAGACAGATTGTCTGACCTTTTGATGTGTGGTATGGTTGTGTCACTAGGTGTCCTGGCGTCCCTCTTAGACAGGGCCAGACGGGCCGTCTCCTCCAGCGCGTCCCGCGTCTCTTGGTTCTTTAAGCAGACCACTCTCCACAGGATGATGAGCTACAGGACCAACGGCTGCGAAGGCAAAGGTACCTGACCCACCGCCGACCTAGGGTCTGGAGGCATGGGTCAAAGGTCATGGATCATCAACACTGACCAGTCCCCACCTCAGTGACCCTCTTTTTTTCATCCGTCTATTTCCACTGTCCGCCAACTCAACATTTCTTTCTCAAGCTCTTGGTCTTTGCATTTCTGTGCCTGTGAAAACGTTATCTATGAAGGTTGGCCATAAGGTTAACTGTGCATGTATAGTAATGATTTGGTGTAATTATAATGTAGAGGGATGCTTCTCTCCACAGTATGTACCGATGCTGTTTTCTACTGTGTAGTTTCACCATAGAGAACTCTCTTTCAGTCTTCAGAGCCTCTCTCTCCAGCTCTGTCCATCTACCTCTGCATGCTCATCACTGAAACGGTCCTCCGTACTTCTTAAAGAGACAGAACTTCTGTACCACCTCACTATCTGTCACTCATCTTTGTTCTCTCTCTCTCTCTCTCTCTCTCTCTCTGTCTGTCTGTCTGTCTGTCTGTCTGTCTGTCTGTCTGTCTGTCTGTCTGTCTGTCTGTCTGTCTGTCTGTCTGTCTGTCTGTCTGTCTGTCTGTCTGTTCTCTCTACATCCATCTCAGGTTTCATACAGGTCCTCTTGATTACTTCATAAACAAATGGGCTTCTTTCCACTTTGGTTGGTTCCCTTGGTGACATGCAAATGTCCCTCTTACTCTGTCTTTGTGTGTCGTAATATACAATGCGTCACACACTTTTGGTCGGCACTCGCCCGGAGAATGGAAAGTTTGTATGTAAATATGATTATTAATAGTTTGTTGTTGTGTTGCAGCTCACTCCAGTTACTGTGGGAGCATGAATGTAAAGGACCACGTGACGGGAGATGGACAACACCACTTTTTCAATGGCTCGTTGTGTAAGTAGCCAACACGCTCACACACACACACAAATTCCCTCTCAAGTGCTCTATACGTGGCAGGGGGCTCACTTTGTCACCCTGATTGACACAGAGTTAATTCTATGCGTGACCTATTTCCAGATCAGTGCACAGGGGTTATGTGAACCACTAGGGCCAGTGGCCGGCTCCTCTTACACCAGTCAGTGACTGTAGTCTGGCTACTGGTCTCCCTAGTCAGATACAGCAGGTGTTTGTTTCCATACAAGCACTGAGAAGGTTTTTTTAAGATTGATCTTTATAGGTTTAGTCCATTTCAAAACAATCGGATGTATCTCTGTGAATTTGTTAATGTTTCACTTCACTTCACTTCAAAGATTGTTTCAAGGAAACTGGGAGAAGAAATGTCTAGTCCTATAGGGTTACATATCCCATGATGCATTATCTAACATCTTCCTAAATGACACGGGTGTCAGAGTCAGACAGAATGACAAACGATCTTGAGAATGCAGTTGAACAAATGTCAAACATAGAACAAAGGCCTGTTTGACACAGAAGGCGCTCACCAAATGTCTGGAGAGGAAAGAGGGAGGAAGGGATGGGCTGTGTCACCAAAGAGATGGGTGACGTTCCATGTTCTTTTTTACACATGCTTACGTCTCAGAAGATTGCTTTTTCATATTAACGTGGTTCCTGTGTTGGGAGATTTGATCATCTATGCATTTTGATTGCAATAAAGACAACTTGGAACGCAACCAGAGAATGACAGACACACGCAGTTCTCTGTCAACTGTGTTGCAGCTCTCACACTGTGGACATTTCACTCACTCAGAAGCATTATTTCTACGGTTGGTATTTTTTATAATATTTCATTTACATTAAAAAAATGTATCCATACGAACAACAATTTACAGACACATACAAACAAGGACTAAATTTCATCTGCCCAGACCTGCATGCTCACACCCCCATCCCTAGTGCCTGAATTATTGTTTGCCACTTGGTCTTAAATTGTACCAATTTGTTTTTCTCAGTCGCCCATGCTATTTCAATATTTCAGTAATAAATCATTAGATTTTTCCATTGTGTCAATGATGTCAGATTTTTCAAAATTAGTGATGAAAAAAAGAATCGTCCTGCCCATTGGGTATCTCACTACATCCCCATATGTCTTGAAATATGCAGACAGGTGGATTAAAAGTACATTTACATTGTAATACTTCTGATAGACAATTTTCTAGCTCCGCCCATAACTTCCAAACTTTGTAGCATTCCCCGAAAGCATGGATTGAGCCATTATTAGTTTTACACTTGAGACATGACTGGCTGTTGTGCTGTAGAATTTCAGAATTTTTCTCTTGTATAATACATTCTAAACATTAGTTTATACTGGATTAAGCATACATTTCCGTTAACTGTAATTTCGTTAGTTATGCGCCAACTTTCCCTCCATTTTATGCCAACATCAGTTATTTTAAAATCTTTGTTCCAAAAGTTTATATTTTCTTCTAAGAGATTGTCAGTTGGATATGCTCTCTACAAGGTTTTGTATATATTCCCCATCATATGAGCATCCTTTTCCGACTCCCTCAAGGTTGCTCTTATGTCCAAAAGATTTGAAATCTACATTTCGTGATATGTAACTTTTTTAAGTTGCCTGTATTTTCAACTATCTACATAAATGTTGAATTCTGTCATAAAAATAAATGTATTTCCTGTTGCCAAGTCATTTAAGGTTTCTATGCCTTTAGTTTTCCATGTGGACCAATTTATCCATGAATTCTGAAAAGCTATCCAAGGATTATTCCAAAAGGTTGTGTTTTTAGGGAGTGATATTGGTTATTTTGGTAAAATACGTTTCATTTTCTTCCGTATCGTTAGTGTTCTTAGCTATGAAGTTGTTAATGTTCTTAGCTTTAGCCTTTGAAAATAGACACGTGAAAACATTCTAGGGATGAGCATGCGCATCTTCAATATGTACCCATTGTTCCTCTTTAGTGAATTCAACTATACAGTATATCGCAAGTTAACGCCTTGGGTAGCAAGTTGATAACCTTCCAGACTTGAAATTGGATCAAAACCACCCTCAGACGTAGGAAGATGATTTTATTCTATTAATTTTATTTGAATGCTTTCACATTTCATACATTACTTAGAACTTTCATTGGACTTTTGATTTGTTAAGTTATATACATTTTTGCTTCTGACTTGCGTTGATGTTTATTGCAATTCATTTTACATCATTTTTCATTCATTCATTTGTTTGTTTTCTTTTCCTACTTGTCTGCCATCCATCCATCCATCCATCCATCCATCCATCCATCCATCCATCCATCCATCCATCCATCCATCCATCCGTCCATCCGTCCATCCATCCATCCATCCATCCATCCATCATGTGGTCTGCCATCCATCCATCCGTCATGTGGTCTGCCATCCATCCATCATGTGGTCTGCCATCCATCCATCATGTGGTCTGCCATCCATCCATCATGTGGTCTGCCATCCATCCATCATGTGGTCTGTCATCCATCCGTCATGTGGTCTGCCATCCATCCATCATGTGGTCTGCCATCCATCCATCATGTGGTCTGCCATCCATCCATCATGTGGTCTGCCATCCATCCATCATGTGGTCTGCCTCAGGTGACGACTGTAAAGGGAAGCAGCACCTGGAGACCCACGCACTGGTCCACTGTCACACACAGACCTCCAGGACTCACCGTCTACTGGGGGCTCTGTGGACCTTTATAGCTTACACAGGTTAACCCCCTCCCTCCTCTCCCTGACTTCCTTACTGATCTAATACACATACAGGTTAACCCCCCACTTCCACTTCCTTACTGATCGAATACACATACAGGTTAACCTCCTTCCTCCTCTCCCTGGCTTCCTTACTGATCTAATACACATACATCAGAGTTTTATTGATTGGTTCAAACCATAGCAAAACGTTCTGTAACAGAAACCAAAATCAAGCGTTTCTTATTGGACAAGTTAGTTTGATTCTGTTTGGTGCCTAATGAATACGACCCTTGCTTTATAAACCTTATGCACATAGACTCTTCATAGGAATCTCTCATTGACATCAATGCAAATTATATACAAACTGTGTGTGTGGGTGTGGGAAAATAATAATCCCTTCCTTCCACTACTGGTCCAGGACCTGTTTTGTTGCACTGCTGATAGTGGCTGAGGTCAGGACTAGGCTCCAGAGAGCTGAAATCAGTTGTGAACTGAATCCTCAGTCCATTTAATTGTCCTAATGCCCAGCATGTGTTATTACCATGTCATTACCACTCTATTAACTGAATTGAATCACTACGATTTCTTTGTTTTTTATTTTACCTTTTTTCATTGACATTGAGATTATAAAATATATTTTTCAAGAGAGACCTGGTCAAAATAGCAGCACATGAAGTTTCATAGAAAGACCCTTTTCTAATGAAAGCTCCAACGTTGTGTGTGTTTGTTCTGACCCTTCCAGGCTACTGTCTGCTACAGCCAGGTTACTATGTAGTGAGGGCAGGCCGGGCGCTGGGGTCAGTAGTACAGTCAGGTGCTCAAAGACTCCTGTCAGTGCTGTGGCTAGTCCTGGCAGCTCCAGGTTAGTTACCGTCTGTTGCGTCCACCCCTGTCTTCATCAGTATTTAGTTGTTTAATCAGTTGCTCTTTCTTATAGCGTACACACTACGTTACAGTAACAATCTACCCCCCCTCACCCCACCCCACCCTCTTGCTCTCTCTCGCGCTCTCTCTCTCTCAGGTAAAGCAGCCAGAGGGCTGTTGTGGTGCCTGGGGACAGGCTGGTACCAGCTGGTGTGTCTCATGTCTCTGTTCAACGTCTTCTTCCTGACCCGGTGAGAGCCTCCGCTACTGTATCTAACTCATGTGATCTTAGACCGCTATAGTTCATAAAGATCCACGTGTAGATTACTTTTATTGGCCTACTATTGTCCTTTGTTATCAAAGGTTGAAGATTTATCTGTGGCTGTGACTTTTGATTTATCTGATTGACAGCATAGACATTTCAGATATCTGGGGTAAACTGTAGAAAAACAAAAAAACGTTTAGCAATGGAAAATTACAAATCAAATCTTAGTTTATTTGTCACGTGCGCCGAATACAACAGTTGTAGACTTTACAGTGAAATGCTTACTTACAAGCCCTAACCAACAGTGCAGTTTAAGGAGAAAATAAGTATTATGTAAACAATAGATAAGTAAAGAAAAAAAAAAATAAACTAAGATGACAGTAAAAAATACATATATACAGGTGGTACCGGTACAGAGTCAATGTGCAGGGGCACCGGTTAGTTGGGCTAATTTAGGTAATATGTACATGTGTATGGTATACAGTTGAAGTCGGAAGTTTACATACACCTTAGCCAAATACATTTAAACAATTCCTGACATTTAGTCCTATTTCCTGTCTTAGGTCAGTTAGGATCACCACTTTATTTTAAGAATGTGAAATGTCAGAATAATAGTAGAGAATTATTTATTTAAGCTTTTATTTCTTTCATCACATTCCCAGTGGGTCAGAAGTTTACATACACTCAATTAGTATTTGGTAGCATTGCCTTTAAATTGTTTAACTTGGGTCAAATGTTTCGGGTAGTCTTCCACAAGCTTCCCACAATAAGTTGGGTGAATTTTGGCCCATTCCTCCTGACAGAACTGGTGTAACTGAGTCAGGTGTGTATGTCTTCCTTGCTTGCATACAGTTTTTCAGTTCTGCCCACACATTTTCTATAGGATTGAGGTCAGGGCTTTGTGATGGCCACTCCAATACCCTGACTTTGTTGTAATCCGAACCATATTACTCTTAAGGAAAGGTTTTGTAGCCCGGACATTGAACTGTTAGCCTGAGACCCTACTATTTGCCGAGGGAATTCACGGCGGCCATTGCTATTATCGTTTACATCCCGCCCTCCGCGGACGCAAACACAGCGTGTGACGTCATCCACTTTGTTATCGCGAGGTTACAGACAGCGCATCCCAGTGCTTTCTTTGCCATTTCGGGGGATTTTAACCATGCATCTCTCTCTTCAACACTGCCCACGTTCAAACAGTTTGTGAAGTGCCCAACCAGGAATAATAAAACTCTGGACTTGTTATATGTTAATGTGAAGGACGCATACAACTCCACTGCACTCCCTCCCCTCGGTAGATCGGATCACAACCTTGTCCACCTCACCCCACTCTACAGGCCTTTGGTCCAACAGCAGCCTGCAACCACCAGGACCATTAGGAGATGGTCCCCGGAGGCGAATGAGGCCCTACAGGACTGTTTTGAAACAACAGACTGGGATGTGCTCTGTGAGGCTCATGGGGAGGACATCGATGGACTTACAGACTATATACATTTTTGTGTAGACAACACTGTACCCACCAGGAAGGTACGCTGTTTCCCAAACAATAAACCCTGGGTCACCAGCGACCTGAAGGCCCTGCTGAAGGAGAAGAAGAGGGCCTTCAAGGAGAGGGACAATGACAAGGACAAATTGAAATGCGTCCAGAGGGAACTGAAGTTGCGGATTGCTGAGGGGAAGAGAGAGTCTATCTATTATTACCCTCGCTCATATTTTAGCTACTGAAGTATTTCTCTGCCATCGACCTGTATAGTATAGTTAACCATCCAACATCCACCAATGTATAGTGTACATATTCAGCCAACCACCCATACTATGCAATGTCTTTTTATAGCTTTTTTTGCACTCCAGATATCTTGTATTTCTATACTTTGTCATACTGCCGCTGCATCATGTAACGTGTATCATGTACCATGTATCTGTCTTTTGTGTACTTTCGTTGTGGCATTTTGCACCTGCCCTGTGTTTTGTTGTAGCTGCTTGACAAAGAAATTTTCTCTCCATGTGCAGTTTGAAACCGAGCGGCCTTTCAGGTTATGTCGATATAGGACTCGTTTTACTATGGATATAGATACTTTTGTACCTGTTTCCTCCAGCATCTTCACAAGGTCCTTTGCTGTTGTTCTGGGATTGATTTGCACTTTTCACACCAAAGTATGTTCATCTCTAGGAGACAGAACGCGTCTCCTTCCTGAGCGGTATGACGGCTGCGTGGTCCCATGGTGTTTATACTAGCATACTATGGTTTGTACAAATTAACGTGGTACCTTCAGGCATTTGGATATTGCTCCCAAGGATGAACCAGACTTGTGAAGGTCAACAGATTTTTTCTGAGGTCTTAGCTGATTTCTTTTGATTTTCCCATGATGTCGAGCAAAGAGGCACTGGGTTTGAAGATAGGCCTTGAAATACATCCACAGGTACACCTCCAATTGACTCAAATGATGTCAATTAGCCTATCAGAAGCTTCTAAAGCCATGACATAATTGTATGGAATTTTCCGAGATGTTTAAAGGCACAGTCAACTTCCAGTTGGACAGTAAGCTTCTGTCCAACTGGAATTGTGATATAGTGAATTATAAGTGAAATAATCTGTCTGTAAACGTTTGTTGGAAGAATTACTTTTGTCATGCACAAAGTAGATGTCCTAACTGACTTGCAAAAACTATAATTTTGTTAACATGAAATCTGTGGAGGGGTTGAAACATGAGTTTTAATGACTTAAACCTAAGTGTATGTAAACTGCCGACTTTAACTGTAGGTGTTTGTTATTGGACAAGTTGAAATTGTGCCTTCTTGTTTCAGTCTGTCTTATTCTGTTTGGTGCCCACTGACCCTGTTATCATTGAGCATGTTTGATAAATATTTATGACCGTTATTATGCAGGCTCTGTCTAACACGATCATTCTTAATTAGATTTAATTATATTTTGGTTATATTTAGGCATTTTGTCATTTCTTCAGATTAAATGAAATAATGAAAACAAAGGGCCAGGATAGATGGGTTCTGTCAGTTAGATGCACATGAGAGATATGATGATTTAATTATTTAGTCAAGACTTTTAAATATTAAATTTTGATTAAATTATTTATCTTATCTGAGGAAGGAAAGGTTACAGTGTCTTATCAGGTTATGTTCTACGGTGTGTGTGTGTATCTCAGGTGTGTTTTGCTCACTGCTCAGAGTGTGTGTGTGTATCTCAGGTGTGTTTGGCTCACTGCTCAGTGTGTGCGTGTATTTCAGGTGTGTTTTTCTCACTGCTCAGTGTGTGTGTGTATCTCAGGTGTGTTTTGCTCACTGCTCTGTGTGTGTGTGTGTGTGTATTTCAGGTGTGTTTTGCTCACTGCTCAGTGTGTGTGTGTATTTCAGGTGTGTTTTGCTCAGTGTGTGTGTGTGTGTGTGTGTGTGTGTATTTCAGGTGTGTTTTGCTCACTGCTCAGTATGTGTGTGTATTTCAGGTGTGTTTTGCTCACTGCTCAGTGTGTGTATTTCAGGTGCCTGCCCAGAATATGGAAGTTCCTTCTCTTCCTCCTCCCCTTCCTGTTACTCCTGTGTGAGTAACGGTGTTCTCACCTGACGTAACCTATTTAACACACACACACACACACACACACACGCACTCGCCTATCTGTCAGCTGTGTAGCACCAGAGCTTATTCACTAAATATAACTGTATATTTACCTGTACAGTTAATTTAACCATGCAAAATATTCACTTACCTGTTAATTTAACCAGTCTGTATATTAAGTAAACTATTATTACCCTCACTTATATCATGCACTTTTAGCTATTTAAGTATTTCTCTGCCATCGACCTGTATAGTATAGTTAACCATGAAAATATTCCTTATTTATCTATATCAACTTGCAATATTTTTATCTTTTTCTTTTTTCCACATAGCACTCTGTAACAATGTATGGTGTACATATGGCTTTTTTTGCACTCCAGATATCTTGTATTTCTATACTTTTTCATACTGCCGCTCTATGTATCATGTATCGTGTATCTGTCTTTTGTGTACTTTCGTTGTGGCATTTTGCACCTGCCCTGTGTTTTGTAGCTGCTTGACAAAGAAATTTCCCCCTCTGGGATCAATAAAGTATCTGTCTGTCTGTCTGTCTGTCTGTCTGTCTGTCTGTCTTCCTTCAGCCATCCACCCATACTATGCAATCTTTTTATAGCTTTTTTGCACTCCAGACTTCTCTATGTATCATGTAGCTGTCTTTTTGTGTATTTTCTTTCTGGCATTTTGCACCTGCCCTGTGTTTTTTCGTAGCTGCTTGACGAAGAAATGTCCCCTCGGGTATCAATAAAGTATCTATCCGTCTGTCCATCCATCCTCCATCTATCGATCTAATCTATTAACCAGCCCCCCAGAGCTTGCTCCAAATCTTTCTAATCTATTAACCAGCCCCCCAGAGCTTGCTCCAAATCCAGCCCTAGATCTAGGTCACTCTTACTGGGCACACAGCTACAGAACCAGCCCTCTCTGTGGAACAACTCTCCAACACTTTTACACACTGTACTTTCTACGCTAACAGTCTACACAGAAAAGCACTGACTTGCATTCATAAACCCACAAGCTACTACCAAATTCATGCATAAACACCAAAAAAACTAAAACAATACCAAGCCTAAGAAACAACAGGTGCCAATAAAGCTTTCACTGCATTCATAGTACTGTAGCTCCTGTTAATGAATTTTCCTGTTTCTCTCTCCTCTCCTCTCAGGGTTGTGGTTCTGGGGTCCGTCCAGTTTCCTGTGCTACCTTCCAGCCATAAACCTGACAGAGTGGCGCTCCAGAGTGGTGTCCCCCTTCACCATCTCATCGTCTACCCTGCCCCCTGCCCTTTTCCCCACCCCCGCCACACCCCTGGAGCAGACCTCCCCAGCACTCCCCGGCCCATGGGCACAGGTAAGAGGGGAGCTCACCTGAGAAGCTGGTGGGCGTCTCTCACAGAGTGTGGAGGTACTTTGTGTCTGTATTTTGTGAATACTAATTGTGGTACTTTATGACACACCTGCCTCATGCATGTTGAACTATAACAAGCTTTCTTGTTCTCTCTCCCACTCTCCTAACCTCTTGCTACACTTCTCTGCCTCAACCTATGTCCCCCTCTCTCCCCGTGTCCCTCCTTTATTTCTGTCTCTCCCCTATCTCCCCCTACAGCCAGTCCTTCCCCCCATAGTCACCGTGGACACAGAGAGCGTGGAGCGTCTGGAGCGGGTGGAGCATGGTCTGGCCCTGCTGTGGGAGCGGGTGCAGCAGGGAGACCAGAGGCAGGAGCAGCGTCACGGGGTCACCCTGGCCCAGTACACCCTCCTGAGGGAGCAGCTGGACACCCAGACGGACAGAGACAGCTTGGGTCTCTGGGTCTCTGGCCTGCTGGAGCACAGGATCACCGTGCTGAGAGGAGAGCTGGAGCAGCAGGAGGACTCACACAGGGCACAGGTAGGGATGGGGATAGCTGTCACGGTTGGAGAAAGGGACTGGGGCCGGACACCAAAGATGTTGATAGGACTGGGACTTGTTGTTAGGAATGGGGATGGGGCTTGTTGTCAGGGCTGAGCAGAGGGTTGAGCTTCAACATTTTGAATTGATAACTATGTACTGATTAGTGGTTTATATGTAGGGTCAGATTTCAGTCCATTCTGCTTAGTAAGCATTCAAAACTGACCACTATTACTTATTACTGAGGTCCTTACTGTTTACTTCTGGGTGACCTTTTCTTTTGTCCTCCCTCCATCCTCTCTCCTCCCTCCCTGCTCCCTTTCTCTCCTTCCTCTCTCTCTCCTCCCTCTCTCTTGTGCAGACTGAGGAGCAGAGGGTTCAGATGCAGCAGAGTCAGGAGACACGGCTAGCTGAGCTGGAGCTGCTGCTGCAGGTCCTGGCTACTAAAACCGAGGTAACTTCTATTACTGTGAAATACACACAATACCACATTACCTACATATCCCAATACATGCAGGACCACACAGGTCCTGGCAGTTGAGACTGAGGAAATGGTCTATGGAAAAGTAATTCACCAGACTATGAATTAAACCCTGTGAGATCAAATGAATACATCCAGGACCGTACGTTACCTCCACAGCTCATCTGAACACACACCACTAGATCTTAGCAGGCTAACACCCATAGGAATACATGCAGGAACATTCCGGTTCTGGCAGCTGATCTGAATAAGCACCAGTCCATACATACATCCCTTCAGGCAGTTATTTTGAATACAGTATGACACTCATACATACAGGGACAGACGACGTTTAGTCCATTTAGGTTAATTGTGATGACATGCATGCCCATGCTGAAAGTCTCCCATGTCAGCTCATGCTGTATGTAGCTTATTGGTCATTAATTTATATTACAGTCCTGTACATTTTAATGGGGTTGTATTTCAGGATGTGAAACAGCAACAGCGGAAGGAGGAGAATGAGAAGGAGACAGCCACACCACCCCCCGCCCCCGCCCCGGTTCCTGTCAGGTAGGCTCACTGTCACTGGGTTAACGTCCATAGATTATTAGTGCATAACATTTCTACGGTTTACAACTGCACTCCCATTTCATCGTGAAAGAAACTCTTGCACACTGATTCTCTTCATTTGCACCACAATGTTTTAATGGATCACCAAAACAAATGTTTAAACCCAGTGAAGGTCTTATGACTGAAACGTTGGTCTATGTGCTCCATTATTAAATCAACAATAGAGCCAGTGTATTGGAGTTTTACAGCATGCAAACATTTATATTTTTTGTGCAGTGTTGTAAAATTTGTCAGTTTCTCAAAATTCCCAGGTTTTCCAGAAATGCATATTTAGAAGATTCCTGTAATCCGGAGGGAATAAGCAAGAAGTCGGGGAAGCTTCCAACCTGGATTTCTGGAAAACGGGGGATTCTTGGGAAAGTTAGACGAATTTTGCAAACCTAAGAAAGTGTAACAGACACTATTCTCTTTCCATTTCCCTTTCCCTGTCTCTGTCCCTGTCTCTGTCTCTGTCTCTTTTCTCCCCCTCAGTGTGGGTGTGGACCAGGAGGCCCATGCTGCTTTGCTGGCGGAGGTGCAGAGGCTGGAGGCGGAGCTGGGTCGGATCAGGGGCGACCTGCAGGGGGTGATGGGATGTCAGGGGAAATGTGAGCAGCTGGACACCATCCAGGAAACGGTGAGAATGAGAGACAACTATCTGTTTACTGCTTTCAGTGTTTACTATACCTGGCGCTGATACAGCTAGTCTTTATTATAGTAGTTGTTCATTACCTTTGCAATATAATGGCATTCTTCCAAATAACAGCCTGTACTGTACTGTGTTATTACTGAACTGAACTTATACATGAGGGTATATGTATTCTGTAGTTACAGCTCCTCACAAATTGTCTGTCTCACTTCTCTCTCACCTCTCTCTCCCAGGTGTCTTCCCAGGTGTCCGCCCAGGTGAGGCGGGAGCTGCGGGCCTTGTTCTACGGTTCTGACGACCAGACCCACCAGGGAGAACCAGACATCCCTGAGGGTCTCCTCCAGTGGCTGTCGTCGCGCTATGTGAGCGGGGCCGACCTGCAGGCCTTCCTGGCCTCCCTGGAGCTCAGCATCCTGAGGAACGTGTCCCTGCAGCTGGAGCAGAGCAGGGCTGAGGCCCGGACGGAGGCTGAGGCCAGGGCTGCAGTCATCACCACCCAGACCCAGGCTATTACACAGAGTTTCCAACACAGCGCTGTGGGCCAGGGACTGTCTGAGGAGGTACAATACACACTCCACTATAGTGGCTCTTTGTGGTTGTTAACCCAGTGCTACATGCCCTCATCAGAGGAACAACTTTATTATCATGCTTTATTTAATGAAGATGGACCAATTTCCTGGACTCAGATTCTCCATAGAGCATGCTTTTGACTTTACGGCCTGTATCCACAAAGTGTCTCAGTAGGAGTGCTGATCTAGGATCTGACCATAGTAACCTTTTTCATTATGCTCTAAAACGCTAAACTGATCTTAGATCATTCAGCCCTACTACTCTGAGATGCTTTGTGAATAGTGGACCAGGAGTAGGTTTCTGTCTTGTAAACCACCTCCTTCCAATATGATTAGGGCGTTAGGTAGCCTAGCGGTTAGAGCGTTGGGCCGCTGGTTCGAATACCCAAGCCGACAAGGTGAAAAAACCTGTCTGTATCCTTGAGCAAGGCACTTAACCCTAATTTGCTCCAGAGGCTGACCCTGTAGGTTGGCTGTCATTGTAAATACGAATTTGTTCTTAACTGACTTGCCTAGTTAAATAAAGGTTACATTTTTTTTTTTTAAGAAAATAAAAAGATATACTTTCACTATATGATGACTGTTACTTTAAGTGGTCATGTTTGTCAAAGAGACTAGGAGTCATTGTGTGTGGAGGTGCATGGCAGAGTCTCTGCAAAAGGTATTCCACCATACACACATCCTAACCCCTGTCCCTGCCTCTGCCTCTCTCTCCCCCAGCAAGTGCAGCTGATTGTCCAGAATGCCCTGAAACTCTACTCCCAGGATCGGACGGGCCTAGTGGACTACGCCCTGGAGTCTGGAGGTAAAGAGAGGCCTCTCACTCTGTTTACATGAACAGAACCACCCTGTGGGTTAGAGCCAGCCTGTTGACATGTCCATGAACAGTATACTATGACATGTTCCATTTCAGTATAAATGGTACTGTACGGAATAGCAGTAGTGAAGAGGGTAGTAGAGCTTCAGAGGCCAACGCTCAGGTTGTCTGGCTCCATGGACCACAAGCCTGTTGTTTGTCATACTAATGGACTGTATGGAATGGACAGGCACAGGGGGATCCATTAGATACACCACAGATCATATTAGTGTCCAGATGAACTGAGTGGTCTGTGACATTTGCCTGTGTGCTGTATTTTGATGTGTGTGTTAGTATTGTATCATGTCATTGTATGTTGTGTGTTTCATTGCGTTATCCCTGTGTATAGACAGATGGCTTTTCAATACAGTTTCCCCACCACAGAGTTGTGGTTCATGCATTAGGATTTCTAACTCATATATATATATACAGTATATACAGAACATTCTAACTCCTATCTATATATATATATTTCAACCTAAGATCCAATAAGAATGTCTTTCTTGCCCAATTCTGTCATTCATGATTGATGAATTAATGAATTGGTTGATGAAAAAGATCCAATTATTCCCAGAAGAAAACATTCATTAACCTTATAAGACATGTATTTCCAATGTGGTCAGAAAGGAATCTGCTGTGGTTGACCTGTGGTTCTGATGTAACGTGGTCATGTGTCTGTGCGGACAGGCGGTAGCATCTTAAGCACCCGCTGCTCGGAGACGTACGAGACCAAGACAGCCCTCATGAGTCTGTTCAGCGTGCCTCTCTGGTACTTCTCCCAGTCACCCCGCGTCGCCATCCAGGTGAGCTCTCCAATTCAAACGTTTAGATGCTTTATTGTTACGGTCACAAACAGTGTGTACTAATCAGTGTCTTCTAAGCAGCTCAGCAGTGTACAAATAAAAACACATTCCAACAATAGCAGAAATCCAGGAATAACTGCTGAGCTGCTTAGAAGACACTGATTCAATAAAGATATTCTACAAATAAATAATTTTCAACACCACCAGGGGACATTGTTTCCTCTTAATTTGTGTTCTTATTTGTAGATAATAGCACATGTTAAAGTGTTATTTCAACAATTACATCATTAGTCAAGTACATTTTAACAGGACATGGTTTATCTTGTGGGGACTGATTAGAAGACCCTCCCTCCCTCCCTCCACCCATTGTCCTTTCTCCAACTCTCCTTCCTTCCTCCTCAGCCTGATGTGTATCCAGGGAACTGCTGGGCGTTTAAAGGTTCTCATGGTTACCTGGTCATCCGGTTGTCCCTGAGGATCCTCCCCACAGCCTTTTGTCTGGAGCACATCCCCAAGACCCTGTCCCCTACCGGCAACATCACCAGCTCCCCGCGCAACTTCACTGTCTACGTAAGACACACACACACACACACACACCTACCTACTGGCAATATCAGCAACTACACTGTCTACGTAAGACACACACACACCTACCTACCTACCTACCTACCTACTGGCAATATCAGCAATTACATGGAGTGCCTTCAGTTGGTCATGTGCTATCTATGGTCTCAGTGTCAGTAGTGTTTAGACTGGGACCCTCACTGCTCAGCCTCAATCTCCTGCCTGATGTCACTGACTGGTTTCTGTGTGTTTTCAGGGTCTGGATGATGAGTATCAGGAGGAGGGAAAGCTGTTGGGTCAATACACCTACCAGGAGGACGGAGACTCAATGCAGAACTTCCCTGTCATGGTAAACACAAGAAATTACATAAATCTATACACACTCGTGCATACGCCAACAAACACAAACATAAACCTCTCATCATCCTGCATACTACATACAACCTCTGACCTCTCTCTGGCTCTATTTTTTTACTATGTAAAAAAGCAGATACTTGGAGATGTAATACTATACACTCCTTACTATGTCTCTTCCTTCCCTCCAGGAGAAGAACGACAGGGCCTTCCAGATCATCGAGGTGCGGGTGCTGACCAACTGGGGTCACCCCGAGTACACCTGCCTCTACCGCTTCAGAGTCCACGGAGAACCACGCATCCAGTGAGGGAGGATGGCAGCCATTTGAACTGCCAGTCAACAGAGACATGCATATCATCCTATCTGTATATAGTACTGGACATATTTTCTAAATGGAGGGTGCTGGGAAAAACAATAAATGTTTTATATAGACGAGGGACTTCAGAAGTGTCGGGATGGATGTTTGATTTATGATAGAATGTGTCCAAGGGAATTTCAGTACTGATTTACTCAGTACTGAAATTATAAAAGAATGAACTGTAATGAAATGTCAGGGAATGTGAAAGAGAAGAGAAGGGTGAAGGTGGAAGAAGCTCTGTCCCAGTCCATCCTCTTTAAACCTGCTCTTGCACTGAATTAGCCCTCCAGGTCAAAACCCTTTGGTTTTTGGAGGAGCATTTTCCTCTGCCACTATCACACAACCACAGGAGTCGTGATGGAAACAGACTACAAACATCTTTTTTATTTCCTTACGCATCATGTCTGTTTTGGTTGGTGTTTTAATCATGTTTTATTTTGAATTGGATGTTTCTTTGGAGACCCCTTGTGGATTCTGATGGAATTTCAGGATCAAAGCCAGAGAACTGGGCCTAAATTACATGTGTATATAGGCCTTACACACACTGGGCCTACATGACACTGTATAGGCTTCTCTCTCTTCTCTTGATCCAAAGCTACTTCTCTCTGCTGCTGTTGGTCAGTCTGCAGGGCCAGCTAATGTGGTCAGTGGACACACGCAAGACAGACAGGACTGCTACCGTTCTCTGGACTCAACAACACTATCTGTTCTCCATGATTTTATGCATCCACGCAGACATCAAAATAAGCTCTATCTTTCTCCCATAGAAAATGTTACACACATGGACTGGCTTTTAATGAATTGATACGTGTGTATCTCAAGTTAAGATTTGGCCTAAAGCTCTGGATTCCAGACATTAACAAGAGAGAGACTGACAGCCAATGGTTTGGCTGCTCCTTGCACTGTCATTATAACATCCTCTACTAAGGCTTCTACTCCGGGAAAGTCTAAATGAGATCCTTGGGACGTCCCAACTCTGACGTCACCCCATTGAAGTTGAGGTTAGGGTTACGTAAGGGGTATGGTTAAGGTTAGGGTTTAGGGTAGGGACATTCCAAGGATCCCGGATAGCACATTATCCCTTCTACTCCCTGCAGGAATGTAATCTGTATATTTCATTGTTAATAGTTGGTCCTTTTAAAAATCAGATTTGATCAGTGTTGCTTTATGAAAGAAAGGGTACACCTTGTCGTTATTGTTATTATTGTTAATATTTCTATTATTTTTATTACTCATTGTACGTGAAATTATGTTTGACTTACCATTTTTAGTTGAGAATAATGACAAATGATGCCTGTTACGGCTTATAAATTAAATGTGTGGCACAAGTCCTCACAATTTGTGGAAAAAATCTAGATGGGGTAGCTATAAATGTTTTTTTTTTGTGTGGACCGGAAAGTCTAAATGTACAAAAACTTATTTCATGATCCTATTTATTTTAAAGATAATTAGTTGCTGCAAGATAGGATTTGGTGCAATGTATTTTTATCAAAAAGCTTTTCAGTGCATTTTGGAAACATCTTGGGACAGTACAGATTGGTTTTTCATTTGTTTTTAAATAAATGTTTTTTAGTTTTGTCTCTGCTGTCATCTTGAGATAGCTAAACTGCATTTGGAATATATTCCTAAAGAATTACATTTTGAGAGCTTTTGATGTATGTGATATTTTACATAATAAAGACTATTGTTTTTTTATTTAAAAGCTGCATTATTTGGGGTCACATCTGGGGGGGATAGTAGTGGTAGCTACATTATTTGGGGTCACACCTGGGGGGATAGTAGTGGTAGCTACATTATTTGGGGTCACACCTGGGGGGATAGTAGTGGTAGGTACATTATTTGGGGTCACACCTGGGGGGATAGTAGTGGTAGCTACATTATTTGGGGTCACACCTGGGGGGATAGTAGTGGTAGCTACATTATTTGGGGTCACACCTGGGGGGATAGTAGTGGTAGCTACATTATTTGGGGTCACATCTGGGGGGATAGTAGTGGTAGCTACATTATTTGGGGTCACATCTGGGGGGATAGTAGTGGTAGCTACATTATTTGGGGTCACATCTGGGGGGATAGTAGTGGTAGCTGCATTATTTGGGGTCACATCTGGGGGGATAGTAGTGGTAGGTACATTATTTGGGGTCACATCTGGGGGGATAGTAGTGGTAGCTACATTATTTGGGGTCACATCTGGGGGGATAGTAGTGGTAGCTACATTATTTGGGGTCACATCTGGGGGGATAGTAGTGGTAGCTACATTATTTGGGGTCACATCTGGGGGGATAGTAGTGGTTTTGGATTAGCAGCAGCGAGAGGATGAGAGCAAAATGTTCCAATAGATCACAGGTGTCAAACTCATCCCATGGAGGGCTGTGTCTACAGGTTTTCGCTCCTTCCTTGTACTTGATTGATGAGTTAAGCTTACTAATTAGTAAAGAACTCCCCTCACCTGGTTGTCTAGGGCTTAATTGACCTTCTTGCTCTGTGCAACTCACTTTATCCTGAGCCAGTCAAAAAACCTGCAGACAGTAGGCCCTCCATGGAATGAGTTTGACACCACTGCATTAGATGGTGAATGCCCTTAGAATAAGTGATCACTATAGGGCAGGGTACTCAACTCTTACCCTACGAGGTCCAGAGCCTGCTGGTTTTCTGTTCTACCTTATAAAATAATTGCACACACCTGGTGTCCCAGGTCTAAATTAGTCCCCGATTTAAAAAATGCAGATGAAATGGCTTTGAGGTCAAGAGTTGAGTTTGAGGGCTTTTCTTCTGATCACCATTTTTAAGTATATAAGCCCACCACATGAATCGTAATTCAAACTGCCTTTGATATAAACAAGTTATTTTAAGCTTCATTGGTCAAAATACAGAGTAGATCATAAATAGGAATGAAGGAGTTTTATTAATTCCCCGAGTCAATCGGGTTAGCGTTGATTGCATTCGATTTGGAATCGGGCTGCCTCCAGGCCTTGAGCCAGGTGACCCGCTATGAGTAGGATTCTGTGTTTTCACATGCAAAATTGATTGCTTTTGCTTCTTTCTTTTAACGCTTTATCTGCCTTCCCAATGCAAACTAGTTAGAAAATTCAAACATGTATTTTATGGAAAAGGTATGTTTTATGTTTATGGACGATGCACCGTGCTGCCTTCTTAACATGACTAACGCTTCGAACACACCAACTGTCCTTGCATTTTGGTACACCAGAAGTACATTCATTTCCAATGGAACGCTGCGTTTGCCTTGCAGCATTGCGTTGTGTGTGGTGCATACGTTGGATTTAGCGAACGTATACGTCAAACCGGTTGAAGGAAATGGTAGCAGAAGATGAATGTTGAACCTTTGTTGCGCACATATCTAGATGATGCCGCATACTATTTTGCGCCTTGACACAGTTGGTGTATTTTAAACGTGAGTGGCTCAGATTATTTTGATTTGAGAAGGGCACGCCTCCCTCCCCGCTTTCGCCCTTAATCGCTTCAACCCGGGCCAGTGTAATAAAGCTCCCTCATTGGTTCTGTCTGTCTGAGTCAGCTGTAGCTGCTGCCCTCCAGTGGCTGAGGTGGGAGATTTATTTAGGAACAGCACATGCTTGTTGGCCATTGGGTTCTTTTAAAGACTTGTGCCATTATACATATTATCTAATCGTGTTTAGAATTCGTTTTTTTGGGTTCAGAGAAATGTGTACTTAATCCAAAATATTCCTTGTACATTTAAAAAAAAAAAAAAAAAAAAACGGAAGTAGGAAGGTACGTTTTTCCTTGACAACCAGCAATGCGTTCTTAGCAACTACCTTAGAATGGCAAAAATGATCGGTGCTAAGAAATCCTTGTGGCAACAAGTCTGTGAAGGTAAGGTATGCTTCGCTTGAGAGTTAATTGTAAATACCGGTATGCATGTTATCGACTAAAATAGGCACAAATATTTCGTTTTCATTGTGTGCAACCAGAATATGAGTCGGAGCAGCCCAGTCCACCCGGCGCTGCTTGGACAGACAGTGGTTCAGTGAGCACTCATGTCTCCCAGTACAGCGCCAGCAAGCACACTCCTGTCTTCTATGGTCTCATGGCGGCTAAGGTAAGGCGGCCAACAATAATTGCACATGAGTAAATACAATTAATTTGTGGCGAAAAGAGAACGATATGTTTGTCTAAATTGTACTCTATGGCTTTCTAGGTTGCTGTGGATGATGACTCTGTGAAGCATGTTGACCCTCTTCTGAGCCACCCTGCCCTTGCTGGATACGCTGCCTTGGACAAACCTCCATCCTCCTGTCGCAGACAGCCTCTGACCACACACCCTACATCCACTCCCCAGCTCCATCAACGTGAGTTTCAAATTACTTGAAACTGTAGCTTCTTTGTATGTGTAAAACGTACTATGGCCTCTGCCAAGAGCTCTTGAAGTTTATGGCACAGGAAGTAGGCTAGTGTCCTGTAGCCTCAGTGTTTTGGGTGCAAGACCCGATACTGCTTTCCCCCCTCAATCGCTACACATAATCTATGCTTTTATCAGGAACAATACTTACCTGTTTAATTAGCACTCTAAGCACAATAGAGGATAACAATGTTTCAAGTCGGTCTAGATTTTACTCCCCAATAATAGTACCATAGCAGTGTTTTAGACTACATTTGGAGTGAAATGTTCCCTTGCATGGCAGAAAGGCCACTCTTCCTCCACTTGTGTTGATCCATGTCTGCCCCAGGCCCAATCACCCAATTCCTGGAGGGGACCGTGTTCCCAGTGCTACTACCTGGACTGGAGGCCATGCTGAGAGAAGCCCAGAGACAACAATGCCTAGAGGTACTGGCTCTAGGCCTAGATCACACAATGACACTAACATGATATAATGGGCATTTACTAGACATCAATGTGGCCCTGCAGAACACTACAGACCACCAAACTACAGTATTTTAATAGTTTGTTTCCCCTGAGTGTACTACATAAAACAACTTTGAATTATAGTAATGTGATCACCTCTAATAAATTATTATCTAACGTGATGAATACCGGCATCCCAATCTAGTACTAGGACTAATTTCATCCCACTTCAAGCACTGATTATACCATGATAAGGATGATTATACTGTAGCCTACTTCTGTAGAGCTCTGCAGATTATACCACTACAGTAACACTGTGATCCTTTTACCTGTTTTAGAGGAAAAGAACAGCATTCAATGCTTGTGACTTCCTAACTGAGTGGCTGTACAAGTAAGTCTGCCTGTCTCTCTGCCTGTCTCTCTGCCTGTCTCTCTGCCTGTCTCTCTGCCTGTCTCTCTGCCTGTCTCTCTGCCTGTCTCTCTGCCTGTCTCTCTGCCTGTCTCTCTGCCACTCAGTTGATTTTGTAAATTCTTTGACAATGTCTCTGAACTTTCTGCCACATCTTTATCATTGCTTTTACCATTTATAATATATTGATTGGTGTTAAACAACTATGACTGTAGTTTGTCTTTGTGTGAAATTAAGCTCAATCTTGTGTCTGCTACTGTCTGTTCCAAAGCCTTTTCTTCTCTCCCACTGCAGTCGAAACCCCTGCCGGCAGGGACAGGCCCCTGTGGACTTCCATGAGATCCCATTCGTCAAGGACTGGCTCAGGATAAAGTGAGTTGCACACAGCAAGAAGGTCATCTCAGAAATCACACAGAATATGTATGCATGTACACACACACACACACACACATATACACACACACACATACAGTGGGGAGAACAAGTATTTGATACACTGACGATTTTGCAGGTTTTCCCACTTACAAAGCATGTAGAAGTCTGTAATTTTTATCATAGGTACTCTTCAACTGTGAGTGACGGAATCTAAAACAAAAATCCAGAAAATCACATTGTATGATTTAAGTAATTTAATTTGCATTTTATTGCATGACATAAGTATTTGATACATCAGAAAATATATAATATTTGGTACAGAAACCTTTGTTTGCAATTACAGAGATCATACGTTTCCTGTAGTTCTTGACCAGGTTTGCACACACTGCAGCAGGGATTTTGGCCCACTCCTCAATATAGACCTTCTCCAGATCCTTCAGGTTTCGGGGCTGTCGTGGGCAATACGGACTTTCAGCTCCCTCCAAAGATTTTCTATTGGGTTCAGGTCTGGAGACTGGCTAGGCCACTCCAGGAACTTGAGATGCTTCTTACGGAGCCACTCCTTAGTTGCCCTGGCTGTCTGTTTCAGGTCATTGTCATGCTGGAAGACCCAGCCACGACCCATCTTCAATGCTCTTACTGAGGGAAGGAGGTTGTTGGCCAAGATCTCGCGATACATGGCCCCATCCATCCTCCCCTCAATACGGTGCAGTCGTCCTGTCCCCTTTGCAGAAAAGCATCCCCAAAGAATGATGTTTCCACCTCCATGCTTCACAGTTGGGATGGTGTTCTTGGGGTTGTACTCATCCTTCTTCTTCCTCCAAACACGGCGAGTGGAGTTTAGACCAAAAAGCTCTATCTTTGTCTCATCAGACCACATGACTTTCTCCCATTCCTCCTCTGGATCATCCAGATGGTCATTGGCAAACTTCAGACGGGCCTGGACAGGCACTGGCTTGAGCAGGGGGACCTTGCGTGTTCTGCAGGATTTTAATCCATGACGGCGTAGTGTGTTACTAATGGTTTTCTTTGAGAATGTGGTCCCAGCTCTCTTCAGGTCATTGACCAGGTCCTGCCGTGTAGTTCTGGGCTGATCCCTCACCTTCCTCATGATCATTGATGCCCCACGAGGTGAGATCTTGCATGGTGCCCCAGACCGAGGGAGATTGACCGTCATCTTGAACTTCCATTTTCTAATAATTGCGCAAACAGTTGTTGCCTTCTCACCAAGCTGCTTGCCTATTGTCCTGTAGCCCATCCCAGCCTTGTGCAGGTCTACAATTTTATCCCTGATGTCCTTACACAGCTCTCTGGTCTTGGCCATTGTGGAGAGGTTGGAGTCTGTTTGATTGAGTGTGTGGGGAGGTGTCTTTTATACAGGTAACGAGTTCAAACAGGTGCAGTTAATACAGGTAATGAGTGGAGAACAGGAGGGCTTCTTAAAGAAAAACTAACAGGTCTGTGAGAGCCGGAATTCTTACTGGTTGGTAGGTGATCAAATACTTATGTCATGCAATAAAATGCAAATTAATTATTTAAAAATCATAGTGTGATTTTCTGGATTTTTGTTTTAGATTCCGTCTCTCACAGTTGAAGTGTACCTATGATAAAAATTACAGACCTCTACATGCTTTGTAAGTAGGAAAACCTGCAAAATCGGCAGTGTATCAAATACTTGTTCTCCCCACTGTACATACAAACAGTGACACAAACTTGATGTTGACCTTATGAACAGAGGTGACTCACACACTGCCCTCTCCTCTCTCCATCCCCTCCTCTCTTCCCTCTCCCAGTCCCAGGCCTCCCATCCCTCTCTCCCTACTGCTGTCAGACCAGCAGGCTGCTGTTCTCATCCAGTCCTTCTGGCGGGGCTATAAGGTGAGTGTTGTTGACAGTAAATTAAAGGTCATTGTTATTTTAGATGGGTAATGGTCTTATACCATTTTAAAGGGTGTCAGTGCACAGTCCATAAAGGGTTAAAGGCTCCACTGTCCCCTATTTTGGTGTGTGTTAGTGTGGGTGTGTTCTTTTATGTGTGTGTATTATTGTGTTCAGGCATGTGCATTTGCAGGAGCTGGCCAGTGCCCCCATATGAAACAATCATATTGTGTAATCCCATTATTTTCTGGCTACAGCATGATTATGTCATCAGTGATGCGCTGCCTAATTCCTTCCTGTGTGGGTGTTCTTGAGTGATCTGTTCTGGATAAATATAGACACTAATTGCTGTAAGTCGCTCTGGATAAGAGCGTCTCATAAATGACTAAAAATGTAAATACACACACACACCCATAGTCACACAAGTCTCTGTCTGTCTCATCTCTCTACTAGACACTTGTTGTTGTCTGTTTATGATGTAACCATAAAATACCCCTTTTTTACACACAAACATGCACACAGCCATTTTCTTCTCTTCCTTGTGACTCAGTGATTGCGTGGGAAAATCCAGCCATAAATTTCCTCATTGTCAATGTATACTGAACAAAAATATAAATGCAACATGTAAAGTGTTGGTCCCCTGTTTCATGAGCTAAAATAAAAGATGCCAACAATGTTCCATACTAATAAAAATATAAATTTGTTTACAATTTATATTTTTAGTGAGCATTTCTACTTTCCCAAGATAATCCATCCACCTAACAGGTATGGCACATCAAGGAGCTGATTAAACAGCATGATCATTACACAGGTGTACCTTGTGCTGGGGACAATAAAAGGCCACGCTAAAATGCAGTTTTGTCACACAACATAATGGCACAAATGTCTCAAGTTTTGAGGGAGCTGCAATTGGCATGCTGACTGCAGAAATGTCCGCCTCCAACGTCGTTTTAGAGAATTTGGCAGTATGTCCAACCAGCCTCACAACCGCAGACCACGTGTAACCACGCCAGCCCAGGACTGCCACATCCGGCTTCTTCAACTGCGGGATCGTCTGAGACCAGCAACCCAGACAGCAGATGAAACTGAGGAGTATTTGTGTCTAATAAAGCCCTTTTGTGGGGAAAAACTAATTCTGATTGGCTGGGCCTGGCTCCCCAGTGGGTGGGCCTATGCCCTCCGAGACCCACCCATGTCTACGCCCTTGCCCAATCATGTGAAATCCATAGATTAGGGCCTAATGAATTTCAAATAACTGATTTCCTTATATGAACTGTTACTCAGTAAAACCGTTGAAATGCTTCCATGTTGTATTTATATTTTTGTTCAGTATAAATGATTGAGGCTTGACGATGCTAGCTGTGGTGTAGATCTGTCATGCCCAATCAGGCTCTGCTCAAGTGGGCTTGAAAAATAAATGGGGTGGGCAGAGCAGAGCATGCCGAGAGTGTGTGTCCCTGTGTCCCTGTGTCCCTGTGTCCCTGTGTCCCTGTGTCCCTGTGTCCCTGTGTCCCTGTGTCCCTGTGTCCCTGTGTCCCTGTGTCCTGTTCTGCCAGTGTGGCCAGAAGTAGGCAGTATTGGATCTCTTGCGTTATCGCGCACTGTATTTTGTTGTAATTCCTCTCCTCAACAGGAGGTGGCGGTAGTGAGCGTATCCTCGCTCATTGACTCCTTGTGTTTATCCTGCTCTGAGGTGAGGTTCAATAGGGTGAGGGATAGCACTGCAGACTCTCCCCTCTAGAAATTTAGGGAGGGAGTGGAGAGAGACGCCTAGGAAAGCTCTGCTAAAAGGCTTTTTCAGGGATGATCAGAGAGGGAGAGAAGGAGAGGAACACCCCAGGACTGGGGCTGAGGGGCTGGCTGTTTGATGGACAGCCATGTATGTGTCTGTGGAAGATGGGGACCTGGGACTAGGTCTTAACTAGGGTGTAGTGGTTAACCCCTCCCAACTCACATATACCACTGATGGCAGGGGTTCTGAGCCCCATTTCAACTCACATATACCCCTGATGGCAGGGGGTCTGAGCCTCAACTCACATATACCCCTGATGGCAGGGGGTCTGAGCCCCATCTCAACTCACATATACCCCTGATGGCAGGGGGTCTGAGCCCCATCTCAACTCACATATACCCCTGATGGCAGGGGGTCTGAGCCCCATCTCAACTCACATATACCCCTGATGGCAGGGGGTCTGAGCCCCATTTCAACTCACATATACCCCCGATGGCAGGGGGTCTGAGCCCCATCTCAACTCGCATATACCCCTGATGGCAGGGGGTCTGAGCCCCATCTCGGCCACTTCAGTGTATGACACTACTTTATGATACCCCCCGCTACACTTTCCCACTGTTCTGTCATGTAATATATATACAGTACCAGTCAAAGGGTTGGACACAACGCACCATCACACCTCCTCTTCCGTGCTTCATGGTGGGAACCACACATGCGGAGATCATCCGTGCACCTACTCTGCGTCTCACAAAGACACGGCGGTTGGAACCAAAAATCTCAAATTTGAACTAATCAGACCAAAGGACAGATTTCCACCGGTCTAATGTCCATTGCTCGTGTTTCTTGGCCCAGTCAAGTCTCTTCTTCTTATTGGTGTTCTTTAGTTGTGGTTTCTTTGCAGCAATTCAACCATCTCAGTTGATGTTGAGATGTGTCTGTTACTTGAACTTCACTATTATTCTACAATGTAGAAAATAGTAAAAATCAAGAAAAACCCTGTAATGAGTAGGTATGTCCAAACCTTTGACTGGTACTGTATATCAAATAGGTATTTGGCAGGCGGCAGATTTGTGCTGGTGCTGAGGTATTGGGCTGTATCAAAAGCAAGGGCTTGGAGTGGCTGGGGCTGGGGAGGTAGGACTTGCATGATAGGCCTGAAGCTGGTTCTGAAGATGCATTGGGCTGTGTCCTGAGTGGTATGTTACCTGGGGCTCGAAGCAGCCACAGCCAGCAGAGCAGAGACAGCAGCAGAATGTACAAACACAGTCAACTGTGAACTGAGAGAGCTGCCTGTGATGCTCTGATGCTCTGCACAGTGCCATCATGCCTCAGAGGAGTGTGTGTGGCTCAGCGGGGTGGAAACAGTGTATGTGAAGCTTTGCAGTAGACGTCAATACTGTTTTCCTCTCCTCTCTCGTCCTCACCTCTAGCCCTTTATTCATCCTACTCCTTCCTTCCTCTCTCATTCAATCCCCCCAGCACCATACTCTCTTATTCCTCCCTCCCTTCCTCTGACTATCTCTCTCTTTCTCTGCCTCATCCCTCTCTCTTACTATCTTTCTCTCTCACTCACTTGGCTGAGTTATGTAACCTGCCTGACGCAGCGTTGAGTGCAGATGAGTGTGCATGTGTACCCCTCCCTCCCTCGCTCACCTCTTTCATTGACAATATGTGTAGTTGTTACCAAAGGATGAACGGTCGGCATCAGAAACACACGTTGTCACACAGCAGCCAGTATATAACACAGCAGCCAGTATACCACACAGCAGCCAGTATATCACACAGCAGCCAGTATATAACACAGCAGCCAGTATATCACACAGCAGCCAGTATATCATGCAGCAGTCAGTATAGCAGCCAGTATATCACACAGCAGCCAGTATACCACACAGCAGCCAGTATATCACACAGCAGCCAGTATATCACACAGCAGCCAGTATATCACACAGCATCCAGTATACCACACAGCAGCCAGTATATCACACAGCAGCCAGTATACCACACAGCAGCCAGTATACCACACAGCAGCCAGTATATCACACAGCAGCCAGTATACCACACAGCAGCCAGTATATCACACAGTTCTTGTGTCTCTGAGCAGCACAGGCATATGCTAGGCTGAACACTAGGAAGAGAGATGCTAGGCTGAACACTAGGAAGAGAGATGCTAGGCTGAACACTAGGAAGAGAGATGCTAGGCTGAACACTAGGAAGAGAGATGCTAGGCTGAACACTAGGAAGAGAGATGCTAGGCTGAATACTAGGAAGAGAGCTGCTAGGCTGAACACTAGGAAGAGAGATGCTAGGCTGAACACTAAGAATAGAGATGCTAGGCTGAACACTAGGAAGAAAGATGCTAGGCTGAACACTAGGAAGATATGCTACGACACAACACATGTTATGTAATGTACTTAGCTAACACACCATAGCCACAGCCCAGCTAGCCATAATCCTCCATCTAACTCCTGCTAGGCACAGTGTAGTGCAGTACTGGAGGTACCCTTCAAAGTGTAAACTCCTCTGGTCACAGTAACCAAATCCAGAACAGATTCATGAAAGTGTACAGTATTATATAGAGCCATTTTTGCATGGAACTCTGTTCCATCCCATATTGCTCAAATGAACAGCAAACCTAGTTTAAAAAAACAGATAAAGCAACACCTCACGGAACAACGCCTCTCCCCTTTTTGACCTAGATTGTGTGTACAATTGATGTAGTTCTGTCCTTGAGCTGTTGTTGTCTATTAATGTTCTGTATTATGTCATGTTTCATGTTTTGTGTGGACCCCAGGAAGAGTAGCAGATACTTTCGCAACAGCTAATGGGGATCCTAATAAAATACCAAAATACCAACCTGGGTCTTGTTCAGGGCTACCTGTACTCGTCCAATAAGAAAAGCTTGTTTTTCAACTTCAATTTCAAAAAGTTTGCTTTGGTTTGCCCCAATGAATATGACCCTGCTCTAACCAGCCAGATGCCTTAGCCAGCAGATACACTACATAAGCCCACCACAGAGATCAGTGAGGGGAGGACGGCTCATAATAATGGCTGGAATGGAGTCAATGGAATGGTATCAACCACATCCTCCCCTCAGCAGCCTCCACTGACAGAGATACACTACATAAACCCACCACAGAGATATACTACATAAACCCACCACAGAGATACACTACATAAACCCACCACAGAGATATACTACATAAACCCACCACAGAGATATACTACATAAGCCCACCACAGAGATATACTACATAACCCCACCACAGAGATATACTACATAACCCCACCACAGAGATATACTACATTAGCCAACCAGAGAGATATACTACATAAACCCACCAGAGAGATATACTACATAAACCCACCAGAGAGATATACTACATAAACCCACCAGAGAGATATGCTACATTAGCCCACCACAGAGATATACTATATTAGTCCACCAGAGAGATATACTACAGAAACCCACCAGAGAGACATACTACATAAACCCACCAGAGAGATATACTACATTAGCCCACCACAGAGATAAACTACATTAACCCACCAGAGAGACATACTACATAAACCTACCAGAGAGATATACTACAGAAACCCACCAGAGAGACATACTACATAAACCTACCAGAGAGATATACTACATTAGCCCACCACAGAGATATACTACATTAACCCACCAGAGAACACTCAAGGCATTGCAATGGTAAGTTAAACAGTATTGTGGCCAAAGGAGACCAGTAATAAATAGCTTTACAATTAAACAGTCTAAGGGGCTCAATAATGTGGCCGTGGAGAGAAAGAGAGGGATTTTATGGTCATAGATAGACATAGATAGATAGACGCCTCTAGGGTTCTACGCCGTTTAGCCTACCCCACTCTCAGAGATTTACAGACCGACAGGCACGGACTCAGTACCTAGCCCAGTCCAGCCCAGCCCAGGAAAGCCCATAGCACAGCAGAGCTTAGTCTAGCCTAGCCTACCCCAGCCCAGTCTGGCCTATAGCCTAGCCTAGTAGCTTAGCTTATTCTAGCCTATAGTTACTGGTCCCAGGACAACCCTAGCCATAGTGACTGTGTGAGAGAGGTTAATTCTGACTATCCCAGGTCACTCGTCTACCTCTCTCTGTACTTAGACTGTGAGTGGCCAGGCACTGCTGTGTCCTTTAATCAGGGCTCTAAAGTGCAACCATTTTACATGCATGTGCTCCTAAATATTTTCCAGTGCACCTAGAAAAAATGATAATGATAATTGTTGCAATGATTACTTCACTGTATGGCAGCCCTTGAGTGCTTGCACCATTACTACAAAGAACAGTTATTGTTGCCTCAAATATTTTTCATTGTGCTCCTACATTTCTTTGTGTGCTCCTACATTTTTTAACTTGGCGCACATGTGCTCCTTCTAAAAAAGCTCAGAGTAGAGCTCTGTGTATGACTGTGGGGTGTATGCTTTGGTGACCACCAGTATTATCCCTGCATGCCCTGGCATGGCCTGATAGTGGTGCCACCATAGGGATATATTACTGGTCAATTTACAGAACTGTTGAACATGAAATAAAATCTGTATAACAGACATCCCCAGCCTGTTCTACCAATTCTATGTCTATGTGTGGCAAGGCTGTTGGATAGAGATTTCACCCATAGAGAACTAGGTCTGTGATTCCAGACGAGTGATTCGAGGGCTGTTAGTTGACTTGCATTAGAACAGTGAGCTAGTGAAAAGCTAGACAAGCCTATATGAGGGACGGACAATATGAACATAAGGGCTGAGTTAGCCTTATAACCACAATGGAGACTTCTCTAATCTGCGTCTACCCATCCCTCCCTTTGAATGGCAATCCAAAGGGACTGATAGTATCTGCTTGTTGTACACACTATAGGCTTATATTATACACTACATAGGGAATAGGGTGCTGTTTGAGACACAGCCAGTGATGCAGTGAGGAACCACAAGGCACTTGTATGAACCCTGTGTGGTTCACAGGAAGTGCAGTACCCTTGGGCAGAGCGTGGTTCTCCCTCCTCCTCTCTATCCACCTCTACATTCCTCCATGGCCCAGCTCTGCTGTGGCTTAAAGAATGAAGTATAGTTCTCCTCTCCTCTCCTCTCCTCTCCTCTCCTCTCCTCTCCACTCCTCTTTTCTCTTCTCCCACAGACTTGGAAAATAACTGTCTCAGCTAGACCGCCTTACAGAGAGAATGACACTTGAAAGGTGTGTGTGTGTGTGTGCATCTGCGTATCTTTGTGTCAGGTATTTATGTGGGTGTTTGTGGTTTTGCGTGTGTGTGCACGTGTGCTAAAAGGTTTTCTTAGGAAGACTCCTACTTGGAGCGAGGATACCAGCGGGAATTAAGCTGGATGGGGTCTCACTGTGTTTTTGGTGTGTGTGCGTGTTGTCTTGCTCATTTATATAATCACGTTTGAAATGCCCATCCTTCACACATAACCAGGGTAGGGACAACTTGCTCATGTGTTCAACTAAAACACACACATACACCCCCACTTGCACACCAAAAGTACACAATACACACATATTCAAAAGATTAGGAATGTAATGAAAGTTAAGTGTACAGGTAGACATGATGCAGTGCTAAACTGAACCCATGATGCACTTCAGCCATGACAAAACGTCACTCCGGTTAACTAGCTATCTGCATTGATATACACAGACACTCCCATCACCCATCCTCTTTCTTCCTCAAGTGCCTTACCAACACACACACATTAACATGCACACATGTGCACAAACAAAACAGACTGCCCCCCTCTCTCCCACTCCTCCCCTTCCTGACCCTCACCCCTCATTTCCATCTCTATGGTATCTCCCGTCAGCAGAGGGGGTGGTGCTGCGTTCTGACACCCACTGAATAAACCATGGTTCCCCCTCCCCTACCCCCTCCACCCCAACGCCTTACGTAACAGGCCCACTTTCACAGCCACACACTCACAGTTAGACTGCAGATAGCTACGGCTAAAAACGAACTAAGGCTATACTGGGGAGAGAGGGAGGAGGGGAGGCTGAGGAACAGGAGCGAGATGATGGAATGGGAGCAAGGGCTGAGAGGAGTAGAGAGGGGAGGGTAGAGAGAGTGAAAGGAGGGATGATGGGAGGAGGGGAGAGAGACGTAATAGGGACACACTGGGGAGAGAGAGGAGAGAGAAAAATGGGAGCAAGGGGGAAGGGTGAAATGAGGGAGTGAGAAGTGAGGTGGGGAAGGAGAGGAGAAGAGAGAGTAAAGATGGGAGAGTGAGGAGGCGGGGAAGGAGAGTTGAGTAAATATGGGAGAGAGAGAAGGAGGGGAAGGAGAGGAGAGTAAAGATGGGAGAGAGAGAAGGAGGAGGAGAGGAGAGGAGAGGAGAGTGGGTGGGTGGGTGGGTGGGTGGGATAGAAAAAGAAAGGCAGACAGACAGGGAGTAGGAGAGGTGAGATGAGAATGGAGAGCAGGGAGTGAGACAGACAGGTAGGGAGTGAGACAGACAGACAGGGAGTAGAAGGGGTGAGAGGAGAATGGAGAGCAGGGAGTGAGACAGGCAGGGAGTGATACAGACAGACAGGGAGTAGAAGGGGAGAGAGGGGAATGGAGAGCAGGGAGTGAGACAGACAGGCAGGGAGTGATACAGACAGACAGGGAGTAGAAGAGGTGAGAGGAGAATGGAGAGCAGGAGGAAATGGGTGAAGTTTGACTCAGAGAGAAAGGCAGTGAGAAATAAAGGTCTAGTCAGAGTGTAGGAAAGAGGGGGCTGGGAGAGAGGAGGATTCAGCTACCATGCTGCAGCTATTTAGAACCTCATTGAAAGCTTGGAGGCCACACAGAAACACAGGGAAAGTCTTTCTGCTCCAGATTAAAACACAGTAGGATACTACCAGAGAGGATTTGGACAATCTGTAGATGATACTGCCTGTTTTAGTTTGATTGACAATGTGGATTCAATCAAACACAAGAATAGTCATTACAACTTTTTCTGACTGTGTGTGTGTGTGTGTGTGTGTGTGTGTGTGTGTGTGTGTGTGTGTGTGTGTGTGTGTGTGTGTGTGTGTGTGTGTGTGTGTGTTTAGGTGCGGGCCCATGCAGATGTGCAGGAGCTGCGCCAGTGGCAGAGGGAGCTTAGGGAGGATAACCGTGACATCACCAAAACGGTCCAAGAGTTCTGGGCTCACCAGGAGAGCCGGGGTGAGAGAACACACGCACACGCACATGCACACACACACACACACACACACACACACACACACACACACACACACACACACACACACAGTCTTCTACAGAGCAGGCATTTGAAGTATCAGGATGGGGATGCTGCTGAGGAGAAAGTGAGTGAGGGAGGGAGAGAATGAGGGCAGGAGATAGAGAGAGGGGGGAAAAGATGGGAAGTGAAGGAGATGGAAAGAAAATGTCTGCAGGGTTCAGGATGTCTTTGTGTGACACAGAGAGAGAGGGAGGGGGAGGGTGATTGCACATCTTCAGAAAGAAGAGAGGGAGGCAGGAAAGAGAGAGAGAGAATGAGGGAGATGAAAGTGTATGTGTGTGTGTGTGTGTGTGGATAGTGTAGAGCAGCTGGGAATGTAGGCCCTATTCCAGAGAGAGAACCCTGAGCCCTTAATGGCTGACTGGCTGGCTATGTCCTTGACAACACACACACACACACACACTTTACAAATATTCACATGAACACACACAGATACACACTGGTACTGACACACACAAACATAACCACATGCTCAATACATACAGAAGCACTGATTACAATGCAAACACATACAAGCAGAAAACCTCTCCCTCACACACACACATACAAACAGATATGCTCAAACATACATACACACAGGTAGATGTTTTAACAACCCTGCACATAGCATATGTCTACCTTTGTTTTAGACACACAAACACTCCACTCACACAGACACATCTGTCTTTTCCACGTTGACCACCACGTTGACCACCACATTGACCACCACGTTGACCACCACATTGACCACCACGTTGACCACCACATTGACCACCACATTGACCACCACGTTGACCACCACGTTGACCACCACATTGACCACCACGTTGACCACCACATTGACCACCACATTGACCACCACGTTGACCACCACATTGACCACCACATTGACCACCACATTGACCACCACGTTGACCACCACATTGACCACCACATTGACCACCACATTGACCACCACGTTGACCACCACATTGACCACCACATTGACCACCACATTGACCACCACATTGACCACCACGTTGACCACCACATTGACCACCACGTTGAGACACACATTCCAAAACAACAAAGGTACACACCACACACATCCAAATAGCTGTGGAGCAGTGCACATTCTTACACTTCCCGGTACACAACACTCCTGCTGCGTGAAGCGAGGGCTGACCTGACATTCCAGCAGGGGGCCTGGGGAGCACAGAAACACAGCTGACCTTCTGTTCTCAATGGAGATGGAGAGCGGCCTCTCTCTCTCTAGCTCTCAGCATCAGCACCTGTTGTCAATGGAGACCTCTCACTAGTCTCTACCTCTCAACAGCAGCACCTGTTGTCAATGGAGACCTCTCGCTAGTCTCTACCTCTCAACAGCAGCACCTGTTGTCAATGGAGACCTCTCACTAGTCTCTACCTCTCAACAGCAGCACCTGTTGTCAATGGAGACCTCTCGCTAGTCTCTACCTCTCAACAGCAGCACCTGTTGTCAATGGAGACCTCTCGCTAGTCTCTACCTCTCAACAGCAGCACCTGTTGTCAATAGAGACCTCTCGCTAGTCTACCTCTCAACAGCAGCACCTGAATACATTATTCTCAATGGGGTTTGACTTCTGTTGTCAATGCAGACCTCTCTACCTCTTCAACATAAGCACCTGACTACTGTGTTCTCAATGGAGACCCCTCTCTCAACATCAGCACCACAGCTTTGTACAGTACTTGTGTGTGAGAGAGACAGGGAAAATATGAGTTAGAGATAGAGAGATGCAAATAGAAAGAGAGGGGGAATAGTGGGACTGGGGAAAGGGAGGAAGGGTGGATGGTAGAGACACAGAGACCTTGCTGGGACGTTTTTGCTGAAGTTGCAGTTTGGTTTTTTATGTTTTTCCCGTTGTTGTTTTTGGGAGTAATGAACCGAGAGCAGAGCAGCACACAGTGCAGTGTTACGGATGACACAAACCACAGGACAGAGAGAGAAGATGGGGGAGTGTGAGAGAGATGGAGAAGAGAGAGAGAAAGAGATATGGAGAGGAAGAGAGAGGGAGAGAAAGACCTGAAAGAGAGATAGATATGGAAGAGAGAGAGATGGGAGAGACATGAAAGGAGAAAATACATGTGATACAGCAGTTGCTGCCAGACTGATCTCATCTCACCCAGTACCATACCACACCCATTCCACCATTACACACTTCACAGGCTGAAACACAAGCACTGGAAATGACCTAAAGACCTCGCAGGCTGAAACGTTTAAAGATCTCGCCATTAGGGTTGTTGACGGTCATGGAATTCTGGATGCCGGTTATTGGTCAGTCAAGTGTCCGCTGTCACCGTTATAATCATTTGAATAGCACATGTTCTCCTCTACTCAGCTCCTGACTGCATGTCCGGCTGCTGCAGTGAGGGTGGACTCGTTGGCTACAACACCTTGCTTGTAGCCAACGACCTTGTAGCCAAGTTTTATCACGTTGTAAAGAGTCCATGTCACCACGGAAACAGACTCAACCACACGAATGCCCGGCCATCCTGTCTTCAGTCAGCTGTTCGTTACACACACACACACACACACACACACACACACACACACACACACACACACACACACACACACACACACACACACACACACACACACACACACACACACACACACACTGGTTATGGTGGTTATGGAAATTACATTGTCTGAAACATAAGCCCTGGAAATGACTAAGACTTAAACATTATCACTGGAAATTGACCTAAAGACATTCTAAAACATAAGCCCTGGAAACAAGCAGGAAAAACATTAATACTGAGGCGGTCTCATCCCTTGGTTTCCACAGGGTTCTCAGACATAGCCGCCACAAGTGGCGCTTGGAGGTCAGGGGTCAAGCGTCAGCTGACAGGTGCAGAGCTCAGCATGACATGAATCTATCTCCTTGTGTCCTTGACCTCCTCATTTATCATGTGAGGAATGTATCTCTGATGACGGTTCAGTGAACACGACAACATAACAAAGCTAGCTATATCCCATAGCTACAACAACAGGGCTGGGGTCAATTCCATTTAAATACAGGACGTAAACTGAATTTTAATACTTTTTGGGGTAAAATGTTAAATGTACTTCCTGTTTACTACCATCATTACCACAGTGTAAACATAGCAAACCATCATAAACAACATTGTGGCTGTGACACAAATTAGGTGTTCTCTGTGTTTGAGTATTGTAACTGGTGAAATATAAAGCACTATTCTATTCAAGAAAGCTTTGCATCTATGATGTCACGTCTATTGTCTATTACTGAGGCTAACAATAGAACAGGCCTGGCACCATGAGCTAGTGTACAAACCTTTGAATCGTGTGTGTGTGGATAAACTATGTTTGGTTTATTTTGTTCTATTCTTCCCTAGTGAGCTCAGCACTCAATGACCTCAGGGGGGACTCCACCACCCCTCAGACCCTTCAGCACGGCAGTGGATACTCCAACTCGGGCGTGTCCATCCAGGTGGTCTCCCCCACCCCCCAGAGCACCGTGGTCCACACCCCCACCTCCCAGATGAGTCCTGAGAGCACCGAGTCGCTGACCCCCAGCCTGCAGGAAGTAGAGGAGCTGACCAGTGAGGAGAGGACACTAACTGACTCACTGACTCTGCCCGAGGCTGCTGCTGATGTGGCCGCTGCTTTAGCCACCGCTATGGACGCCTTTTCTCCATCCTTAGGGAGCCACTGAAAGGCCATAGAGACGATGTGTGTCCCAAATGGCACCCTATTCCCTATCACAGGGCTGCCAAATCCTGGTCCTGGAGGGCAGAAATACTTCTGGTTTTCATCCCTTCCTTCTAATCGGGGACTAATTCAGACCTGGGACACCAAACAAACTACCAGCTAGAAACTAAAACCAGAAATGTTTTGTGTGTGTTCCAGGACCAGGATTGGGCAGCCCTGCCCTATATAGAGCATTACTTGACCAACTACCTGTCCCTCCATATTGTTTGTGTGGCTAGGGATCTTGCCTACTACGCCAACTGGTCAAAAGTAGTGCACCTTACAGGGAATAGAGTACTATTTTAGCAGAGCACGGCAGAGCATGACATCATCAATGTTATATCAACATCACCACATCACAGAGAATACACTTTTACACACTATTACTGACACACTACTGATGAAGAGTATAGATTGCACACTAATATTAGAAACCGTATCGATAAGTACTGTAAAGATGACTGGACACTGGTAGTCACTTAGCACAATGGCTTTGCTTCTAATCACCTCTCCTCCATAGCACATTGAAATACGATTGAAATATTTCCTGTATTTGTCACTTCCTTTTTCCACGAACAGGGTGATAATAATGCTTCGGCTCATGGTGATACAGGGTGATAATAATGCTTTGGCTCATGGGTGATACAGGGTGATAATAATGCTTTGGCTCATGAAACAGACAAATGTTTCCACTCAAAACAGGAATTAAGGTCAGAGAAAAGGGTGAGAGCAGATGAACAGAATAGCACGTTATTTTTTCCACATTAGCCTTGTGTTCTGGGAGTCAAGAAGCTGAATGACCCTGTTGATGGAAAGAGGAAGAGAAAGGGAGACCTGAGAAGAGTGATCTCTGTGACTGAGAGCAAGCTGATAAACACTACAGCAATAAAACACTGAAAATGACAAGATAGTGTGCTGTACTTTACTCCCTCAAGGACCTTTTAGAGACCATTGACAGTCCATTGGTTTCGAGAGTGTAATTCAGTGTATTGGCATTATATCCACTGTTATATGTCTGAGGGGCTTACCTGTAGAGACCCTGCTCTTGAAGGCCTCACAGTTTTAAATTGGACCAAATCACAGAGCAGAACAGCGGGGTGGCCCTGTGATGGACAGCTGTCTGGGCCAATCCTGACACAGCAGCCCCCAGAAGGCCCAGTCCAGGGAAGGGAGGGAGATGCATCTCAGTCAGTAGGTAATTGGATGCCTGGGGCATAGCTGCCACTGGGTTAGGGCGAGGCGATAAAACGGCTCATTTCATTTCGAGGACATTTGATAGGCCTGAGCAACCAGTGCTACACAGTAGGGCTTGGCTGGTTGGCTGGCTGGCTGGAAGCAGTGGGTCCTGTTGGTGAAACTGGATCACATAGCAGCGGGTAGGTAGCACTGGCATGAAAACTTTAGCTTGGTCTCAGATCTGTATGTGCTTTAGTCAACTCTGACTGGCTGAGGAATAATCTGGGGAGAAGGTAACTCTGTCTGAGGAGTAGTCTGGGGAGAAGGTAGCTCTGTCTGAGGAGTAGTCTGGGGAGAAGGTAGCTCTGTCTGAGGAGTAGTCTGGGGAGAAGGTAGCTCTGTCTGAGGAGTAGTCTGGGGAGAAGGTAGCTCTGTCTGAGGAGTAGTCTGGGGAGAAGGTAGCTCTGTCTGAGGAGTAGTCTGGGGAGAAGGTAGCTCTGTCTGGGGAGTAGTCTGGGGAGAAGGTAGCTCTGTCTGAGGAGTAGTCTGGGGAGAAGGTAGCTCTGTCTGAGGAGTAGTCTGGGGAGAAGGTAGCTCTGTCTGAGGAGTAGTCTGGGGAGAAGGTAGCTCTGTCTGAGGAGTAGTCTGGGGAGAAGGTAGCTCTGTCTGAGGAGTAGTCTGGGGAGAAGGTAGCTCTGTCTGAGGAGTAGTCTGGGGAGAAGGTAGCTCTGTCTGAGGAGTAGTCTGGGGAGAAGGTAGCTCTGTCTGAGGAGTAGTCTGGGGAGAAGGTAGCTCTGTTTGAGGAGTAGTCTGGGGAGAAGGTAGCTCTGTCTGAGGAGTAGTCTGGGGAGAAGGCGGAAGCACATACAGACCAGGCTATGACATCTTGGGGATCAGTCGACCTAGGAAAAGTCACATATAACGAAAACAATCCTTGGTCCGACTTTGTTTTCGTTATATATGTTACCCCTTGGTTCCATCTTTACGCAACATAATATTAAATATTACTTGTATGCTGATGATTTACAGCTGTACTTTCCTTTGGAGTGTGATGGCTGTTTATCTCTCACTAATTTTTATAAGTGCTTGACTGAGGTAAAGGGATGGCTAACAAATAATTGTTTACAATTAAATGAAGATAAGACTGAGTTTATTATGTTTGGGAACAAACAGCTTGGGAATAGTCTGGCTGGAAATTGTGGACTATTGTCCAATAATATGAGTTATGTGAAGAACCTCGGAGTATTTTTCGATTCTGAAATGCGCTTTGATCGTCAAGTTAATAGCGTCGTGAAATCATCTTTTTTTCAGTTGAGAAAATTGGCTAAATTAAAACCCATCCTTTTATACAAGGATTTGGAGATTGTTCTGCATGGACTATTGTAATGCTCTTTATCTAGGCATAAGTGAATCACTGGTTACTCGTCTTCAGTACGTTCAAAATGCTGCAGCGAGATTTTTAACAAATACCAGAAAACGAGATCACATAACACCTGTATTGATAACCCTTCACTGGCTACCTGTCAAATTTAGAATACAATACAAGGTATTAACGTTTGTTTTTAAAGCATTACATGATCGAGCTCCTGAATATATAAAGGACATGTTAATCCCATATCAGTCTCAACGTCATCTACGTTCTTCTCAGAACATGCTTTTAACCGTCCCACGATCTCGCTTGAGGCGTAGTGGAGATCGCGCCTTTTCTGTTGCGGCCCTGCACTTTGGAATGAGTTGCCGCTATCTTTGAAATCCTTGCCAAGCATAGGTACTTTTAAAAAGGACTTGAAGACTTACTTATTCCATCAAGCTTATGACGTTTGAATGGGTCTGAGAACTGTGAGTGATTATATGTTTGATTTAATGGTTTCATGTGTTGATGTTTTTTTAGTGTGTATTCTAGAGTTATTGTAATTTCTGTGTAACTTTGGAGTAATTTAATACCCATGGACAGCACTTTGGTCCATTTTAATGGTTTTGAAAGTGCTTTATAAATAAAGTTGACTTGACTTGACTTGACAATGCAACCTTTTTCTATTCTAATCAGGCCCCCAACTGTTATGGATATTAGTCCTTCTATACTAGGTATGTTATGGATATTAGTCCTTCTATACTAGGTACAGTGGGGAGAACAACTATTTGATACACTGCCGATTTTGCAGGTTTTCCCACTTACAAAGCATGTAGAAGTCTGTAATTTTTATCATAGGTAATCTTCAACTGTGAGTGACGGAATCTAAAACCAAAATCCAGAAAATCACATTGTATGATTTTTAAATAATTAATTTGCATTTTATTGCATGACATAAGTATTTGATCACCTACCAACCAGTAGGAATTCTGGCTCTCACAGACCTGTTAGTTTTTCTTTAAGACGCCCTCCTGTTCTCCACTCATTACCTGTAATAACTGCACCTGTTTGAACTCGTTACCTGTATAAAAGACACCTGTCCACACACTCAATCAAACAGACTCCAACCTCTCCACAATGGCCAAGACCAGAGAGCTGTGTAAGGACATCAGGGATAAAATTGTAGACCTGCACAAGGCTGGGATGGGCTACAGGACAATAGGCAAGCAGCTTGGTGAGAAGGCAACAACTGTTGGCGCAATTATTATGGAAAAATGGAAGAAGTTCAAGAAAATGGAAGAAGTTCAAGATGACGGTCAATCTCCCTCGGTCTGGGGCACCATGCAAGATCTCACCTCGTGGGGCATCAATGATCATGAGGAAGGTGAGGGATCAGCCCAGAACTACACGGCAAGACCTGAAGAGAGCTGGGACCACAGTCTGAAAGAAAACCATTAGTAACACACTACGCCGTCATGGATTAAAATCCTGCAGCGCACGCAAGGTCCCCCTGCTCAAGCCAGCGCATGTCCAGGCCCGTCTGAAGTTTGCCAATGACCATCTGGATGATCCAGAGGAGGAATGGGAGAAGGTCATGTGGTCTGATGAGACAAAAATAGAGCTTTTTGGTCTAAACTCCACTTGCCGTGTTTGGAGGAAGAAGAAGGATGAGTACAACCCCAAGAACACCATCCCAACCGTGAAGCATGGAGGTGGAAACATCATTCTTTGGGGATGCTTTTCTGCATAGGGGACAGGACGACTGCACCGTATTGAGGGGAGGATGGATGGGGCCATGTATCGCGAGATCTTGGCCAACAACCTCCTTCCCTCAGTAAGAGCATTGAAGATGGGTCGTGGCTGGGTCTTCCAGCATGACAACGACCCGAAACACACAGCCAGGGCAACTAAGGAGTGGCTCCCTAAGAAGCATCTCAAGGTCCTGGAGTGGCCTAGCCAGTCTCCAGACCTGAACCCAATAGAAAATCTTTGGGAGGAGCTGAAAGTCTGTATTGCCCAGCGACAGCCCCGAAACCTGAAGGATCTGGAGAAGGTCTGTATGGAGGAGTGGGCCAAAATCCCTGCTGCAGTGTGTGCAAACCTGGTCAAGAACTAAAGGAAACGTATGATCTCTGTAATTGCAAACAAAGGTTTCTGTACCAAATATTAAGTTCTGCTTTTCTGATGTATCAAAAACTTATGTCATGCAATAAAATGCAAATTAATTACTTAAAAATCATACAATGTGATTTTCTGGATTTTTGTTTTAGATTCCGTCACTCACAGTTGAAGAGTACCTATGATAAAAATTACTTCTACATGCTTTGTAAGTGGGAAACCCTGCAAAATCGGCAGTGTATCAAATATACAGTGGGGAGAACAAGTGTTATGGATATTAGTCCTTCTATACTAGGTATGTTATGGATATTAGTCCTTCTATACTAGGTATGGTATGGATATTAGTCCTATACTAGGTATGGTATGGATATTAGTCCTTCTATACTAGGTATGTTATGGATATTAGTCTTTCTATACTAGGTATGTTATGGATATTAGTCCTTCTATACTAGGTATGGTATGGATATTAGTCCCTCTATACTAGGGTGTTATGGATATTAGTCCTTCTATACTAGGTATGTTATGGATATTAGTCCTTCTATACTAGGTATAGTATGGATATTAGTCCTTCTATACTAGGTATGGTATGGATATTAGTCCTTCTATACTAGGTATGGTATGGATATTAGTCCTTCTATACTAGGTATGGTATGGATATTAGTCCTTCTATACTAGGTATGTTATGGATATTTGTCCTTCTATACTAGGTATGTTATGGATATTAGTCCTTCTATACTAGGTATGTTATGGATATTAGTCCTTCTATACTAGGTATGGTACGGATATTAGTCCTTCTATACTAGGTATGGTATGGCTATTAGTCCTTCTATACTAGGTATGGTATGGATATTAGTCCTTCTATACTAGGTATGGTACGGATATTTGTCCTTCTATACTAGGTATGTTATGGATATTAGTCCTTCTATACTAGGTATGGTACGGATATTAGTCCTTCTATACTAGGTATGTTATGGATATTAGTCCTTCTATACTAGGTATGGTACGGATATTAGTCCTTCTATACTAGGTATGGTATGGATATTAGTCCTTCTATACTAGGTATGGTACGGATATTAGTCCTTCTATACTAGGTATGGTATGGATATTAGTCCTTCTATACTAGGTATGGTACGGATATTTGTCCTTCTATACTAGGTATGTTATGGATATTAGTCCTTCTATACTAGGTATGGTACGGATATTAGTCCTTCTATACTAGGTATGTTATGGATATTAGTCCTTCTATACTAGGTATGGTACGGATATTAGTCCTTCTATACTAGGTATGGTATGGATATTAGTCCTTCTATACTAGGTATGGTATGGATATTAGTCCTTCTATACTAGGTATGGTACGGATATTTGTCCTTCTATACTAGGTATGTTATGGATATTAGTCCTTCTATACTAGGTATGGTACGGATATTTGTCCTTCTATACTAGGTATGTTATGGATATTAGTCCTTCTATACTAGGTATGGTATGGATATTAGTCCTTCTATACTAGGTATGTTATGGATATTAGTCCTTCTATACTAGGTATGGTATGGATATTAGTCCTTCTATACTAGGTATGGTATGGATATTAGTCCTTCTATACTAGGTATGGTATGGATATTAGTCCTTCTATACTAGGTATGGTATGGATATTAGTCCTTCTATACTAGGTATGGTATGGATATTAGTCCTTCTATACTAGGTATGGGAAAGGGTGTGGGGTAGTACTGCACTTCAGAGAGGTTACCTGCAAGACTGAAGATCTGTATTTATTTTATTTGGCCTATACTGTATATCTGTCAATGTCACCTCCCAGTGACGTATTGACAAACCAACTGAACAGCTTCCACACAGCAATGTTCAATGTCTGGAACAGAGTGTAAGGAGCAGTGGACAAATCAGTCTTTATACCGGTCACTTTAGGGTCCCAGTAATTCACTACGGACTCTATAGTGGTCGTAAATTACCACGGCACCCGCACCCTAGTCCATACATAGTGCACTACTTTTGACCAGAGCTCTATGTAGGGAACAGGGTGCCATTTGGGACGCTTTGGGACAGAGCTCCAGTAGGCCTGTTCTTGTTTAGAAATAAAAACATGATCCATCGAAAGAGTTAACTACAAACATGACACTTTATTGAGCGTTTGCCTGAATAGGTTACAGAAACAGAGATTTAACTGTTTTTTCCTTCTAATCAGGGGAAACATAGTTCCATGCATGCTGCGTCACAGCTGTGAAAACCAATACCACCCCCGATGGATGCCCCGAATGGAACAGTCCGAAGGCAAGACATTTCAGGAGTGGACAAGTCAAGGACATATTAAGCCCAGACAGGAGGGGTGTTTACAAATGGGGCTGCCCAGGGGGGGAAAAACTAACTTGATGGAACAGTAGTATGTGCAAAATCTCACCCTAATTTGTTCATAGCATCTATATAAACACAGAGATGATTTCGTATAGATTTCCTTCCAAACTGGCAGGGGGTCCAGTATTTGGGTATTCTGATGATGTCACAAGCAACTCCAATAGGTTATTTGTGGGCCCTTTGGTCTATTTTGGACCCTATCCCCTACAGTTTCTCTCTCAAAAATATGATTTGTCACATGACCTTGACATAAATATAATTAGTATTTAACAGTACATCTGAGAGAAAGGTATTTACATGTATAAATGGTGATGAGCATGCACAGATAGGTAGTCATCAACGAGTGCAAAAAATCTACTTTTACTTTTTTTTTTGTACTCCACATTGAGTGAAAACATCACAAGATTGAAGAATTGAAACCCGCCCCTCTTCGGTTCTGGAAGAGTGAATCTCCACAGTTGTTCCTTGCTTGTTGTCCACCCACAGCCCTGAGGACAGGACCCGTATTCACAAAGAGTCTTAGGGTAGGAGTGCTGATCTAGGATCAGGTCTCTCCTGTCCATATAATCTTATTCAGTATTATCTAAAAGGCAGAACTGATCCTATGCCAGCACTCGAAGGCCTGTAGCCTGTCCCACTGGAGCCTGGCACAGTGCAGTCAGAACGGGCCTGGGTCTGGTCCGGAGAGGCCCGAACAAAGCCTGCCCTGGCATACAGCGCTGTGGGTTAGGGCCATAGACAGAATATCCAATCTTGCAATTCTATTTCTATGGTTAGGCCTACATGTAGTGCATGCCTACCTACCCATCAGTGGAGGCTGGTGGGAGGTGCTATAGGAGGACAGGCTCATCAAACACATGGAAACCATGTTTGACTCCATTAATTATATTCCAGCAACTACAATGAGCCTGTCCTCCTATAGCTCCCCCCACCAGCCTCCACTGATACCTACCCCCAGTGAAGGGCCATCCTGTAACCCAATGACACAGGATTACACTAAATTACCCTTGGGGTCATACCATCTCTGGCCATCAGTGGGGGTCATAGGTCATAGATCAGAGGTTATTCTACCATCACTGCTCTGCTCTCTGCATCACCCTATAATATCACAGACACCGTAGTCATTATCTATGGTGCAAAACAACACAGTTTTTTTTGATTAGCATTATGCAACGAATGTCATATCTCTGAAAAATGTAATACGTTTCCCCATATAATAAAACTGTTACAGCAGACAGTGAAACATGTCTTGACGGAGGATACTGTATAGGAGATTTCCAAGGTTGTTGTGAGAAGGGACAAACCACACCCAAAGTTAGCTAGATCCCTCACAGACAGACCGTTGTATGTTTTTGAACGTTAATAATTGAATAAAATGAAATTAAAAACATGGCTAGCATCTTCAAAACTGTTTTAAAATACTAGTTAAAAATAACAAAGACACCAGCAAGAGCAAAAGAAAAAAGCTATAAGACAATATTAAATAATATAAATCCAGTCACAAATCCAATAAAATAAAAACATTATTTCAGTAGTCAGATGTCCAGTGGTTTATATAATAATATATTAGGCTGGTGTCTTTAGAAAATCGTCATCTACAGTAAAAAAGTAAACCTAATCAGCACTACTATATACAGTACACAGCGTGTCTCTCTCTTAGGGGAGAGCTGGTAAGTATGTAAGGGAAAGGGAGACTGAAAACACAGACCTTGCTGTAACACAAGAGTCTTTCTTGGCACAGAAACGGTAGATACCAGCACAGACGGACGAGAGGAGAGGAGGGAGAGAGGCTTCTCAAAGATAAGGAGAACAGCATAAAGTAGTACTGCCTTTCCCACGGACAGACACACACACACACACAGACTGTACACACACACACACACTGGGGAAAGAGGCATTTTGTCACACAGATATACGGGGGCTGATGGGGGGGGGGTCAAAGCGATGTAGCCGTCACAGACTATTGTAACCCCTCAGGACTGGCTCCTCCCTTCCTCTCTCTTTAATTACCCATCCCCCTTTCCTTCTCCAGTCCTCCTCACAGGCTCTCACAGTATACTATATCTGATCATTCACAGGGACCAGGACACCTGCTGTTCCAGACCCCAGTCAGGGCTCATCTATATATAGGCTGACTGTCACAGTATGGGTTTATGTATCTGGAGCTGACCAAGATGTCTGGAACTCTGGATCCATTTCTCAGGCTCACTGGATGTCTGGGGCTGTGTATTGTAGTTGTATGTCCTCCCAACACTGATAAAATAACACAGACGCACACACACACACACACACACACACACACACACACACACAGATAGAACATGTTTATATCTCTGTGCGCACACGCACACTTTTGAAAAAAACATAACAGTAAAAGGGAACACCATCTCCTCCTTGCCGACCCATTTCTCTCTGAAATAAAATGACAGTTGGTTCAGTCCTGCTGGTTCAGAAAGTGCCTGTGGTCACAGGAGAACGTGGTGGGAAAACATAGCCTGTCTGACCTACATACACAGACCCATTGACTGACACCCTGTCTATCCAATCAGGATCCCCGGATTCCCCCGGATCCTACTGTTCGTCCAATAGCAGCTTAGCTCTGTCCTCCAGGCGCTAGGTGAGCTGGATAAGTGTATAGTAGTTTGTGGTCGTATTGTGGTTATGGTTGGTTGGAGCGCATCCTGGGTGGGTTCACAGTCTGGGGTTAGTTCTCCATGCAGGTGGAAAGACTAGATGAATGAGTCCAGGTTACTCAGTAGAAGTGAGTCCCGGTTACTCAGTAGACGTGAGTCCAGGTTACTCAGTAGAAGTGAGTCCAGGTTACTCAGTAGAAGTGTCCTGGTTACTCAGAGGGAAGGGGGGGTGGGTGGGGAGGGGTTAGGGGTGGTGGAGCAGAACAGTGTTAAGACAAGGAGGATTTTGGTTTTTGGGGTCCAGAGTCTTGGAGTAGAGCCAACACACACACACACACACACACACACACACACACAGGTAACTGACAAAATAATGGAAACACTTGAGTAAATGAGGTAGGGATGGGCACGGTTATTTGGATATTCAAATGTCTGAATGAACTTTAGTATTTGAATACTTGCGAGAATATTCATTTTTGAAGGAAACGACAAGGCTGTCTAAATTAAATTATCTATGTGACATTGCTACACACAAGGATATGCCATGGCCTTTGAAATTCTTAATTCAATAAAACAACAATCTATTGAATGTAGTTTTTATGACAAAGTATATACTGTAGTAGCCTACACGGGTTTCACGTATTTGTTGTTATTGTCGGGCCAATCAAAGTGGCAGTGTCTAGAGTCAGTGGCTCCATATGTAGTAAGCAACGTGGGAGATCTCTAATTAATGGAACATGGAATTACAATTACAGAATTAAGTTAGTTAAATGAGAAGGAGTAGGCTACAACTATGAGCAACCATCAGGTAGGCTGTTGTTTAATCTGAATGGAGTTGTTGTAGACAAGGACGGGAAACACAGCAAAATAGCCTTAATTACTTTTAGCCTAGATTGCTAGCTAGCTGGCTAACATAGCTGGCTATCTAAGCTAGCTTCTTTACATCAATTTGATGCAGTGAGGACAGGCACTACCAGATGGGATGATCGATAACCTACAGAGTCTGTATGGCTACTCTCTCTCGTAAAACTCACCGGCTCCTGCCAATCACACTGCTGCAAGCAAGAGGCACGAAAGTCACGCAGGCTGCGCAGCAATCCAATTCCCAAGTTTAAACAACTTGACTATCCGGATATGCCCCCCAAAAATCATGTTATTATTCTAATTATTTCAAATGCCCATACCTAAAATTAGATATTGAAAGCAGGTGCTTCCACACAGGTGTGGCTTCTGAGTTAATTAAGCAATTAACATCTGATCATGCTTAGGGTCATGTATAAAAATGCTGGGCTATTTTTTTTATTTTGGCTACCATGGCTATGCCCCCATAGGATGACACAAGATCTCAACCCAATTGAACACTTATGGGAAATTCTGGAGCATAGTGTTTTCCATCACCATTAACAAAACACCAAATTATGGAATTTCTTGTGGAAGAATGGTGTTGCATCCCTCCAATAGAGTTCCAGACACTTGTAGAATCTATGCCAAGGTGCATTGAAGCTGTTCTGGCTCAACGCCGTATTAAGACACCTTATGTTGGTGTCTCCTTTATTTTGGCAGTTACCTGTATGTACACACGCTAGAGAGGTTGGAGTTTAAGTCATACTTGTCCGTGTGTTATTCTATTGTGTGCTGTGTGATGAGCTGTGGTGAAGTACAGGGCTGTAAGGTGTCTCTACCACACCTACAGGCGGATGGAGGACAGAGAAAAACATTCTGCTTTAGAACAGTTTTTCACGAAATAAAACAACACAGAGCAAATATCTCAAGAGGGAGAAAGGTTTCACAGTTTTTCAGAAGTTATATAGTGGCTTAGTAGTCTCATGGGAGTCACACGTCTCCCAGATGGAAATGGTCTCCACAGCATTTGCAGCCAAAATAGGGTTATAATTAAGTTTAATATATCCTACATAGATTTAACTTCAAAACTACCAGTAATGTTTTGATCTGTCCTCCATACCGGCTCTCCCCCCTCAGTCACACTCCTTCAGTGTTTGGTTGGTGTGTTTGATTAACACAGGGTGGGTGGTGTGTGTAAGCCCTCAGTAAGTCATCAGTTGAACTGTTTCTTTCTGTCTGGGGGGGGGGGGGTCCTGATGGTGTCCATGTTATAGTTCTCTCTAGGTTACTCCTCTGTCCAAAGACCCTTCATCCCTTCTTCCTCACAACATTCTTCCTTCCTCTCATCCTTTTCTTCTCCTGTTCCTCACCACAGCTGCCGCCCCGTATAGGTTGGGGGTGCGGAGGGGACCTGTGAAAGGAGGGAGAGAGAGAGAGAAAGAGATGGGATGTCAGTTTGGTAATATACACTGTTTCAAGTTGAGAGAGACACCCACGCAAACACACACACACACACACACACACACACACACACACACAGGGAAAGGTCGCATTTTGAATATGTAGGCCTGTATCACATCTTCTAAAACCCCCTCTCCACTTTTTCTCTCGATTCAGTCAGTGTCAACAGCTAGTCCTTCTCGTTAATGCAGGAGAGACCATCATCTCCTTTCCTTTCCCTACTCCCTACTAAAGTACATGAATACCACTCTGATGTAGGTGGCAGGTCTAAGAGCAGAATACTGGGAGTGAGACCATTTGGTTCACAGGGAAACGTTCCCAGAGCGTTAGCTGGACGGTGACTCAGTGCTTTCTGGCTGTTTTCTAGTTCCAGATTCTGCCTCTAATGTGGGTGGCAGGTGTCCGAGCAGAGACTGGGAGGGAGCCATTTCAAAACGTTCCCAGAGCGTAAGCTGTTTGATCAGCGCTTTTCTGGGTGCCTGGCTCCAGATTCTGCCAGGTCGGCAGGGTTGATTTATAGTGAGGTGATTGGAGGGTAGTCACTTGCGCCAGGGAGCTCATCCATCCATCCTGGGGCTATAAAGGGCGTGACTGGGCCGGGGACACAGCTGCATCACTCACACTGGAGAGATGGCCCTAGTCTGCAGCCCAGTGAACCCACTCCCTCACACACACACACACACACACACACAATACTGTATACATTCAAGGTGTGTATATGTGTTGTGTATATGTGGCTTCATATCTAATATGTGTGGCTTTCTTGCGCAGAATAATAGAGTTTGTATACCTGTGAATGGTAGTGTATGACAGGTGTGTATCTGTGTGTAAACATGTGTGCTCACTGCCCAGTTGAGTGACTGTATGTTTCTGTATTATGTGCAAGTGTCTACACTTGCTCAGGATCATAATGAGAGTTTTAATAGAGTTTGTGAATGGATGTGAAGCGTGGTCGGATGTGTAAACGTACAATATGAGAACTCACCGCTCCCCCATTCAGGATCATGGTCATCTCAGTGGGCTGGTACACGTTGCTGCGGAAGGGGGCACTGGGTCTGGGCACTGTGTTGCCATTATGATTACCTCCACTCCTCAGACCTGGCACAGCAGAGGAACAACGTTATTCTCTTATTTTGTCTCAAACACACTCATTCATGCATCCTACATTAAGATAGACACAGGAACAGATGTCCAATCTGTACTTCTAACACACATGCTGTACAGGCACTGCTTGTACCACCACTACAAGAACCACCGCTCTTATATAGTTATTTTTAGCCCAGTGTGGTAATATCACTGAGTCACAATGTTCTACATCCAACCCCATACACAGAAACATGCATGTAAAACCTCAGTAGTGCTGTACTGAGATCGTAAGCATGAATTTTAATGCACATTTGAAAGTCAATGTCTCGGTCACCTGCAGTGTTTTCATCAAAGCCGTAGCCCTGGTTCTCCGCAAACTGCCTGTGTGAGAGGGGGATGTCCTCGTCGAAGCTGGTCTCCCTCATGCGGGATGGGGCCTGAGACGTGTCAAAATAGTCGGGGGCGGAGGGTTGCGGCGGGGGGCGGAGACAGGAGTGTGCCTCGGGAACGGCGTGGAACAGGAGGAGGAGCCAACCCTGCGCCACCAGCGCTATCGCTAACGCTGGCTCGTCCCAGTCCGGGGACCGCCCCAGCCAGGCGTTACCGTAGAGATAGAAGCCCACCCAGGCAACCCAGAGGAGGAGGGACAACAGACAGGCGGCGAGCAGCCAGATCGCGTTACAGCGCCACTGCCAGGTCTTCCCACAGAGAGCAAAGGAGGCCGCCCCCAGCGCGGCTAGCAGTAGCGCAAGCACATAGCTACAGGCTAAGGAGAAGTCCAGAGGCAGGTACTGGCAGGCCGCTCTGCCCTCCCTGAGCACCGTGAGCAGGAGCCACTCGGCGGCGATGATTCCCTGAACGGCGCTCAGCCCAAGGGCCAGGCCGGTCAGAGCACAGCTCCCCGGGCTCCGGCGTTCGCGGCCCAGCCTCCGGAGACGCACACCTTGCACCAGCAGACAGGAGAAGCACAGAGCGAAGAGCAAGCCCCAGAGGGCACGGCGCAGGAGACACAGCTGCTCATCACGCTCGATGAGGTAGGCGAAACTGAGGCCAAACAGGCCTACAATGCCCAGGAGCAGGAGGAGGATGGGTCCCACGCCGCTGCGCTTCTCCGCTTCACTCACGTGGTGTAGTCGGCAGAGGATGATCAGGCCCAGTAAAATTGCCGCCAGGGCGCCGCCGGCCGCTGCAGATTCGACCGCCACGCCCCAAACAGAGTCCAGGTCGCAGAGGAGGGTGTAGGGGCGCACCGGGCCCCAGCCACAACCCCGGGGCACTGCCGACAAGTCCTCATCAGGGTCCTGGGAGGAACCATGCTGGACCACGGAGAGGAGGAGGAGGAGGACAGGGAAGAATGCCATCTCTGAGAGGAGGAGGGAGGAGAGAGGGAAGAGAAACAGTGAGTAATTTCTGGAACAAAATGTGCAAAGTGAAACTAAATGTTAGTGTTGCGATGTGACAAGCAAATCGTCTACTGTAAATCTGGCTGCATTTTTTTATGAAACAAAAGTGATCAGTGTGTGAGTGACAGTGCATGTATATGGAAGCGTTATCCACACCCACGCTTCCTGTATCCGCAACAACAGGATCACAGTGACTCTCTACTTCCATCCTGTAAATGGTCAGAGGTCAACACACAGCCAAGAGGCTCCATACCAACATCACACGCTGATAGCTTCAACATACGTACATATACACTGACTACACCAATGCATGCATGCACACACACAAAATGATTACAGCAGCATCAACTAGATACTTCCAAAACAAGAGCAATCCAGTAAACAAACCATTCACATGGCTTTACCATGAAAGTGAAAGTCTGTGAATGGAAATGTACTTGTTTTGAAACGAGAACATTGAGTTACCGGTAGTCTTTATTACATCAGTATCCACAGACAGAGTCATATTCAGAGAAAACAATGCCCACTGTCTGAGCGGACGTGGGAAGGGATGTAGGATCATATCAGCGGAGGCTGGTGGGAGGAGTTATAGGAGGACAGGCTCATTGTAATGGATGGAATGGAATTAATGGAACGGCATCAAACGTGGTTTCTACATGTTTGATGTGTTTGACACCGTTCCATTAATTCCATTCCATCCATTACAATGAGCCTGTCCTCCTATAACTCCTCCCACCAGCCTCCACAGGATCATATATATGACAGAAAGAGAAGCACAGGGATTCTCCTGTACAGACAGAGGAGCATACAGCATCATGTTGTTTAGGTAAGACAAAATGCACACACACACACACACACACTTTTAAAGTGAAGATCTTCAGAAAGCATTGACAGCCAGAGTAGTGCTACTGAGGAAATCAATATGGCCTCACAGTGACTGTCTGTTTCTCCATCCCATTAACTCCCTTTTTGTCCATTCTTCATAAGGCGATCCCTCATGAGTCTCTACAGAGACAACGAACATACTGTAGGATCAGTATCTAAGGCTGTATCTTAGTCAACAACAACTGTCTGGTCCCTTTCCAACACAACACGTCACACACTGACCTTTCAGACATACTTTCCTATTCGCCTCATACAATCAATAGCACTGCAACCATCACCACGTGTCACTCTAATATACACAACCACACAAATACAACACAGACCCTACACAACCCTTTCACCCTGTTCACACTATCATGCCAACCCACACCAAACTGTGCTGGCTGACATAAGGCTCAGTAATGGGAAAAGCCCTTTGGTTAGCTTTAATTAGGTCTGGCTTTGGAAATAACCTGTGGGTCGCTGATAGTGGTGGTGGGTTCCAAAAGAGAAAAAGATTAAACCCAATTTTGGATTCACGAATGTTGGCATTAAACCCCTCTATCAGGGTGTTGGTTCGCTCCAAGGCAGCTTAGACTAATTCAGATTACAGACAGCTTTATGAGTGTCGAGGATATCTGGTGCAGCAAGCCTTCCAGCCACCGTCTTTATAAGCATGGCTATGCTATATCTGCTTCTAGGTGCAATAAATAGACAGTAACATAATATTTACATCAGTGGCGGTCGGTACCATTTAAGATTAGGGAGGACAATTAAAAAAAATGTATGAGCATGGCCTTACTTCTATTACAGCATACTGGATGACTGTCATTCATATTCCATTCACCCAGTTCAATGTAACATCAACAGGTTTAGGCTACTACATGATACTCAAACTTTCCCTATACCCATCATGAAGTTGCTATAAGCTAGCCTACGAATTAAAGTTTATAACGTAGGTGCACAGGTTGACTGGAGTAATCAAGGTGACAGACAGTTACACATTCAGTACCCCATCTAGCTGATCTAGGGTATAATCATTAGTCCAAACAGTTGCAAACAATAGTTTCTATTGGACACATTCAGGTAGGTTTATCCCCGTTTCGTTAGCTTCCGTTTAAGAAACTTTTTTTCAACAGAATCGGCGGAATGAATACACCCCTGATCACCCACACACATAGATCACTTTCATAGCAGCCACATACAAACAGCATCATCACTTGCTTGTTGTATAATTCTTTCTCGCATCAACGCGCTCTCCTCCTCTCACCTTTTTCCTTCACTTGTGGACTTCAGTGCACAGCACATCAGCTGTCTGTGACCAGGCAAACAAATCTTTCCAAGCCAAACCTTCATACCACCGTAACCGCTCATCGTTGTCAATGTCACCATATTAGCTAACGTCGTAGTCAAAATAGCTACTATAACTAACATGTTAGCAAACCCACTACAATCAAGCAGTAAAGTATACAGCAAGCAGTTTAGCAGTTACACTGGCGGGCCCCGGTGGCAATAAATTAATACAACCGAAAGCTTACCTTGACTTGGAGTTCCTTTGTTGGATAACTAACTAACAAATATAATTCCTCTCTGTTTGAGCAGGTTAAATTAGCTAGCTGCATTAGCTAGCTAAGTAAGTGAAAGCTGCTTCTCCTTAATTTTTGAAGAAATTAATTTGTTCAAAACTGTTGTCTATTGTCTTTCTCTCTCTCCGAGTCACCTACTCACCACATTTAATGCACTGCAGTGCTAGCTAGCTGTAGCTTGTGCTTTCAGTACTAGATTCATTCTCTGATCCTTTGATTGCATAACCCAGCAGCGCTTCAGCTGACAGACGGATGGCCTGACATTCTCCTGTAGAATTCTCTGATACAGAGCAGAATTCATGGTTCCTTCTATTAAGGCAAGTCGTTCAGGTTCTGAGGCAGCAAAGCATCCCCAAACCATCACATTACCACCACCATACTTGACCGTTGGTATAAGGTTCTTACGCCTTGAACACACCGATAGTGTCATAGTGTGCAACAAAAGTTCAACATTCACCTTCTGCTACCATTTCTGTCAATCCGTTCAAGCATACAGTTTGACGCATACCTTCGACAAAACCAATGTATGCACCACACAATGCACCATAGAACATTTTCCCAAGAGTCTTGATGATCATCCAGGTGCTTTTGGGCAAACTTGAGTGAACAGTTGGATGAGATGGATCCCAAAATAATGAGGGATACAAAGTGTAATGAAAGCAGATGCTTCCACACAGGTGTGGTTCCTGAGTTAACTAAGCAATTAACATCCCATCATGCTTAGGGTCATGTATAAAAATGTTGGGCAGGCCATTATTTTTGCTACCATGGCTATGCCCATATAGGATGGCAATGCCCCCATCCAAAGGGCACGAGTGGTCAATTAATGATTTGATGAACACTAATGGGAGATTCTGGAGCGGCGCTTGACAGCATTTTCCATCACAATTAACAAAACACCAAATGATGGAATTTCTTGTGGAATAGTTGCATGCCTCCAATAGAGTTCCAGACACTTGTAGAATCTATGCCAAGGTGCATTGAAGCTGTTCTGGGTTGTGGTGGCCCAACGCCCTATTAAGACACTTTATGTTGGTGTTTCCTTTAATTTGAAGTTACCTGTAGGTTGAAGTTGTTCCTAACCACCCATTCAGTGTCAATGTTTTATCGTCCATCAATTGGTTAAGGTTTGGAGTGGTGGCTGGGTTAAGGTTAGGAGTGGGGACTGGGGTTACTTCTACCTTGAGCCCTCTCTTGCAGGCAGGCACGTTTCAAACCAAGGTCGAATGTGTGTGAGGGACAGGAGGCGTGCTTGTGGTAAATCCTGGGCTCAAGGCCCACAGGGGTCACTGCGGTTAGGGGTGAGATGTCAAGCCTTGACACCCGGCCTGCAGCTCTGACTGATTGGCTTGAGATAAAAGTTGCAGCTTAACGACAGATCTAGGATCAGATTACCTAACCTCCAATCCTGACCTTAACCATTAGGGGGGTGAGGAATAACCTAGATCAGTGGGCACCTGGCCTGTTGCTTGAGTGATTGGGAAACAACAGCCCATATGGTTGCCATATTGTAGGCCTAGTAGGTAGTTCTTCAGCTAACACATTTTGGTTCCCAGAACATTCAGGGAACATTGTTTTTAGGCTGTCGGATGTTCTATGTTAGCTGGGCTAATGTCCCAAGAGGCATTCCAATCACAAAATGTTGGTTCTCAGAACATTCTGGGAAAAAACTGTTGGTTGTGGGAACGCTCTGTGTTAGCTGGGGGAATGTGTCAAGTGGGTTCAGAGTCATTATTTAAGCAATGCTATTTTTGCATTTTTAAAAACACAGGGCTTGTTTACGACTTTGGTGCATTGTGATTTGTCAAGTATGCCCAGGGCACAGAGAATACATGTGAAAGTGTGTGTGTGTGCTCATTTGTTTAATAGCTGCATAAACTTACCCTCAGTTAATTAAACAACCCTGAATCCCTTCCTAAGCCCCAATAATAACTCAAATTCATCCTCCTCATCTCGCTCTCATCCTTCTCTTTCCTCCATAAACCTTCAATCCCTCTCTTTCCGCCTTGCCTTGTGCTGTAGCAGCAAACAACCGCTGGTTACCACTGGGTTACATTAACATCAATCAGCGCTTCCACAAGAATGAGTCAACTAAGCATGGTGTTAGCTCTATTCTCACACACACACACACACACACACACACACACACACACACACACACACACACACACACACACACACACACACACACACACACACACACACACACACGCAAACACACACACACGCAAACACACGCAAACACACACACCCCTGAACACGGTGCTAACTATTCATACACACGCACACGCACACACACACAGACACACAAAGACACACACACACATGCAGGCAAACACACACACCCCTAAACACGGTGCTAACTCTATTCATACACACACACACGCACACGCACACACACACACGGATGTAAGGACACACACACACAGCTCTCGTTGCTGTGTTCACTCCTAAGTCCTCACACCATGTTTTGTTCTGGCAGAGCCCCTGATAACCATGGTTACGCCCCGTCTCTGAAAAGACAGGAGCGAGAGAGGGAGGGAGGACAGGACAGAGGGGGTTCACTCATCCCCACAGAACCATGCAGACTGCTGTTTCCTCTCCCTCTCCCTCTGGCTCTGCTTTGTGACAGGGAATGGAAACCACACTGCGTAGCTGTAGTGTAGAGAACAGGCTCCGAACATAGAGTAAGAAACAGGTAGTGATGCTGAGTTTCACTCACTCACTCACTCACTCACTCACTCACTCACTCACTCACTCACTCACTCACTCACTCACTCACTCACTCACTCACTCACTCACTCACTCACTCACTCACTCACTCACTCACTCACTCAATCTAGCACAGATGGCTTCCACTGTGTAGATAGATAGATAGATAGATAGATAGATAGATAGATAGATAGATAGATAGATAGATAGATAGATAGATAGATAGATAGATAGATAGATAGATAGATAGATAGATAGATAGATAGATAGATAGATAGATAGATAGATAGATAGATAGATAGATAGATAGATAGATAGATAGATAGATAGATAGATAGATAGATAGATAGATAGATACTTTATTGATCCCCCGGGGGGGACATTTCTTTGTCAAGCAGCTACAACAAAACACAGGGCAGGTGCAAAATGCCACAACGAAAGTACACAAAAGACAGATACACGGTACATGATACATAGAGCGGCAGTATGAAAAAGTATAGAAATACAAGATATCTGGAGTGCAAAAAAGTGGTTGGCTGAATATGTACACTATACATTGGTGGATGTTGGATGGTTAACTATACTGTACAGGTCGATGGCAGAGAAATACTTCAGTAGCTAAAAATGCGTATGTTATGAGCGAGGGTAATAATAGTTTACTTAATAGACAGACTGGCTAAATGAACAGGTAAGTGAACATTTTGCATGGTTAAATTAGCTGTACAGGTAAGTATACAGTTATATTAACAGATAAGTGAATACTTGCATGGTTACACAAACTGTACAGGTAAATGACAGGTAGAGATACTTTAATAGCTAAATGTGTGTATGATATAATTTGCGGTAATAACAGTAATTCCCTTAAAATACAGTCCTTAGTGTGCAGGGTTTAATTACAGACAACTGCACGTATTGCACATTCGATATACTAAAAGCAATGAGAAAAGGTGCAACTGACAGGATACTAATATGCATTCCTGAGTGAATGCCTACGTAAGTTAGGTCCAAGAATTACTAGCAATATTGCACGTGATATGATATAACAACTGTACATGAGTATGTATATACAGACCTGCATGAAAAAATAAATAGGTCCTGAGTGAATGAGTGCTGACGGACCAGAGTTACTCACGGATGGATGCATAATTGTTAAACTAGGTCCTAGCACCCCAACAGTTCCAGATCTATGTTGCCGACGGCACGGCACCCCGGTGAGGCATTATATAGTCTAATAGCCGCCGGCAGAAACAACGGGAGCTGATTAACAGGCGACCACTCAGGGCGGCGCCAAACCTGTCTGACAGGCTGGAGATGGTATCTCTCTGCCCCCTCTCTATATCAGTCTATTTCCCTCTCTCTGCCCCCTCTCGATTTCCCCCTCTCTGCCCCCTCTCTATTTCCCTCTCTCTGCCCCCTCTCTATATCAGTCTATTTCCCTCTCTCTGCCCCCTCTCTATTTCCCCCTCTCTGCCCCCTCTCTATATCCCTCTCTCTGCCCCCTTTCTATATCAGTCTATTTCCCTCTCTTTGTCCCCTCTCTTGCTCTGCCTTAGCTGCCACCCCTCTCTATTTCACTCTCTCCATCCGTCTCTGTCTTTCGCTCCCTTTTCCCCCTCCCATCTGTCTCTCTCTCTACTGTTTATTTTCCTCTGTCTCTCTCTTCCTCCCTGTCCCTCTCTCTCTCTGTATCCATTTCTGTCCTCCCCTCAGTTTAAATCTTGTATTCATGTTGAATCTGCTCCCCCTCCCCTGCTGTAAAGAGAGCAGCAGTCTCATCTCTCTGCCACATTTGAAGATGGGATGTGAACCATGTGCCTTACCCCCTCCCTGGCACTCTCTCTCTCTCTTCCTCCCTCTCAATACCTAATCACATGGTACTGCAAATCCTCTTCCTTTCCCTACATCCCTCTCTTTCTTTCTTTACTCACTCACTCAATCTCCCGCTTCCCTTTCTCAGCTCTCTCCCCCGTCTCCCTCTTTCACCCAACACCCGATTATATGGTACAGCAAAACCCCTGCCATACCCCACATCTCTCTCCCTCTCCTCTCTTTCATTCACCCAATCACATGGTACAGCTAAATCCTTTCCTTACCCTACATCTCTCTCCCTCTCCTCTCTTTCATTCACCCAATCACATGGTACAGCTAAATCCTTTCCTCTCTCTCTCTCTCTCTCTCTCTCTCTCTCTCTCTCTCTCTCTCTCTCTCTCTCTCTCTCTCTCTCTCTCTCTCTCTCTCTCTCTCTCTCTCTCTCTCTCTCTCCTCTCTATCTCTCACCCCTCTATCTCTCACCCCTCTATCTCTCACCCCTCTATCTCTCTCTCTCTCTCTCACCCCTCTATCTCTCTTATGTAATGGGGAAGGAGGGATCCAGAATCCAACTATTGCCAGTTCTGCTGCCTGCCTGGGAGACAAGAGCTGCAGCTGAGGGCTCTATGGTACACAGTGTTGTCATGTGTGAATAACAAAGACTACTGTTTCCACAATGCATCTAATTATCTTTACCTCTGCACACTGAATATGTGTTACCCTAAATGTTTAGTTTGTGTATGTAAAGAGAAGAGTGTGTCGAGGTATAATGCACATGTGTCAAAACACATATACACTTAGGCTGTGTTTAGAAGGCTAATTGGGCTTTTGACCAATCACATCAGATCTTTTCACATCAGTTCTTTTTCTGAGCTGATCTGATTGTTCAGCTCTGAAAAAAAACTGGTCTACCTGTGTAAACACAGCTTTACTATCTTATTCCCCAATATGTGCACACCAATGCCCCATTTACATACATAGCATACCACTTAAAATCAGTGTTACAAAATACTACACTACAATTAATACCAACACATTGCAACTGCATTTATAAGCACTATACATAAGGCAATTGCTCATGGCTACAATAGCAATAACCGCCTGCAGTACCTCAAGTCAAAGACTGAAACCTACAGAGCCATCCTCTACAATTATCATCCTCTACAATTATCATCCTCTACAATTATCATCCTCTACAATTACCCTAGACAGTGCACTACCAGATGCTGGGTAATTACCATAACCATAATTGGGTAGATGATTACATTTTCTGACTAGGATCTCTCTCAACTCACTCTCCTCTCCTCAGTCTTTTAGCAATTTTGTCATTCATTCGATATGGATAGTGATGATAAATAATGTATTTTGTGTGTGTGTGTGCATGCGTTTAGGTGTGTGCATGTGTGTGTTACTAAAAACCTGTTTTTGCTTTGTCATTATGGGTTATTGTGTGAGGAATGTGTTATTTCATCCATTTTAGAATAAGGCTGTACAAAACGTGGAAAACATCAAGGGGTCTGAATACTTTCAGAATGCACTGTATATGTGTGTGTATATGTGTGTGTATATGTGTGTGTATATGTGTGTGTATATGTGTGTGTGTGTGTGTGTGTGTATATGTGTTATATGTGTGTTCACATGCATATATGTGTGTGTCCTGATGTGTGTGTCCTGACGTGTGTGTCCTGACCCTAGCCCATGCAGGGCTCCAGATGTGGAGACAGATGTTGTTTAGGTCAGCAGGTCACTTCCGGGAGACGGACCAAAGCTTGCCTCACATCTGCCTGTTCTGTTGTGGTCCATGCCACATTAGTCATCGTGTCGTAAGGTAGCCGTAATAATGAATTACTAATTTGTTTTAATGTTCTCCCCATCTATAGCAGCTTTATGGGTTAATTGTCCCCCACTATGAAATCGGGGAGGGGACTGTGGATCTCTCTCTGTCCGTTTGTACATTAGTCACACGCGACATCTCAGACAGCACCGGCCCGATTCTGACCAAACTTGGGTGAATGATGCGTCTTGCCATAGAGTTCCGGCATTTACTAAATGACACTGATTGGCCCAAGGTGAAGGACGCTGCATCATTGGTGAGGGACGACATGTTTACATAAATTTACTAATTGATTCAATTTTTTGGAGGATCAGCAGCAGTACTGTAATAAAGGTGCTTCATTAGGAACAAGATACTGTTGTTAGCATTGCATCGACCACGGAAGTTGGTAACTAATCGCCATATTGGATGACACTTAAAAATACTTATACTTATCTTTTTATGTCCAATGCATTTAAAAGCATTGGACTGGTGCAAGCATGGCTGGATCAAGTTTCAACAATATTCCTTTCTATTCTTTTAAATACATGAGGGGGAGTTTATGAGTTTACACTTCGGGAAACGTGAAAGAATCAGAAGGGTATAGAAACTCAACGCAGCCAGAGCCCAAGGGCAAATGAAGGGGTCAGAGGAGCGATGGAGAGGTCAGGGAAAGATGGGGGCCATGGGGGGCTTTAATCTGTTTTCAGTAGAGATGCTAGACTGGCAGGTTGGCAGGACTACATACTAGCTATTTTTGAAGACCTATTTTCTAGACTGTCGGGTTGGCAGGCTACATACTAGCTCTTTTCAAATACCTATTTTCTCTCATTACCTCCATCTCACAATAACACCATCTTCCTTCACTGAAGTCATCGGTCTTCCACAGCTGTGTGTCAGATAAATGGAGGGAGTGACAGAAAATGAGAGAGCAAGACTGAGGAAGAGAGAGGAGACAGGGGGAATAGACAGAGTGAGAGAGCAGTGAGAGAGAAAGAGAGAGGGTTGTGGCAATGAGAGAGAAAGAACGAGAGAGAGATGGAGATAAATAAATAAAGAGGATGCCAGAGAGACAGAGAGAGATTGAATGTAGTGATTGAAGAGAGACTGTCCCCCCTGAGGTCTGGTGTGGAAGTGCAACCAGCCTGCCAGACAGACAGACAGAAAGGCATCCATCCAGCCAGCCAGACTGACTGACTGGTCAGACAGACAGACAGACAGACGGACGGACGATCGGACAGACAGACAGACAGATGATCAGACAGACAGATAGACAGACAGACTGATGATCAGACCGAAAGATAGATGATCAGACCGACAGATAATCAGACAGTCAGACAGACTAATGATCAGACAGACAAACAGACTGATGATCGGACAGACAGACAGACTGATGATCGGACAGACAGACAGACAGGGACAGTTCTGTGCCTCCCTCCATGGTCCCCAGACCTCTCCAGGCATTCCAGGCCCGGATAATTATGCCTCATTAACATGTGACTGGGTCTCACAACGTGACCATACGCTAATTGTTTGGCAATTAAATCTGATATTTTTTATTTCCACACCCCTTCTTCTACCATCCTCCCATCCCATAGATGAAGAGATGAGGGGTTAAGGAATGGTCCCCTCCTCCTCCCCCAAAAAGGCCATGGTTGTATTCATTAGGGCACAATGTACAGTTGAAGTCAGAATTTTTCAACCACTCCACAGATTTCATGTTAACAAACTATATTTTTGGCAAGTTGGTTAGGACATCTACTTTCTGCATGACACAAGTAATTCTTCCAACAATTGTTTACAGACAGATTATTTTACTTATAATTCACTATATCACAATTCCAGTGGGTCAGAAGTTTACATACACTAAGTTGACTGTGCCTTTAAACAGCTTGGAAAATTCAAGAAAATGATGTCATGGCTTTAGAAGCTTCTTATAGGCTAATTGACATAATTTGAGTCAATTGGAGGTGTACCTCCAGTCCTCTGGTCTGATGAAACAAAAATAGAACTGTTTGGCCATAATGACCATTGTTATGTTTGGAGGAAAAAGGGGGAGGCTTGTAAGCCGAAGAACACCATCCCAACCGTGAAGCACGGGGGTGGCAGCATCATGTTGTGGGTGTGCTTTGCTGCAGGAGGAACTGGTGCACTTCACAAAATAGATGGCATCATGAGGAAGGAAAATTATGTGGATATGAGTCTTCCAAATGGACAATGACCCCAAGCATACTTCCAAAGTTGTGGCAAAATGGCTTAAGTACAACAAAGTCAAGGTATTGGAGTGGCCATCACAAAGCCCTGACCTCAATCCTATAGAAAAAGTTTGGCCAGAACTGAAAAAGCGTGTGCAAGCAAGGAGGCCTACAAACCTGACTCAGTTACACCAGATCTGTCAGGAGGAATGGGCCAAAATTCACCCAACTTATTGTGGGAAGCTTGTGGAAGGCTACCCAAAACATTTGACCCAAGTTAAACAATTTAAGGGCAATGCTACCAAATACTAATTGAGTGTATGTAAACTTCTGACCCACTGGGAATGTGATGAAAGAAATAAAAGCTGAAATAAATCATTCTCTACTATTATTCTGACATTTCACATTCTTAAAATAAAGTGGTGATCCTAATTGACCTAATCCTTTTTAATAGGATTAAATGTCAGGAATTGTGAAAAACTGAGTTTAAATGTATTTGGCTAAGGTGTATGTAAACGTCCGACTTCAACATTAGCTAGATAAATGTTTTGCAACAAAAAACAAAAATGAGCATTTCTTACTGGACCAGTTCAGGTATTCCCACCCTGTAGATGATAAGATCACTAATACTGAATCAGAATGAATGGGGGTTGATCACAGAGAGTCAGAGAGCATGTCTGAGTTACTTGATAATGATCACACACACAGACAGAGAGAGAGAGAGAGAGAGAGAGAGAGAGAGAGAGAGAGAGAGAGAGAGAGAGAGAGAGAGAGAGAGAGAGAGAGAGAGAGAGAGAGAGAGAGAGAGAGAGAGAGAGAGAGAGAGAGAGAGAGAGAGAGAGAGAGAGAGAGAGAGAGAGAGAGAGAGAATGTCTGGGTTACATGATAATGATCACAGAGAGAGTCAGAGAGCATGTCTGGGTTACATGATAATGATCACAGAGAGAGTCAGAGAGCATGTCTGGGTTACATGATAATGATCACAGAGAGAGTCAGAGAGCATGTCTGGGTTACATGATAATGATCACAGAGAGAGAGAGAGAGTCAGAGAGCATGTCTGGGTTACATGATAATGATCACAGAGAGAGAGAGTCAGAGAGCATGTCTGGGTTACATGATAATGATAACAGAGAGAGAGTCAGAGAGCATGTCTGGGTTACATGATAATGATAACAGAGAGAGATGATCATAGGTGATAATGAAATTTCCCCCCCGGGGGATCAATAAAGTACCTATCTATCTATCTATCTATCTATCTATCTATCTATCTATCTATCTATCTATCTATCTATCTACAGTGGGGAGAACAAGTATTTGATACACTGCCGATTTTGAAGGTTTTCCTACTTACAAAGCATGTAGAGGTCTGTAATTTTTATCATAGGTACACTTCAACTGTGAGAGACGGAATCTAAAACAAAAATCCAGGAAATCACATTGTATGATTTTTAAATAATTAATTTGCATTTTATTGCATGACATAAGTATTTGATCACCTAACAACCAGTAAGAATTCCGGCTCTCACAGACCTGTTAGTTTTTCTTTAAGAAGCCCTCCTGTTCTCCACTCATTACCTGTATTAACTGCACCTGTTTGAACTCGTTACCTGTATAAAAGACACCTGTCCACACACTCAATCAAACAGACTCCAACCTCTCCACAATGGCCAAGACCAGAGAGCTGTGTATGGACATCAGGGATAAAATTGTAGACCTGCACAAGGCTGGGATGGGCTACAGGACAATAGGCAAGCAGCTTGGGAAGAAGGCAACAACTGTTGGCGCAATTATTAGAAAATGGAAGAAGTTCAAGATGACGGTCAATCTCCCTCGGTCTGGGGCACCATGCAAGATCTCACCTCTTGGGGCATCAATGGTCATGAGGAAGGTGAGGGATCAGCCCAGAACTACACGGCAGGACCTGGTCAATGACCTGAAGAGAGCTGGGACCACAGTCTCAAACAAAACCATTAGTAACACACTACGCCGTCATGGATTCAAATCCTGCAGCGCACACAAGGTCCCCCTGCTCAAGCCAGCGCATGTCCAGGCCCGTCTGAAGTTTGCCAATGACCATCTGGATGATCCAGAGGAGGAATGGGAGAAGGTCATGTGGTCTGATGAGACAAAAATAGAGCTTTTTCGTCTAAACTCCACTCGCCGTGTTTGGAGAAAGAAGAAGGATGAGTACAACCCCAAGAACACCATCCCAACCGTGAAGCATGGAGGTGGAAACATCATTCTTTGGGAATGCTTTTCTGCAAAGGGGACAGGACGACTGCACCGTATTGAGGGGAGGATGGATGGGGCCATGTATCACGAGATCATGGCCAATAACCTCCTTCCCTCAGTAAGAGCATTGAAGATGGGTCGTGGCTGGGTCTTCCAGCATGACAACGACCCGAAACACACAGCCAGGGCAACTAAGGAGTGGTTCCGTAAGAAGCATCTCAAGGTCCTGGAGTGGCCTAGCCAGTCTCCAGACCTGAATCCAATAGAAAATCTTTGGAGGGAGCTGAAAGTCCGTATTGCCCAGCGACAGCCTCGAAACCTGAAGGATCTGGATGGAGGAGTGGGCCAAAATCCCTTCTGCAGTGTGTGCAAACCTGGTCAAGAACTACAGGAAACGTATGATCTCTGTAATTGCAAACAAAGGTTTCTGTACCAAATATTAAGTTCTGCTTTTCTGATGTATCAAATACTTATGTCATGCAATAAAATGCAAATTAATTACTTAAAAATCATACAATGTGATTTTCTGGATTTTTGTTTTAGATTCCGTCACTCACAGTTGAAGAGTACCTATGATAAAAATTACAGACTTCTACATGCTTTGTAAGTGGGAAAACCTGCAAAATCGGCAGTGTATCAAATACTTGTTCTCCCCACTGTATCTATCTATCTATCTATAATGATCAGAAGAAGGATTAGTTGGGTGGCTTGTGCTGGGGAGTGGAATGGAGAGAAGATGAGAGGAGAGGAACAGATGGGAGTGTGATGTGCGGAGGAAGCTGTAGTGTTGGAAGGGATTGTTGTGTGATCGTTGTCAAGCTATTGCCTCTGAGCACAGACACACGCACACGCAAGAGGAAGCTTGGGCGTTGATGAAGATATGAAATGCTCACACATTCTCTCTCTCTTTCACACACACACACACACACACACACACACACACACACACACACACACACACACACACACACACACACACACACACACACACACACACACACACACACACACACACACAGTGAACAAATTCTTATTTACAATGACGGCCTACCTACAGGGTCAGCCATAGTAGTACGGCGCCCCTGGAGCAAATTAGGGTTAAGTGCCTTGCTCAAGGACACCTGGACAGGTTTTTCAGCTAGAAAAGGAACATATAGTTGAGAGAGAGGAAGGCCAGAGGGGAAAACATCAGGCGTTAAAGGTCTGAATGATGACTAACTCACTCTGTGTGACACCAAAGACAGGACTGCAGAATAATATTTTATGTTTGTATGTAGTCATGTCCAGCATACACTCGTAGAAAAAAGGGTGCCAAAAGGGTTCTTTAGTTGTCCCCATAGGAGAACCCTTTTTGGTTCCAGGTAGAACTAGGGCTGGGCGGTATACCAGATTTTATGATATACCGGTATTGATGCAGGGACCGGTTTGAGGTTTTTACTTTACCTACCTTTTATCTTCTATACCGGTATTTGAATGTTTGGTTTGTTAAATGTGATACGCCATATGTAATGTCAATTTTTATAGTTTACTTCGCTACTTGAGTCATCGCTCTCCACTCTTTCTTTCCATGCTGCTTTCCACACAGACCTAGCCACGCCCCCTGTCACTCAAGGAGCGCATTTGTTGTTCCTCAACCACAAGACACTTGCGTTCAGTCTGCATGGACAATGCAGCTAGTTTGTATTTTATTAGCAAGTTGGGTTTAAATGTTGTGAGACGCTAATTGTTAGCGAATAATGCTAATAGCTAGCTAGCTAATAAATGTACTGAGTAAGAGCAACCATATTGTTTTATTTTTTTTTATTTCACCTTTATATAACCAGGTAGGTCAGTTGAGAACAAGTTCTCATTTGCAACTGCGACCTGGCCAAGATAAAGCAAAGCAGTGCGACAAAAAACAACACAGTCAAAAACAACACAGTCAACAAACATAGTCAAAACACAATAGAAAATCTATATACAGAGTGCAAAATGTAGTGCAAAATGCAGTAAGGTTAGGAGGTAGGACAATAAATAGACCATAGTGGTGATATAAATTACAGGTTAGCATTAACACGGGAATGAAGGATGTGCAAATTATGATGTGCAAATGGAGATACTGGAGTGCAAGATTAGCGAAAAATAATAAAAATAAATTTAGCTATACAGCCTGATAATACCAGTGATGGTGTAGACTTAAATCAGCATGCAACAGTATATTCTAAATCAAAGAGGAATACGCAAAGCAATAATATGTTAGCTACATGAAAAAGCTAAGAGAACATTAAATGTAGCCCTTCTTGGCGGATCGCAACTATAACTTGCATATACCACCACCTACTGTTTAAGAGTGTGGTCATCCACGGCAACTTACACTTATATTCTTATTGTCAGACCAGTCTCCCTACTAAAATATATAATTTCCCTATCACTGCTTCCATCTCCCCTTCCCAAAATACCATCTAACCCCCATCTCTGTCACACTCTCCTTACTCCTTCAAACAATATTTCTCTCTGTGTATCATATAACTGACATTATAACAACACATGTTCCACTGTCTCCCCTACCAAACATGCATCACACATCCCATTTTAATGTTTTCCTATTCATTTCAATGTTGAATTCAGTCCTGTATGTCCAAATATTAATCTTCCCAGGTCCACTTCATCTCTTCTATTCCCAGCACACCCGTGATTCACTACTTGTTTAATATTCTTCCTAATGCTATAGTAAAATCTACCCTTACTATTCACTTCCCACATCCTTTGCCATATATCTAGGCCTTTTTTCCTAATCAATGTTTTAACTTCCCCACTACTTAACTTCACCTCCACATCTACTCTATTTCTCCTCAGTGCTTCTTTTGCTATTAAATCTGCCTTTTCATTTCCATGTACACCCACATGTGCTGGAACCCAACAAAACTGGACTACCACCCCGCTTCTCTGTATTCCCATCACCATTGTCATTATCTCTACCCACAAATCTTCCCTTCCTGACTTTCCGGATCTTAAACTACTTAACACAGCTGCTGAATCTGAACATATAATTACCCTACATGGTTTAATCTCTTCTACCCACTGCAATGCTAATATGATAGCGATCATTTTTGTTGAATATACTGATAAATCCTTAGTTAATTTTTTACACATTTGAGTTTTGAATTACGGAATAACAATTCCTGCTCCCGTTTGTCCAGCGTTTGGATCCTTTGACCTATCTATAGGGTCCCCTAGGAAACACTTTTCAACACTTTAGTTCCTACCCTGTCACAATAACTCCTCCCTGGCATTATCATTCGTTGTCATGTCAAACAACACTGTATTCAAAGTGCCCACTATTATATTCTACCTATAGATTTAGAATAGTCATTCTAATTCCATGATTCCAACAGTTTTCTCTAAATCGCAAGTCAAATCGCAATTGCAACATTTGGTTAAAAAAAGTCCTCGATTATTTGCCCATATCTTGCAGCCCTACGTGGCAGTGTGGAAATTATCTCAAATGAGTGCAGGAAATGCAGAAAATGATAAAAGTGCTGACATTTGTTTTGGTTGAAGTTGAATTGAACAGTATAAAACAATGAGAATGGAGAAAGACCCACTTAGAGTGTATGTGTTGCCACCCGAGGGTCACGCACTACTCATAAAGCAAATAACTTTTATTATTCAAAAACATAAAATACTGTCATACCGTCCAATTGTCTTTAAATACCGTGATATAATATTTTGCCCATATCGCCCAGCCCTAGGTACAATTATCAACATTACTACACCACAGCACCAGAGAGAGAAGTACACAACAATGTTCAAGGCAATGAAGGGCATGTTCTATACATGTATGTAGGAAGAATTCCTCTCCCATGTTCCAGAGCAAAGTTACATTGTTTCAGTTGTTATGACCTAGTAACAAGTGCATCATCATTGATGTACAGTATGAACGGTCAGCAATGGTCACTTACCCAGTATAGGAGATCCGTAGCCCTGGTTAGGTCAGTGTGCTGGCTAGAGGCCAAAAATACTCTGGTCCTAAGTGTTGCTGGCCTTGCCTTTAACTCTTCCACTGACCAAGTCCATGCTTTAGACAGATACCCATTTAGAGAATGTTCTTTTTACAGGCTGAATCCCCCCCCAACAATACTGACCACATGGGAGAGTCCGCAGGGGTTTCCAGAAAGGATTGTTTGTGGAGGGACCCCGGGCCCACCCATTGTTAGGCCGGCGGGGGTGATCTCAGATCCTAAATAAAGAATATAATCTCACCTTGAATGTTTCCAAATAGATAGAGAAGGGAGGGTGTTTGAGGTTGAGAGAACATCAGTGCTCAAATTACGCACTGTGAGCTATGACATCAATGGCAAAGCACAGCCGAGGCATCATTCATGCACAATGACTGGGGTGACAGGATTCTGATGTAAACAGTATTGCCATTTACCCTCACTCAAGCTTAGATGTTGTTCTTGATGTTATGCTTGGTCAAGTGGCAGGTGGGCTCTTTCATCAATGACCCTTGAGGTCAAGGCCAGCACCAAGGCGCAGCGGCAGTGCATACATTTATATTTCCCCCAACGACAGCAATAGTGTGTGATTGCAGCCCGCAATTTGGGGCGTTCTTGTCTGTGGGCATTCCTGCATTGGTTCCTGCATGAAAGAAGGGGCAAAGGACACTGTCTACCAGTGTACAGCTAGCTGTACACTGGTACCACCCTTCTTCTGTGGGGTTTATTGGCGGTTGGCATCCAAAGTTATTGTGCATTACTGCCATCTGCTGTACTGGAGAGCCCCTGCCTGTCCTAGTTTAAAAATGGACCAATAGAAGTATACAGAGGGGGAATGCCCACATGCAGGAACGCCCCGAATTGCGGGCCGCAATTGCACTCTTCTCAATGACAGAACCTTCCCAACAACGTGCTATTTCCTCTCCAACGACAAATACCAGACCCCCCGGCAAACGTACATATAAAAACCCCGCATCTGGTGCAGCCGCATCTCCACCACTCACACAAGACTGTCAATGGGGCAACTTTCACCCATGTGAATGACGAACCCTAAAATAGCACGTGTCCAGTTTAACCACTGACACGGCACTAAGTAGTAGTGTCGTGCTAAATTGACCATTTGGCCATTGACAATGATTATATCACGTTCACAGAAAACCGTGTATGTATACCAATGGAATCTCTCGAATCACTCCCCTCCCTCTCTCGTTTATATCGATCGATACTCGAGGGGAAATCGAGGGAACGTACCTTGAGCGACGTAAACAAATCCGATGGAAACGATTGCAGAATGCACGTGTCACGTAAACAAATCCGATGGAAACTTCTCAACGATTGCAGAATGCACGTGTCACGTGTATAGTGGGGATGTGTTGGAAAAAGTCACATTTTAGGAGTGAAGCCCTCCTGCTGGGTTTGCGTTTACACTCTCCATTCACATTCCCACGGCTGCGGATCAGCTCTGCGCCCCCGACCGAATTATTCAACCCTCTCCTGGGTTAGGAACCAGGCAGTGAACACCCTGTATTCAACCGTACTTGTTCTCTTCTGGTAAAAGTCTCGATTTGACACGGTAGCGGGGAGACGCACTCGGGATGGCAGAATTGGGTTACAGTTGTCGTTTCTCCTAAATCCTTTGTTCAACGGTGCGTTTCCCCAACGAACCCCCTTTTGTGATGAATAAATGAGGAGTCATCTAAATAAATAAAATACATGAATGCAACGTTAATATCCCCACTGTTCACAAAATATCGTGCGTTAAATCCAGATGGATTCTCTGTCACTGCTGCGCACCTTTACGCTGTTCACTGCCCGGGTCGAGGCTCAGCTCCCCCCGACTGACTGCGTCAACCGCGTATGACAGCTTGGCGCTCTGCATTACATGCGTAATTTTAATCCCTCTTTGCACAACCAGCGAACATGACAGCATCGGGAGAAACAACAATCCACTCACTTCACTGCACTCCGTCCTCCCTCTCGCGCACTCTCTCTCCAGTCCGCTTCTGCTCTGTAGGCGGTCCTATCTTCTCCCCTCTACGAAATTGGTGTGTTGCCCACGGGTTCGCCTGTCAATTCCTCTTTAGCACCACGTCCATACACCGTTCACCCAAATCTGTCTATTAGCCTATGCTTTGATTCACAGTCCTGCGCTCTATTTCGGATTAAAATTGAAATTATAATCCGTGGTTCATTTACGGTTCTTGACATCAAGTTCTTCCCCTCCACATTCGGTATGTGGTTGGCTTGGAGCTATGATTATAACGGTGTTGTGATGCTTTTTTCTCCTTCTGCTTGAACACGCGCGTCCCCAGCCCTTCGATTCGATCTATTCAGGGAGGCGTGAAGTGAGTGACACAGAACCCGCCCCCGTGCCAGACCTGCGTAGCCTAATATGAGTGGTCAGCGCACTAGGCTTGGGGGGTGATTTGTTGTTTTTACCCCTCTACACCGCCTGAAATTGTATCCAACTGCCTCAGCTCGGGATATTGCCTCTTTACCGATATCCCACGTAACCAGCGGGTTTGAGTTAGACAATTTGAGTGACAGTCACATTGATTTCTGTCCAGAGAGTCGCGCCTTCGTAATCCTGGTAATCACAGTGTATCTGTCAATATCCCCATGCCATTGCCACGCAAACAGATGATAATATAGAAACACTGCCTTCGTTAAAGCATGGAGCCTTTGTTGTCTGCTCTAATGTTCCAATGGGATTGTATTTAATCTGACATTTGGAGTATTAGTATAGGAGGCACTCTCTGGCCGTCCTGACCTGGCCCCAGGCCAAATCCTTCAGCATGGCCATGGAGATGAAGGACATAATGACAACACTGACATACATCTGATACACTGACACACATTTGATACACTGACATACATCTGATACACTGACACATCTGATATACTGACATACACACACTTAGATACATAAAAGCAGACACACATCTGATACACTGACATACACACACTTAGATACATAAAAGCAGACACACATCTGATACATTGACATACACACAATTAGATACATAAAAGCAGACACACATCTGATACACTGACATACACACAATTAGATACATAAAAGCAGACACACATCTGATACACTGACATACACACACTTAGATACCTAAAAGCAGACACACATCTGATACACTGACATACACACACTTAGATACCTAAAAGCAGACACACATCTGATACACTGACATACATACACTTAGATACCTTAAAGCAGACACACATCTGATACACTGACATACACACACTTAGATAACTTAAAGCAGACATACATCTGATACACTGACATATACACACGTAGATACCTAAAAGCAGACACACCCGCACATGCACACACACCACCACACACACACACACACACACACCATTAACGTGCATCTCGCTCTCTCTCTCTCGCTCTCTCTCTCTCTCTCTCTCTCTCTCTCTCTCTCTCTCTCTCTCTCTCTCGCAGATTTAGGTGACAATAGTGTGACCTCATTGTGATAACGAGGCAGCCATGTGCACTACACACACACGAAACACACACACATTAGTATGCACTGAGGCAGTCATATGGAGCTGCGGCTAAAGACAGGGGCCTAATCTGACAGGTGCAGACTGGGAGAGTGACAGGAGGGAGGGAGGAGGGGGAGGGGGGGGGGGGGGGTTAATAGTGGCGAGAGGTGAGAGTTTCAGGGGCTCACTGCAGCCTGAGGGGAAAGGAGTCCTCTCAGATTACAGACCGCTACCCTCAGCTAAATGTCACCATCATCTGGGGTGTATTCATTAGGCACCAAGCCGAATAAAATGGACATGGAAACATAGAGGGACTATCTGGACATGTCCAATAAGATATGTTTTCAAACGTAAGGACTTTAACCCTAATTCGCTCCAGGGGCACCATGCTACTATGGCTGACCCTGTAAAACTACACATTTCACTGCACCAATCCGGTGTATGTGACAATAATTATAAAATATATCGAATAACAATATATACAAAAAATAATAATATGACCCAGTTTGTGTTATAGCGTTCCCTCCCAGTCAAATTACAAAAAAATACAGATACAGATATTGCTCAGCGTAAGGAGAGGTTGTGTAATACTGTAAAATGCTATGTGGTTCCAGGAAGGGCATGGTGCATGCATCGTCCAGCAGGTTAGGTGTCCATATGGCGCCCTGCATTAGGTGATTAAAGGTGTTAGAGTCAACAAGCCCTCACAGTCTCGCGTCAGAATTAGACGTTCATCCATGTTTGTCAAACGTGACATTTCAAAATTGTTTCAAACTTCATATTTGAGGGCTCCTGAGTGGGGCAGTGGTCTATTTTTATTTTATTTTTTTACCTTTATTTTACTAGGCAAGTCAGTTAAGAACAAATTCTTATTTACAATGACAGGATAGGAACAGTGGGTTAACTGCCTTGTTCAGGGGCAGAACAACAGATTTTTACCTTGTCAGCTCGGGGATTCGATCCAGCAACCTTTCGGTTACAGGCCCAACACTCTAACCACTGGGCTAGCTGCCGCCAAGGCCGTCTAAGGCACTGTATCCCAGTGCAAGAGGCGTCACTACAGTCCCTGGTTCAAATCCAGGCTGTATCACATCTGGCCATGATTGGGAGTCTCATAGGGCCGTCATTGTAAATAAGAATTTGTTCTTAACTGACTTGCCTAGTTAAAACAAAAAAAGTTTAGGCAATCACTCTAAATTATATAAGTTAGGCATTAATTCCAATGGTTAAGGTTTGGGATAGGCTTAAAACAAAAATATTTTAAAAAATGTTCTATCGCTGGATTTGAACAAACAACCTTTAGCACTATAGATGCTTACGCCCATCCACAACACCCAAGCAAAACCAAAACCTATTTGAAGGTAACAGCTCTCACTGTTGCCCCTAGTGGCTGGTTTCCGTGTCATCTCTGGACAACCTGCTTGGTTAGAGTGCTGTTCAGGTTCACACCTTACTAACAGACTAACACACATCCACACACATAGAAACACACACAGACACAAGCACACATGTGCACACACACACACACACACACACGTCAAAATAAGGCCAAACAATGTGTGTGACGGTACAAACATAATGCCAGACTACACCACCAAGTACGGGACTTCTTACAAAACCCCCTGCTCCTCAACAGTGTGTTATTGTACTACATGCTGCTGCTACGCTCTGTTTATCATCTAGGCATAGTCACTTTAACTATACCTACATGTACATATTACCTCAATTAGCCCGACTAACCGGTGCCCCCACACATTGACTCTGTACCAGTACCACCTGTATATACCACCAGATCAGAGGAGATTCCTAGCTCAGATAGATAAACGCCGAAAATCTGTACATGGGTCTTTCTATAAACAATGGGGCCAATGTGTAACATTAGGTTCAACATTTAAAAATGGTTTGAAAAATAAATACAAATTATTTGCATACAGTTCCACAAGTGAATATATGCAAATTGGCCTATAACTCCACCTATACAACAACATTATAGACCCCCCCCCTAAAAAAAAAACGTGCAAAAAGTGTCAAAAAAGAAAGCCACTACTACTTTAAGAATCATTATTTTTTTTAGCTTTGCCAATGCATTGATATTCAAATAATTATTACATTCTAAAATATGTGAGAATAATGTGGACATTTCCTGACTAAATAGATTGGACGCAGGAAATGTATAAATGGTCTGGCTGGGCTGATGAGACAATGGATTGCGCAGTGAGATTGAGCAGAGTAAATCGGCATTTCAACATCATACCTTTAGCGGGTGGCAACGTGTGGATTATAAACTGGGTGGTTCGAGTCCTGAATGCTGATTGGCTGACAGCCGTGGTATATTTAAGCAATAAGGCCTGAGGGGGTGTGGTATCTGGCATATATACCATGGCTAAGGGCCATATAACACACCCCCTCGTGCCTTATTGCTTAATTATATAACGGGTGGGTATAATCCTGAATGCTGATTGGTTAAAACCGCATTCCAGCCTGTCTATTCCACAAGTTAACAAAATAATATGAATAAAATCTAAATAATTGTTTTAATTAAAATATGTCAATTATTATTTGAATATGTTGGTAACCCCTTGTATAAAAGTGATAATGCCCTCAAAGCCGGTGTTTGGAGGATATAGTCACGGTTTTCTGGCCCTCGACTTTGTCTTGGGCCTAACAACCACCGTGCCAATATATCCTCCAAAACACCGGCTTCACTGGGATTATCACTTAAAGAGACACCGGCTGGAATGCGGTTTTAACCAATCAGCGTCCAGGATTAGACCCACCCGTTGTATAATTTAGAAATAATTGCAGACGCAGGGTCGGTTTATACCACAGTTGCCAAAGAAAACAATATTAAAGCCCACATTTAACTGCAGAAATAAATAAAGAAATACATTTTATAAGAGACCCAGTCATTCGTGCGATTAGATCGATATTTATGGAATTGTCCCAGTTGTTCGTTTTATTTGTTCTATTGCCATGACAGTCCCTTTACTAAAGGAAGACACCTTTTTACTGTGCTCCTCTATCTGCCTATCCTGTGCAACTATTTGCAATACATCAGTGCAACAGTGTTATCATGACTGGCCAAAAGTGATCACACCAATGCACTTTCTCTCCTCATTCTCTCTGCATTTTCTATGCTGTAGGTTGTATCAATAGCTTCCACGTTTGGCTTCGAAAATGAGGTGGATATGGTCTGATATACCACGTCTTTCAGCCAATCAGCATTCAGGGCTTGAACCACACAGTTTATAATTATAGATAAAGGTGAGTCTGAGACACTAGGATGCCTGTGATCATAGCATGGCAGTCCCTTTAATAAAGGAAGACACCAGTATATCAGTCACACACTGAAATAACATGACAATCCCTTTAATAAAGGAAGACACCAGTATATCAGTCACACACTGAAATAACATGACAATCCCTTTAATAAAGGAAGACACCAGTATATCAGTCACACACTGAAATAACATGACAATCCCTTTAATAAAGGAAGACACCAGTATATCAATCACACACTGAAATAACATGACAGAGCCTTTACTAAAAGAAGACACCAGTATATCAGTCACACACTGAAATAACATGACAGAGCCTTTACTAAAAGAAGACACCAGTATATCAATCACACACTGAAATAACATGACAGAGCCTTTACTAAAAGAAGACACCAGTATATCAATCACACACTGAAATAACATGACAGAGCCTTTACTAAAAGAAGACACCAGTACTCTATATCAGTCACACACTGAAATAACATGACAGAGCCTTTACTAAAAGAAGACACCAGTATATCAGTCACACTGAAATAACATGACAGAGCCTTTACTAAAGGAACACACCAGTATATCAGTCACACTGAAATAACGACAGAGCCTTTACTAAAGGAACACACCGGTGAATTGTGTATACTGTACATGTCTTAAAGCTGATTATTATTTCCTAACACAACACAGACTGTATTGCAACTTTAATATAAGCACTTGTGAGCAGCATATGCCTTGTATAATATAATAAAATAAGACATTTAGCAGACGCTTTTATCCAAAAAAACGTACAGTCATGCGTGCATACATTTTGGGCTTGGGTGGCCCCGGGAATTGAACCCACAATCCTGGCATTGTAAGCTCCATGCTCTACTAACCGAGCCATACAGGGCCACAACTTGTGCAGGTGTTCTTACTTTATTCATAATATCTATTAGACGTAGTCCTCTCAAAGACACTTTGGTGAGAGGCACATTTTAATTTATGCCTCTCTCTCTCTCTCTCTCTCTCTCTCTCTCTCTCTCTCTCTCTCTCTCTCTCTCTCTCTCTCTCTCAATTCAATTCAATTCACTTTATTGGCATGACGCAACAATGTACATATTGCCAAAGTATCATACATCAATAGATTTTTTTTTGATTTTTTTTTTCTATATATTTATATATATATTTTTTTTTCTTTTTTATATATATATATACATACAAATACACACGCACATACATATATATACACATATATACATACATACATACATACACACATATATATATATATTTTTTTTAAATATAATTACATCAAAGAACAAATAACAACAGGAAAAAATAAAATAAATGCATTAAATATGTCAGGCACTGTCCCTCAACTTGTGGCAGGCAGCAACATAGCATGCTGCCAGCGCACAGCTGTTCATGTCTTCCCCCAAAAGGATCGGCAGCCTTTCTATGTCAGAGAGGTCCTCAAAGCCCCGGACTACTTGTTCAAATTTGGGGAAGTGACTCTCTCTGATAGTTTTATATTTTTGACATTTGGTCAGGAAATGCAGCTCTGTCTCTGGTTCTGCTGTGGTGCAGTGGTTGCACAGCCTTTCCTCTACAGGGAGCCAGGTTTTCCTGTGTCTACCCTTCTCAATAGCAAGGCTGTGCTCGCTGAGCCTGTACTTTGTCAAGGTTTTCCTGAGGTTTTGATCAGTCACCATGGTCAGATAGTTTGCCATGGTGTACTGTCGATTTAGGGCCAAATAGCACTGCATTTTGCTTTGTGCTTGTGTTTGTGTTTTCCAATAGGTAATGTAGTTTTGTTTTAGATGTTTTGTAATTTGGTTAATTCTTATTGATTGGATGTTCTGGTCCTGAGGCTTCAGTGTGTTAGTGGAACAAGTTTGTGAACTCAGCCCCTGGACCAGTTGGATGAAGGGACTCTTATCTTTGCGCAACTCTTGGTATTGCAGGGCTTGGTAATGATATGAGAGGGGGTCACTGTGTTTTAGGTGTTTCCAAAACTTAATTGCTCTTTTTTGAGTTTTTAATATTAGTGGATATCGGCCTAATTCTGCCCTGCATGCATTGTTTGTAGTTTTCCTCTGGACATGTAGGAGAATCTTACAAAGTTCCGCGTGCAAGGTCTCAATGGGATGTTTGTCCCAGTGGGTAAAATCTTGTTTTGTAAGTGGACCCCACACCTCGCTGCCATAGAGTGCGATTGGTTCAATCACACATTTAATTAGTTTTTGCCAAATTGTAATAGGTATTTCAATTTGGATTTGTTTTTTAATGGCGTAGAATGCCCTGCGTGCTTTGTCTCTCAGTTCATTCACTGCATTATTTAGGTGTCCAGTCGAACTTATTTTTAAACCTAAATAGTTGTATTGTGTGCAATACTCTATATGTTTTGCACCAATTGAGAACTTTGGTTTTATTCCCTGGGATCTGGAATTTGTCTGGAAAATCATTATTTTGGTCTTTTTGGGGTTTACTGTCAGGGCCCAGGTCTGACAGTACTGCTCTAGCAGGTCCAAGCTCTGCTGTAGACCATGTGCTGTGGGTGAAAGCAGGCACAGGTCATCTGCAAAGAGCAGGCATCTAACTTCCGAATTGTGGAGACTAACACCAGGGGCTGAGGACTTTTCTAGAATATTGGCCAATTCATTGATGTAAATGTTAAATAGCACAGGGCTGAGATTGCAACCCTGGCGGAGGCCCCGCCCCTGGTTAAATGATTCAGTTTGTTTCTTGCCAATTTTTATGCTACACATGTTGCCTGTATACATTGATTTTATAATGTCATATGTTTTACCCCCTACACCACTTTCAATGACTTTGTAGAACAGTCCTGTATGCCAGATAGAATCAAATGCTTTTTGGAAGTCAATAAAGCAAGTATAGAGTTTTGTCTTATTTTTGTGGACGTGTTTATCTATTAGGGTGTGTAGGGTGTAAATATGATCTGTTGTTCTATGTTTTGGTATAAATCCAATTTGGCTTTTACTCAGGATGTTGTGCTTATTAAGGAAGTTTATTACTCTTACATTTATAATACTACAGAAAACCTTCCCCAGGTTACTGTTCACACAAATCCCTCTGTAATTGTTAGGGTCAGATTTGTCTCCGTTTTTAAAGATTGGTGTTATGAGTCCTTGGTTCCAGATTCCAGTCAGGGAAGTAACCTACACTCAGGATCAAGTTAAACAATTTTAATATAGCCAATTGATATTTTTCACTAGTGAATTTGAGCATCTCATTTAGGATCCCATCAGGTCCGCATGCTTTTTTTGATTTGAGGGCTTGAAGTTTTTTAAGGAGCTCCTGCTCAGTAATTGGGGAGTCTAAAGGATTTTGGTAGTCCTTTATAGATTTTTCCAGTTTGTTTAACTTTTCATAAATTTGGCACTGTTCAGTATTATCCTGAGTGTCAACAGTGTTGTAGAGTGCTTTAAAGTGATTTGTCCAAATGTCACCATTTTGTATGGCTAATTCATGTTGTTTGGGTTTGTTTAGGTTTTTCCAATTTTGCCAGAAGTTGTTTTTATTTATGGACTCCTCAATTAGTGTCAGTTGCTTTCTGTTGTACTGGGATTTCTTGATTCTGAGTGTACGTTTATATGATTTTAATGTCTCACAGTACTGAAGGCGTAGTTCTCTGTTGTTTGGGTCTCTGTGTTTTTGGTTCGATAGTGTTCTAAGTTTTTTCCTAATGTTTTTACAATCTGTATCAAACCATTTGTCTTCTGTATTTCTGTTTGGTTTGTTTGATCCCAGCTTTAATTGTGCTGTTTTTGCTGTTTGCCTAAATATATAATTGATGTTATTTACAGCTAGATTGACACCTTCTTTACTGTGAGCGTACATTGTATCCAGAAAGTTGTTTAGGGTTGATTGGATTTTTTGGTTACTGATTGCTTTCTGGTATTCCTCTGTGCTGTTTTGAGCCCATCTGTATGAATGTTTGATGTTGTACAGCTTATTGGGCTGTGAATTTGTGGTTGCTTCTATGTCTGATCTTTTGAGGAACAGGGTAATTTGGCTGTGATCAGACAGAGGTGTTAGTGGCTTAACAGTGAATGAGCTGAGAGAGAAAGGGTCCATATCTGTTATCATGTAGTCTACTGTGCTTTGGCCAAGAGGAGAGCAATAGGTGAATCTTCCTAAAGAGTCCCCCTGTAACCTACCATTGACAAAGTACAGACCCAGGCTTCGACAGAGCTGCAATAGGTCTTTTCCATTCTTGTTGACGATGCTGTCACTGTTGTTCCTGTAGGAAAGGTTAAAGGGATTAGAGACAGCTTGGCCTGTGATATAGCTGTCCCCTCGTGTGCTCATTTGGTCAGGTAGTGTCTCTCTCTCTCTCTCTCTCTCTCTCTCTCTCTCTCTCTCTCTCTCTCTCTCTCTCTCTCTCTCTCTCTCTCTCTCTCTCTCTCTCTCTCTCTCTCTCTCTCTGTCTCTCTCTCTTTCTCCTATGAGACACACAGTGGAAGGGTTATATCCATAGGACGATAGCCAATCCTGGGTTGTATTCATTAGATAACAAACAGAAGAAAACAGGCTGAAACAGGGAGGGATCAGATCTGTTGAGGACAGACGAGGACACCGGTCACACGCTTGAGCTGTCCTTATTACAAATGCCAGGATGCGAGTCCATGACCTCACATAGGAAGTAATCACTATGACAGGATGCAGGCATGTAAGGCTAGCAGGACAAGAAGAGAGCTAATTTTGAGACTGAATGGTGAGTGGAAGGACATGACATCCTCACTCCTCCTAAACACAGTGGAAGGACATGACATCCCCACTCCTCCTAAACACAGTGGAAGGACATTACATCCCCACTCCTCCTTAATACAGTGGAAGGACATTACATCCTCACTCCTCCTTATCACAGTGGAAGGACATGACATCCTCACTCCTCCTTAATACAGTGGAAGGACATTACATCCTCACTCCTCCTTATCACAGTGGAAGGACATGACATCCTCACTCCTCCTAAACACAGTGGAAGGACATTACATCCTCACTCCTCCTAAACACAGTGGAAGGACATGACATCCTCACTCCTCCTAAACACAGTGGAAGGACATTACATCCTCACTCCTCCTAAACACAGTGGAAGGACATGACATCCTCACTCCTCCTAAACACAGTGGAAGGACATTACATCCTCACTCCTCCTAAACACAGTGGAAGGACATGACATCCTCACTCCTCCTTAACACAGTGGAAGGACATGGAAGAGGGTCTGTTACGGCAAGAAGGAAAGGTCATTACTCACATGAACACATAAACACACAAAAATGCACACACACATACACACATACACACACACACACACACACACACACACACACACACACACACACACACACACACACACACACACACACACACACACACACACACACACACACACACACACACACATACACACACATACACACACAAACCAATGGTGTCCTCCTTCTCCCTGCTGGTGAAATGCGCTGACTTGCTGATTGAGGTAAGTAACGTAACCCAGGCTACGGGTAAGAACAGGGATTATCTTGACATCATCTGTCTGTGCAGCTCCAGCCCATTCTACAGGCCTTATCGCCATGGTGACTTAATCCCTCAGGCTGTCGAGAGGTCGTGACCTTTAGGGGAGGCATGCCCTCTGATGCTAATGGCATACACTAAAGATCAGCTGAGTATGACTTCATTGTGTGGCGATGTACAGGTAACTGCCAAAATAAAGGAAACATTTAAGTAAATGAGCGATACAAAGTATATTGAAATCAGGTGCTTCCACACAGGTGTGGTTCCTGAGTTAGTTAAGGAATTAACATCCTATCATGCTTATTTTGTCTACCATTTCGTTACACCCGCAATAACATCTGCTAACCACGTGTATGTGACCAATAACATTTGATTTGATTTGATTTGAAGAAGGGATCTCCGTGACTTTGAAAGAGGGGTCTCTTAGGAGCATAAGGTTTTAAAGTGTGTGTGTGCACGTGTGTGTCTCAGTCATCAGATCTAAACCCAATTGAACACTTATGGGAGATTCTGGAGCGGTGCCTGAGGCAGCGTTTTCCACCACTATCAACAAAACACCAAATTATGAAATTTCTCATTGAACAAGGGTGTCACATACTCCAATAGAGTTCCAGACACTTGTAGAATCTATGCCAAGGTGCATTGAAGCTGTTCTGGCCCAACGCCCTATTAAGACACTTTATGTTGGTGTTTCCTTTATTTTGGCAGTTACCTGTATGTACACACAGGGAGTAACTCACACACACATTGCATGTGCACACACACACACACACACACACACACACACACACACACACACACACACACACACACACACACACACAACCTTAATCTGTCCCTCTTCAAAAGCAACCACATGGACCCCAGCACATTCTATCTTCCTTCACAGAGCCTTGAAGAAGGTTATATGTTAACTGCTCAGGTTGCTCTATGGGACTGAATGGGGTCTTAAGCCATTAACCCTTTGTTGGGTCATGGACAGGTTAGCAGAAGAAAGGCCAATTCAGGATTTACTAATCAACGTCATCCAATCAGAGGCCTGGATAGGGACAGGTGACAACACTGTTTTGATGTATCTTCCAGAGTGATTGGATTGCGTGCGTCATGTTAGGTAGGATCAATTATACACTTGACTTGAATGTGATCAATCATTGTATACTGAAGATCTGGGCATATGTGTATGCTGTGGTCTGTGTGACTGTGTGACTGTGTGACTAACCAATTCATTTATGACAAATGTAAAAGTCTATTAGGCCTGCATAAATGTAATCACAGACTGCTCTCTCTCTCTCTCTCTCTCTCTCTCTCTCTCTATCTCTCTCTCACTCTCTCTCTTGTTCTCTCTCTGTAAAGGAGAAGCCTTCATCTGCGTCTGCAGTTTTAAAATATTTTATTTATACATTTTCAGTTTTTAAACATTTATTGCATCTGCAGTTTTGAAATAAAAACTCTACCCCAGCCCAACCTCAGATCCAGACGGAGCAGCAGCATTACCTCCTCACTGCTGCACAATTACCCAGCCAAGTGGAGGCTGACACTGTCTGGCATCCATGGGGCTCCATGTGAGGTGGGCCTCAGCCTGCACCACGCGGCCCAGTGGAGAGCATCGTCTCTGGGCATAGAGTGAGACATCTGGGATGGGGGCTGGGTGGTTGGTTGGAGCAGGAACGGAGATAAAGAGAGAGGGGGGTATCAGATGGGGATTATGGTATAATCGTATATATATGCCATAGTACATGCATAATTGCACACACGCACACACACCCATGCCCATGAAGGCACGCACAGACACAGACACACACACACACGCACACTTTCACTCTCTGACATATGACCCCATAGACAGGCTCAGACATATTGCAGACAGATAATCCTTACAAAAGACAGGGTCATTTGATGTTACCCCGAGCCCCCCAAGACACAAACACACACACTCACACCCCATCATATCCTCAGCAGGAGATATGGTGGATTTGAGGTCACAGCATGTGGCTAGTGTAGGGGGTTGTGGGGTAGCTAGTGGATTACAGTTTTGTAGGGCAGCAGTCAGATTTATAGTTAAGTACACCGACAGGATTGACCACCAACCTACACATCACCCCTACACTCTCTCTCTCTCTGAAGATGAGCACCACTATGTCACTGTAAACGATATTCCCCAGCTGTCTTTATCACATTACGTTTTTTTTTCTTCTACCAGCTCAAAGTGAGAGCACTTTATATTAAGGGCTATAATCCCACTTCCCTCTGTCACATCAATAACAGGCTCTCTCATGTTCCTCCATTCTCACCTTTTCATCAAACCTAGTGAGTCTCATTCCCTTTCTATACCTCTCTCTCTCTCTCTCTCTCTCTCTCTGTCTCTCTCTCTCTCTCTCTCTCTGGTACTGGTGTGCTTGTCTCAGGGCTGCGGTGCTAAAGGATGTGTCAGGGCCAGGACACGGGGCCAGGCACAGGAAGGAAGGAGCTCCACTCAAATTCATCTCTATTGGACAGAAGCTAAAGGAGCTGGGGGCATATCTGGGAGCCAGGAGCCATCTCCTAGGAGAATGCCATGGCAACCAGGGCCCCAAAGCTGCAAGGGCCCCCAGGGGTGTTCCGACTCCCTTTTCAAAGTGTCAGGAAAGGTTCTGTTATTGGAGTCTCTCCTTTCTTTATTTTTCTTTCTTCCCTGGCTCCGCCTCTCTTTTTTGGGTGACACAGCAGGCTGGGAGCTGCCCCGGACCAGGCCGATGTCACTGTGAGGCTGTGAGAAGATGGAGTAGTGTCTTTGCAATGGATTGTGGAAAAATGTTGCCAAACAAAGCTAGGGGGAATGTGGCTGTGATGGTAGCTTGATATTGGGGACAATAGTGAAACGTAGCATTGATGTAGTGTCTGTAGCAGTGGGAGTAGAAGTGATTATTCTAGACTCAAATGCCAGCTATTACAGATAAGATTGCAAACTCTGTCTGTGTGAGTCTCCTGCTTCTTGCTAGATTGCTCTCGGCATGCTAGTGAAAGTAATTTACACCACACGGAAAAGCAGTGGTTCTGATCCATCTAAGAGCTTTGAGAAGGTGCTGGAGATCACAGTAGGCTACAGTTGACGGCATAACAAAGTTATAGATGGCTTTGCACGTCGTCATTGTGATGCTTTTCCTTTGAAGCAAATGTTTCTTAATGCGCTGCAGAACAGACTTGTGAGTCTTCCTGTATACGTGTGGAGTCTTCCCACTCTTTTGGTTCTTCCTTCTCTGCAAATTGACCCATATTCCTCAGTAATTAATTAAACTGACAGATCAGAGGTTAACTTTTATTAATACATTCTTAGTAAAGTGATTAACATTAAAAGGTATACAGTGCAATTACCAACCCTTCTCTCCAAAAAAATAACAACGTCAGTTTAGAGTAAGACAAGAGCAACACAACATGCATGCTGCATTATTTAATGTTCCCCTAGTCTAGCTGCAGTCAGTCAGGTACTATATTTGGTGGGACGATACAATAGCATTTTAATGACACACGCCACCTTGTGGGATAAACAGAGAACTACACAGATATGGGTTGTGTTCATTAAGTCAGTGATTCCCAACCTTTTATGCTTACTGTACCATCAACAGAATTTTGCTCTGCCTAGAGTGCCCCTGCATGGGCATTTTACCAGTAAGCCTATGGTCTCATGAGTCTTCTCAAGCACCCCCTGTGGTCAGGCCAAGCACCCCCTGTGGTCAGGCCAAGCACCCCCTGTGGTCAGGCCAAGTACCCCCTGTGGTCAGGCCAAGTATCCCCTGTGGTCAGGCCAAGTACCCCCTGTGGTCAGGCCAAGCACCCCCTGTGGTCAGGCCAAGTACCCCCTGTGGTCAGGCCAAGTATCCCCTGTGGTCAGGCCAAGTACCCCCTGTGGTCTGGCCAAGTACCCCCTGTGGTCAGGCCAAGTACCCCCTGTGGTCAGGCCAAGTACCCCCTGTGGTCAGGCCAAGTACCCCCTGTGGTCAGGCCAAGTACCCCTGGTTGGGAACCACTGCATTAGGGCACACAACGTGAGGCCTATAAGTTGGGTCCTTCATTAGGGCACACAAGTTTTGAAAATGGCAGTTCATAAAGGACAGAACCAGGTAAACCCTCTCTGTTTTAATCAATTTTCTTCCATTTGATGCCTAATGAACACAACCCTGTTGACAACAATACCACTTTTTCATTTTTTTAATAGAATTTATACTATATGATAGGTGGAATTCAACTTATAGGCCTAAATGTTGTTGTTTTTCTGAAACAAGGGATAATTTAAGGAAAAGACACCAGCCATTATGGACAACCAGACAATTCCAATGAAAAAAGAGCTAAGATAAGAGTAACATATGTTACACAAAAGGAATGCACCTAAATTTCCCCCTTTACCTTGTTTTCACTCCTTCATCATGCTCCCTGTTCAACTCTCTTCCCTCCTCTTCTCCTCCCACACGACCCCTATTCCTTTCCACCTCTATCCAATATTACAAAATCCTCCATTTTTTTTGTCACCTCCCTTCTCCCTGTCTTCTCTTCCTTTAATCCTTATCTATTTACGCCTTTGTCCAATACCATTAACCCTCACACTTATTCTCCTAACCCCCTCAACCTCTCCGTCTCTTCCCTGTACCCTCCTTCCCCCTGATCACCCCCCTGAATCCCAAATCAACCCCTAGTCCCTACCCATGAAGTAATTACATAGATCTGAGAGGATTGGACTGGTATAAGCAATATGGTGGTAGCTCCATCTGGCCTTCTGATAGGCCAGACGGGAATACATATTTCCAATCCTCTCAGATCTACACTAATGCATAAAGTTGATTTGGGATTCAGAACCCTCTTAGCGTGAGTCCATGAGGGGCTGCAGCCAGAGCAGGAAGCGGGACACCTTCTGGTAGATGTAACCCTGACTACAGTCTGCCCCTGCTGGTCTGGAGACCACCCCGGTCAGATAGAACACCTCCCTGTGGAGAGATAGGATGGGACTTCCCGGCCCCAGGATGCAGTCCCCCTTGGGTCTCATCGTCGTACAGCCCATCTTGTTGGTGACCAACCCTGGGTGCTTCTCCACACACTGGGGAAGACGCTCGTACGCCAGGTGGTTGAGGGTGAGTGGGCCCTGGACCTCTATGGCATCGACGGGGTCCTTCCAGCCGGTGACCACGGCCGGGTACTCGCCAGTCATCAGGACAACCTCTGCGAAGTCACGTTCGGGCAGGCAGGCGGCAACCACGTGTTTCTTATAGACGATGCGCTCGCGGAGCTCGAGGACGGCCAGGTCATTTTCAGGGATACCGGGTATGTAACGGGGATGGACGTGGACGACTTTGACATAGAGCGTCTGTTCGCCGTCTTCAGACGCGGTTTGGCGCTTGCCTGGGCGGGGAGGGAGGAAGTACTCTAAATCAATGAAGGAACACATACTATAAAGAAAATCAAAAACATGCTCTCTCTCTCACACACACACACACACAGGAATGAATGCACGCATGTACCCACACACACACACACACACACACACACACAGGAATGAATGCACGCATGTACCCCCACACACACACACACACACACACACACACACACACACACACACACACACACACACACACACACACACACACACACACACACACACACACACACACACCACTTGCACCACCAGTGGACATGATGCCCCATGATGAGCACTCACCGACAGCCACCTGGAAGTTGATGTATTTCTGGGCACACTGGGCTGTAGTTAGAACCAGGTTCTCCTTCAGAATGACACCACTACAGAACCCTACAGACTCTGCACTCTTCAAAATGGCCTGCACAAATACAACACAACACCACAGTTACAGTATACAGCAGAGATGGAGCTTGTCACGGTTAGGATTGATGGGACGATACACAGAGCGCTGGTGGAGCGTCATTCCTTTTTATTTTCGGAGATGGTCTCACAAGGCACGAAAATACAAAAGGAGAGAGAAACACATGAAACTAAACAAAACTAAACACAGTGACTTACGTTGTGTGCTGCTCGCAGTGCAGACAAACGAACAATGATCCACACACAGGTGGCTGTGTGTGGAGTCTAAATACTATCCCCAATCAGAGACAACGCTATACAGCTGTCTCTGATTGGGGATGATCATCTCCCTAATAATGTGTGAGAGCTTGGTTGTGTGCCTCTCTCCTCCCCTAGGTGGGAGTAAGAGGCCTTACCACAACCAAGCCCTCACAGTACCCCCCCCCTAAGGTGCGGACTCCCGACCGCACACATACAGTCCCCCCTCTCCTGAAAAGAAAAAATGTCCAAAACTAGGGGGGACATGGCGGGGTACTGAGGTGGTTGCTGGTGGGGGCTCCGGTTCCGGTTCCGGGCGTGGCACAGGCTGTGAGAGTAGCCTCCCTCCTACCTCTCCGTTGCACGCCCGATCCGGTCCGGACCCCGGCGCGGTGGTTCCCCCCTCAGTACTCCCGCCAGTCACCAAGTCCTGTCTGGACCCTGGTGCGGGAGCCCTCGACCCTGGAGAGGGGCTGACAACCGGCCCCGGACTGGGCACCGGTGGAGCGGACTGCTCCGGCACTGGAGCGACGCAGATGACCGGCCCCGGACTGGGCACCGGTGGAGCGGACTGCTCCGTCTCTGGAGCGACGTAGACGACCGGCCCCGGACTGGGCACCGGTGGAGCGGATTGCTCCGGCACTGGAGCGACGTAGACGACCGGCCCCGGACTGGGCACCGGTGGAGCGGACTGCTCCGGCACTGGAGCGACGTGGACGACCGGCCCCGGACTGGGCACCGGTAGAGCGGACTGCTCCGTCACTGGAGCGACGTAGATGACCGGCCCCGGACTGGGCACCGGTGGAGTGGACTGCTCCGGCACTGGAGCGACGTGGACGACCGGCCCCGGACTGGGCACCGGTGGAGCGGACTGCTCCGGCACTGGAGCGACGCAGACGACCGGCCCCGGACTGGGCACCGGTGGAGGTTCAGGTCTGCTCACCTTCCCCGGAGCTCTCGGGCTGCTGACCCTCCCCGGGGACCTCGGGCTGCTGACCTTCGCCGGGGACCTCGGGCTGCTGACCTTCGCCGGGGACCTCGGGCTGCTGACCGTCACCGGGGACCTCGGGCTGCTGACCGTCACCGGGGACCTCGGGCTGCTGACCGTCACCGGGGACCTCGGGCTGCTGACCGTCACCGGGGACCTCGGGCTGCTGACCGTCACCGGGGACCTCGGGCTGCTGACCGTCACCGGGTACTTCGGGCTACTGACCGTCACCGGGGACCTCGGGCTGCTGACCGTCACCGGGGACCTCGGGCTGCTGACCGTCACCGGGGACCTCGGGATGCTGACCGTCACCGGGGACCTCGGGCTGCTGACCGTCACCGGGGACCTCGGGCTGCTGACCTTCTCCGGAGGCCTCAGGCTGCTGACCTTCACAGGAGGCCTCAGGCTGCTGACCTTTACAGGAGACATCAGGCTACTGACCGTCACAGGAGGCCTCGGGCTGCTGACCTTCTCCGGAGACCTCAGGCTGGATGCCATGCCCACCCTGGGCACCGACGCAGAGGTGGTCTTCAGCCCTGCAGCTGGTCTGGCTGTCGGCCCCAGACTGGGCACCGACACGCTATGGAGCTCCTGCTCCACAGCGGGACTGAACGTCGTGCCCACCCTGGGCACCGACGCAGAGATGGTCTTCAGCCCTGCAGCTGGTCTGGCTGTCGGCCCCAGACTGGGCACCGACACGCTATGGAGCTCCTGCTCCACAGCGGGACTGAACGTCGTGCCCACCCTGGGCACCGACGCAGAGATGGTTCCCAACCCTCTGGTTGGGCTGGCTGTCGGCCCCAGACTGGGCACCGACGCGCTATGGAGCTCCTGCTCCACAGCGGGGCTGAACGTCGTGCCCACCCTGGGCACCGACGCAGAGATGGTTCCCAACCCTCTGGTTGGGCTGGCTGTCGGCCCCAGACTGGGCACCGACGCGCTATGGAGCTCCTGCTCCACAGCGGGGCTGAACGTCGTGCCCACCCTGGGCACCGACGCAGAGATGGTTTCCAGCCCTCTGGTTGGGCTGGCTGTCGGCCCCAGACTGGGCACCGACGCGCTATGGAGCTCCTGCTCCACAGCGGGGCTGAACGTCGTGCCCACCCTGGGCACCGACGCAGAGATGGTTTCCAGCCCTCTGGTTGGGCTGGCTGTCGGCCCCAGACTGGGCACCGACGCGCTATGGAGCTCCTGCTCCACAGCGGGACTGAACGTCGTGCCCACCCTGGGCACCGACGCGGAGAGGGTTTCCAGCCCTGTGGTTGGGCTGGCTGTCGGCCCCAGACTGGGCACCGACACGCTATGGAGCTCCTGCTCCACAGCGGGGCTGAACGTCGTGCCCACCCTGGGCACCGACGCAGAGAGGGTTTCCAGCCCTGTGGTGGCGACCGTCGCGGTAGCCTCCGTGCGAGGGGTAGGCACGGGGCGTACTGGACTGGGGACACGCACCATAGGTCTGGTGCGAGGAGCTGGCACGGGTCGCACCGGGCTGGAGATACGCACCATAGGTTGGGTGCGAGGAGTAGGCACAGACCGTACCGGGCTGGGGGAACGCACCACTGGTCTGGTGCGAGTAGCTGGAACGGGCTGTACCTGGCTGGGGAAACGCACCGTTGGGTCGGTGCGTTGAGCTGGCTCGGGTCGCGCCGGGCTGGGGAAACGCACCATAGGTTGGGTGCGAGGAGCAGGCACAGACCGTACCGGGCTGGGGGAACGCACCACTGGTCTGGTGCGAGTAGCTGGAACGGGCTGTACCTGGCTGGGGAAACGCACCGTTGGGTCGGTGCGTTGAGCTGGCACGGGTCGCGCCGGGCTGGGGAAACGCACCATAGGTTGGGTGCGAGTAGCAGGCACAGACCGTACCGGGCTGGGGGAACGCACCACTGGTCTGGTGCGAGTAGCTGGAACGGGCTGTACCTGGCTGGGGAAACGCACCGTTGGGTCGATGCGTTGAGCTGGCACGGGTCGCGCCGGGCTGGGGAAACGCACCATAGAGCTGATGCGCGGGGCAGGCGCGGGCCGTACCGGGCTATTGTTGCGCACCGATGGTTTGGTGCGCTGAGTCGGTCTCCTCCTCCTCCGACTCTGGACCGGCGCTGGAGGCACCGGACTGGGAACTGGCGCTGGAGCACGACTGTCCCTGTCGTCCCTACTCCATCGCCAATCCCCATCCTGTGAGGGTTCCTCCGGGAACCCCCACGAGTGAGGGAACAGAAGCACATCGTCGTCGTCTTCCTCCGACTCCTCTCTGTACTCCCGTTCCCACAGCCGTAGGGGCTCCTCCTGGAACCCCCACGAGTGCAGTGGTCGGGGCTCTTCTCCCTCGATCCCCGACCACCCCCATAGCCCCCCCCCAAAATCCGTTTGAGGGGTTTTCTGGGCTCCAGGCTGGTCCTCAAACCTAGCCCGGTGACGTGTCCTCCGTCTCCGGCGCCTCGGCTGCTCCGGACCCCAGCCTTCCTCCACCGCATGATAATGGTAGACATCCTCTTTCGATAATTTCCCCATATCGTAGAGGATGTCTACCACTGTCTTCTCTCGCTGCGTCCCAGGGTGGTGGATCATTCTGTCACGGTTAGGATTGATGGGACGATACACAGAGCGCTGGTGGAGCGTCATTCCTTTTTATTTTCGGAGATGGTCTCACAAGGCACGAAAATACAAAAGGAGAGAGAAACACATGAAACTAAACAAAACTAAACACAGTGACTTACGTTGTGTGCTGCTCGCAGTGCAGACAAACGAACAATGATCCACACACAGGTGGCTGTGTGTGGAGTCTAAATACTATCCCCAATCAGAGACAACGCTATACAGCTGTCTCTGATTGGGGATGATCATCTCCCTAATAATGTGTGAGAGCTTGGTTGTGTGCCTCTCTCCTCCCCTAGGTGGGAGTAAGAGGCCTTACCACAACCAAGCCCTCACAGAGCTTTGGTAGTGAGAGGTTGACTTTATGAGAAAAATGAATCTGAGAGGTGAATAGTGCCTGTCAGTGGACAGTTGGTACCTAGTTTGAATTGTGTGTGTGTGTGTGTGTGTGTGTGTGTGTGTGTGTGTGTGTGTGTGTGTGTGTGTGTACCTCATAGTGGTGTGTGTTTTCCTACCTGCCAGGGACACTCTCCAGAGTTGCAGGCGAGTCCCTCAAAGTTGCTGGCGATGTTGGCTGACTGTCTCTTTGACCACTGGCTTAGGCTGTTCACCTTCCCACAGGGGAATGTCACTGAGAGAGGGGTGGAGGGAGCGAGAATTACAGAGTATAGTTTAGTACAGTACTGTATAGTATAGTACAGTTTAGTATCTAGTATAGGTATATGGTCACTGACCTGCAGGAATACACTTCACCCGCTCCTTCTCCTCTAGTTTCCAGCCACGGGCACAGGAACAATCATAGGACTGGTATCCTGGCTTACAGAACTGACTGCAGCCCTTGGTCTTGTCCAACATACATACTGTCTGATCTACAATCACAGAGATAGGGGGGGGGGGATTACGATTAGGTATATTTCATATTTCGACAGCACAATTAGTGGACCCATAGACAGATTTCAATTGATTTGTTGAATTTATTATTTAGAAAATGTATTTAAACAAATGTTTCCCACCAACTCTGTGTTGGGTCCTTCACATGTCTCACCTGTCTCGCAGTGGACTCCAAAGAAGCCTGACTTGCAGACACAGTCGTATCCCCCCACGCTGTCTGAGCACATGGCTCCATTCTTACACGGCTTCTCTGCACACTGGTCCCCATCTGTACACACACAGGGTTAACAACACAGCCAGTCAAATGCTAGTACAAGACACACGTTATTGGGTGAAGCTATTTTAACTATCACACCAAATCACGTGGATTTCAAATGAGTGGTAACCCAAAAGACTAAGTACTCTGATATGTTCCAAGAGAACGTCAGTCAAAGTCATTACACTTACCTATGTAGACTGACCAGAAGATATCCTGAAAGATCAAAACAAAGTCCACTGTCAGTTTGATTCAAAATGTCTACAGAAGCAAAGAGAGATAAAAAAGAGGAGAGGCAAGGAGAGGAGGAAGGTTTGGAGGTTGTTAAAGAGGACACCTGAGGTGAGGAAAGAAGGGAGTCTAATAGAGGGAGAAGTGAGGAGAGAAGTATGCTCAGTGGAAAGAGGGAGCATTGGCCCACCGTGCGGTAGGAGTCCTGGAAGATCTCCCTGGCCTCCTCGTAGTTGCAGACCTCCTCCAGACACTCCCTCTCCAGATTGGCAGGGAGCAGGCTCTCCTCGTCACCCACGTTGGCCCTCTTCTGGCGGGACAGGGTGATCACCTCACTGGCCTCCTGCTTGTCCAGGAACACTGGGGGGGAGGAGAGGAAAGGAGAGATGGAGCCCTGAGATAGAACTTGGAGCAATGTTGACGCTATTTAGTCATTGTACTTAATTTTGACACTCATTCACAAAAATAAATAAAAATGTGTCTCTCTTTTTCATATAACCTGATTCCACTTAAATAGTTAGGTCATACATTTGAAAATAGTTTATTACAGATTCTCAGCCTAAATCTATGTAGTAGAGTACAATAGTAACATTCTTTGTTACTCATTAAAAAATGCCAAAAAAGCACAGAACTACACCAATAGACCTGAACACTCTTCACAAAGTACCTTTGACTTTATGAATCCCCACTCCCAAAAAAGGGGTCTCAGATTCCATTAAGAATGCAGCCTAATGCCTCTCCTTGTCTAATGTCATCCTGCCCCTTCTCATGTCCTGGTGTCCTGTCTAGTGGATAAACAGGCCCCTTCTCATGTCCTGGTGTCCTGTCTAGTGGATAAACAGACCCCCTCCCTGTCCTGGTGTCCTGTCTAGTGGATAAACAGACCCCCTCCCTGTCCTGGTGTCCTGTCTAGTGGATAAACAGACCCCCTCCCTGTCCTGGTGTCCTGTCTAGTGGATAAACAGACCCCCTCCCTGTCCTGGTGTCCTGTCTAGTGGATAAACAGACCCCCTCCCTGTGCTGGTGTCCTGTCTAGTGGGGCGGCAGGTAGCCCAGTGGTTAGAGTGTTGGGCCTGTAACTGAAAGGTTGCTGGATCGAATCCCTGAGCTGACAAGGTACAAATCTGTCGTTCTGCCCCTGAACAAGGCAGTTAACCCACTGTTCCTAGGCCGTCATTGAAAATAAGAATTTGTTCTGGTAAAATTAAAAACATTTTTTTTTTAATAAACAGGCCCCCTCCCTGTCCTGGTGTCCTGTCTAGTGGATAAACAGGCCCCTTCCCTGTCCTGTCTACTGGATGTGAGTTCCTCCTTTCAATGTTAAGTGCTTTGAGACCCAGTGATCCCTCTAAATAATCCATTATCATTACTGGCTGGATTGGCCATCCAGGGAAAATAACCATCCAAGGAAAGTCCCTCTGTGCCCTTTTGTTGGGGGTGGCAGGGAGCCTAACGATTAAGTGTGTTGGGCCAGTAACCAAAAGGTTGCTGGTTTGAATCCCGGAGCCAACTAGGTGGCAAATCTGCCGATGTGCCCTAGAGCAAGGCACTTAATCCTACTGTAATTGCTCCTGTAAATCACTCTGGATAAGAGCATCTTCTAAATGACTAAAATGTAAAATGTGTTACTCAGGGCCATCAGCCAGCAGCATCGTGTCCCTGGTCACTTACCTGTCTTGGTGTTCTTAGTGTCCAGTCTGGCCATCACTGCTCCCAGTAGCAGTAAGGAGAGCAGGGTGGCAGCGGTGGCTAGGGAGCCCATGGTTGCAGCTAGAGTACAGTCTGTCTGTGTCTGTTTGTTTTATCCTGTCAGCTCACCTCAGCAGAGTTCAAAGTTCACACCTAAAAACAACAAGGACCAAAGTTCAGAGATTTCCACATTCTGACATAGACATCACAGATTACATAATTTTCTGTCAGGAGGAGCTTTAAAGAGGAGGGTCATTTTATGTGCAGGACCAGAGGAACCTACAAAACAAGAGGATGATAATTGTTGTGAGTGTTGTTAAAAGCTTTTGGATCTTGGGATCATCATTAAAAGCTTGAACTTCAGTCTTGCAGCTTCCGCTATTTCACTGTAAAGTAAGCTAAAAATCAACAACCTATTTGTTTAATAGAGTTAAGACATTAAATGATCCTATCCGAACAGTGACAATGCAATTTCTAAAGAACTCCCGGCTTTGTTACAATGCTGCCACCGTGTGGTATTATACCCAGTTTATTATTGTTTAACCCATTTCCAATAGTAAACAACAAAGAGTGATAACGTCAAACACCCAAAACAAACTAGATTAATTGGTATTAGGCCTAATCAAATAGTTAGTGTAATAGATTGCCTGTAACAGAACGAACCAAATAAAACAGGCCTGTGTATTTATATTTAGTCCAATATGAATATGAACTGGTTCATGTTGTGAATGATGCTGCTGTCGGCTATAAAACAACATATGGCACGACCAGACATGCTGAAAAAACTTGGGCTACCACAAACCGCTAAAAACACATATGAATGAATGTATCTTAAACGTCACTTGAAAATATAGAGGCCTATTATGCATGAACGCTATATTATGGTACCTAAATCGCAACACGTATCAAATTATGGGAGAGATGGACCGTTATTCAGGGCGCGGCAAAACGCATGATGATTAGAACGGTAAAAAAATAAACGGTAACCTACCGCGTCGGACTTCAACCGGGGCTTGGACGGAATGAGAAGGATGACAGAGGCCTGTTCGGTTGGTTCTCTCTCTGGTTCCGACACGCAGTTCACTTTCCCTGTGTGGATCCTCGGCTCTGAGATCGAAATAGAGGCTGACAGCATCACACTCCAGTGTTGCTTTTTCAGGCCACTGCGACGTGTGTAATCAACCACGTGAGGGCGCTCTTGTATACTTTATTCAGAGCCATTAATACAAATACTGTATGCAGGCTACTATACTGTACTGGTCCGTCTACTGTATTACCTGATGATGAATTGTTGATGCTACTGTATGCACTGGCAAATGAGAGGCTTTGAAACCGCCGCCATATTGGTAGTCCTGAGAAGGAGCAGTTCTCCAATGTTTCAAGGACAAAATTACATGTATTTAAGTATTTTTTTGTTCTAGTTAGGAAAGTAGCATTAGTACGTTCTAAAAAAATTATTATATTTAGTTCACATAATATCATTTAAAAGTATGCATTAAGGTGTCTATAGTAGAATAAACATGGTTAAAAACGAATGTGGACATTAATAAATGCATTTCTATAGTTTCCCAAAAATTATTTTTACAATGGAGGAGGTATACTAAAATGGCTTCGCAGTGGCTTCAAAACAGCGCCCCCTGTCAGTCATCCAAGGTTTATACACATCGTTATATGTGCAGGCCTATATTTGTTGTGTGGGGGGGCTACGGTACATTGTTAAAGCATATGGCTTTTCCTCCATGACTTATATGGTTGACAGCGTTGAGATTTCAATATTACTTTTGAAATTAAGCATCACTTCCATGAATCCTTGACCTTGTCCTCAGTAACACACACCCTTTGGTGTTGAATTCTCCAGTCATTGGTTGAATGCCCAAACGACACAGAGGGTTTCAATATACTTGATTGGTTAATCACTGCAAACTTGTGGTTACCTAAGATGTCGATCCTCCACCATACTGCTAATCTACTGGCTGTCCCCCCCCCCCCCCCCCCCCTCTCTACAACTGATTACATTATCATCTCATTATCAAAAAACTGTAACGGTTATTTCCAGCAAAAATACTTTAATCAGATTACAGCTACTTACAGAAAAACTAGATGATTACTGCTTGGATTACTTCTGAATTCAGAAAGGATGTTTGCAAAAATAAATACATTATGACACCTTTCTGTTTTCTCAATGACATTCAATTCAGCATTGACAAAATGCACAAGTTTAGGTTTGTTCCACCTGAGCGAGTCTGACCACAAGTCAGAGATCACTATGATGACACACCAAATGCGTTAAAAGTAATCGGACGACATTACTGAGTTTGGGTAATCCCAAAGGTATGTTACACCCTCCCTCTCCTCTTCCTTACTGCCTCTCATAATATATCAACAATATATGCCATTTAGCCAACGCTTTTATACAAAGCAACTTACAGTCATGCATGCATACATTTTACATATGGTTGGTCCCGGGAATCAAACCCACTATCCTGGTGTTATAAGCTCAATGCTCTACCAACTGAGCTACAAAGGACAACATCAGCACAACTCTCCCTCTTTTCTATTTCACCTTCTCTAGCTCTCCGTCCTTCCCTCCCATTAGTTTGCCCTCCGTGTTAGGGAGCTCTCCCTCCCATTAGTTTGCCCTCCGTGTTAGGGAGCTCTCCCTCCCATTAGTTTGCCCTCCGTGTTAGGGAGCTCTCCGTCCCTCCCTCCCTCCCTCCCATTAGTTTGCCCTCCGTGTTAGGGAGCTCTCCGTCCCTCCCTCCCTCCCTCCCTCCCTCCCTCCCTCCCTCCCATTAGTCTGCCCTCCGTGTTAGGGAGCTCTCCCTCCCTCCCTCCCTCCCTCTCTCCCTCCTTCCCTCCCTCCCATTAGTTTGCCCTCCGTGTTAGGGAGCTCTCCGTTACCCCACCCCACCTCTAACCCAGCCCACCCTGGCCTTCCCTCCCGACTCTCCCTGGTGCCAGTGATAATTCCATTTTACTTCGCCGGTGTGATTGGAATCATAATCTCTGTGACTTTGAAGTCTGGTATCAAGCGCAATGGGGAGGGAGGGAGAGGGGGAGGGGAAGGGAGGGAGGGAGAGGGGGAAGGGAGGGAGGGAGAGGGGGAGGGGAAGGGAGGGAGGGAGAGGGGGGAGGGGAAGGGAGGGAGGGAGAGGGGGGAGGGGAAGGGAGGGAGGGAGGGAGGGAGGGAGGGAGGGAGGGAGGGAGGGGAGGGAGAGGGGGAGGGAGAGAGGGAGGGTGAAGAAGAAAACAGATGAGGATTAGAGATGGAGAGAATAGAGGAGAAGGAGAGGAGGGAAGAAAGAGAAAAGAAGAAAAACGAAGAGACAGAATAATAGAGAGAGAGAGAGAGAGAGAGAAACAGAGCTGGATGGAGAGAGGGAGTTAGTCACGTGTGACCTGGGTCACCCTGCATCAGTTAATCAAGCAGCTGATTATGCCTGCATACTAAACCAAACAGCTATTACACTGAACATCCATCAGAAATACAACCTGTCGCTCACGGCAACTCTGATGGATAGAACACAACAGGCTGCAGAGGATAGGGATTCCTGGGTCTCCCTCCATCTCTCCATCTCTCCACTCATCTCCATCTCACTCACTCACTCACTCACTCACTCACTCACTCACTCACTCACTCACTCACTCACTCACTCACTCACTCACTCACTCACTCACTCACTCACTCACTCACTCACTCACTCACTCACTCACTCACTCACTCACTCACTCACTCTGTTATTTTCCTTCTCCTATGTTCCCCTTCTTCCTTCTCAAACATCATTATCATCTCTCACTTTCCCGCTCTCTCTCTCCCAGACTCCTTCTCCCTCTCCTTCTCCCTCTCCTTCTCTCTCTCCCTCTCTTTCTCCCTCTCTCCCTCTCCTTCTCTCTCTCCCTCTCTTTCTCCCTCTCCTTCCCTCTCTCCCTCTCCTTCCCTCTCTCCATTCCCATTTCGATTCCCCTCACTCTCACTCCTTCATTTTTTCCTGTTCCAACTGTGACAGCATTGTACGTGTATGTGCACTATCCCATAGGAATGAGTGCACATGTGACACATGACTTGTGGTGAGTGTGAGTTAGGCCATCATGTCCCTCCCATCTGTGCCTATGTTAAGTGCCTGAGTATACCTACACTGTTGTTCTTTGGCTGTCCAATAGGAGTACCCTTTGAAGAACAATTTTTCGTTCCAGGTAGAACCCTTTTGGGTTCCATGTAGAACCATCTGTGGAAAGGGTTCTAGATGAAACCTAAAATGGTTGTACCTGGAAACAAAAGGGTTTCTACCTGGAAATAAAAATGGTTCTTCAAAGGGTCCTCCTATGGGGACAGCCGAAGAACCCTTTTAGGTTCTAGATAACACCTTTCCTTCTAAGAGTGTAGATATGTGAGTCTTTCAGTGACACTGTACATGTGTGTGCACATGTGCATGTGTGTGAGTGTACCTGTGTGTGGGTCTGTGTGTGTGCGTGTACCTGCGTAAGAGTGTGTGTGTACCTCCCCTAATGATGTGGGTAATAAGGATGTAATGGGTATGTTAACGACACACACAGTGGGAAGATACTGTAGATGTCACTGCAGCCCAGGGGAGACCTATCGATAGGCCAGCCAGGCAGTCAGGCAGCCAGCCAGGTGGGCTGTCACTGCAGGGGCCAGAAGAGATAGTGACAACCGATAGGGACCACACAGTGACACAGAGTCTCTTAATGACCTGTCCTGACACACCACCACCAGCCACCGCGACTAACGAGAGATGCCGTAACACCACCCAGGATGCATTGAGGTCAACGGTGTTGTAATGAAGTGTGTGGTGTTTTTGTGCATGTGTAGTGGATGTCAGACTGCTTTCTTAGCCGTACCACTTCCTCCTGCGACAGCTCACACCAAGACTAGACACACCCTGAAATGTTCTAACCCAGTTGCTCCACCGAAAAGCTAGCAATGTGGCTCTTTGAGTGAAGCCATTTCAGGCTGATAGGGTTGAGTGTGTAATGATGATGATGTTTTTAACACTATAGACCAGACTGCTCTTGACCCTCTGGCTGTTCCAGAGCTCTGCTAGTTGCTGAGAGTCTAATAGTCTAATACATTATCTCCCTCTCCCCATCTACCTTTACCCTCTCACCATATCTCTCTCTCTCTCTCTCTCTCTCTCTCTCTCTCTCTCTCTCTCTCTCTCTCTCTCTCTCTCTCTCTCTCTCTCTCTCTCTCTCTCTCTCTCTCTCTCACTCTCTCTCTCTCTCTCTCTCTCTCTCTCTCTCTTAATTTCTCAATTTCTCTTGTTGGAGAAGAACATAAAGGGCATGTGAACCGCACCCCTTCTCTCTCTCCATCCCTTTATCTCATATCCATCCCTCCATCCCCCATTTCTCATCCCTTCATCCTATAAATCAACTGATTATACTGGCATACTAAACAAACAGCCTGGCAATTACACGGAACATCCATAATTAATACAACCTTTCGGTCACAGCAAATCTGATGGATAGAACACAACAGGCTGCAGATGGATGGGATCCCTGGGTCTTCCTACATCTCTCCATCTCTCCCTCCATCTCTCAATTCATCCCTCGCTCCATCCCTCCCTAATTCCTACCATTTAATTTTTTCCTTCAGCCTTATCGTCTGAGTTCAACCCTCCCAAACATCATCCTTCTCTCTCCCATTCTCTCTCTCTCCCGTCCTCTCTTTCCCGTTCTCTCTCTCTATCTCTATTTCTCTCTCTTTCCCTCCCTCTCTCTTCTCTCTTCTTCTCTCTCTCCCTGTCTTTACCCCTCCCCCTCATATCTACTTCTCTCGCTCCTTCTCCCCCGTTCTTCTCTCTCTCTCCCTCTCCCTCCCTCCCTCCCACCCCCTCCCTCCTCTTTCTCTCCTTCCCTCTCCCCCCTCTCTCCCCTGCTCATAGGTTCCATCCTGAGAGAGCTTGGCAGGTGAGTGAGTGCCATATTTTATTCAGCAGTGAGCCCGCCTCCCCCTGTATAGTGGCTGCGTCCCAAATTACACCATATTTACTCAATATTGCACTACTTGACCAGGGCCCATAGGAACATAGGGTGCCAATTGGGATGCATCCAGTATTATCCATTTAATCAGGGCAGTGGGGTCTTAACCCCTAGTGCCCTAAACCACTCTTGTGCAAAGTCACACCTGATATCACTGAACATGGATTTTATGTCCACACCTGCAATTACAGTGAATATATTATGTTTGTAACATTTTCTCTTCCTTTTCCAACGTTCTGTATGTATTCAGTTCAGCTGACAACAATGTGAATTGATTGTATTCGTTAATTCAATATACACATTATGTTATGAACAAATAATCACTATTCACTCACGATGTAGGACCCGCAACAATGTAGTACCAAGATGTTATTCAAATGACAGAGAATTTGTATGCAGAAGATTGAGCATAGCACTAGAATGAATAGATTGTATTTCTATGGGACGAAGTAGGGCAGTGGACACGTGTGTTATGAACAAACAGTTTGACCAGTCTGAAATTGTAGAGACAAAGGATTTATATGCAGAGGATTAAGCATAGAAATATAATGAATATATTATATTTCTATGGAATCAAGCAAATAAATAGAATTAATAGATTGTATTTCTATGGGATGAAGAAGAGCAATGCATATGTGTTATGAACAAACAAATACCTTCCACTTATAGGACCCTAGTACAAAGATGTTGTTCAATGTAGAGACAGAGGATTGCAGTAGATTAAGGATAGAAATAGAATGAATAGACTAAATAGACTATATTTCTATGGGACTAAGCAGGGCAGTAGAGGCACATAGGGATCAACAGGAACAGAGGGGTGAACACAAACTGACACTGATTCACAGATTCCCTGACTCACTGATTCACAGATTCACTGATTCTGACAGTTTACGCTGTACGGCAATCAGGATACAACACGTTCAAATCTAGTTAACCATGCGCACAGGTGTTCCAACACATGTACACACGCATGACCATTGAACCTGTTAGCACACAAGCAATTACACACACACACACACACACACACACACACACACACACACACACACACACACACACACACACACACACACACACACACACACACACACACACACACACACACACACACACACACACACACACACACACTACTCCCATCTGTCATCTCGTCTTCCCCCCAATTTGATATTTTCTTTGTATAGACTATACTCTGTTCTCACAAGGGAAACATAACCACTCCTCCTCCTCCTTCCTCCGCTCCCTCACTCTCACTGCCTTCCTGTCTTCTCCTCACTCACACATATACAAATAATCCATGCTCGTTCTTTCTCCCTCTCTCCTCCCCTTCCCATCTGCTTTTCCCTCTTTTGCCCTGGCTCTCTCTCTACCCCTCTACCCCCTCCCTCCTATCTCTCTCTTTCAATTTCTCTCTCTCTCTCTCTCTCTCTCTCTCTCTCTCTCTTTCAATTTCTCTCTCTCTCTCTCTCTCTCTCTCTCTCTCTCTCTTCTCTCTCTCTCTCTCTCTCTCTCTCTCTCTCTCTCTCTCTCTCTCTCTCTCTCCTCTCTCTCTCTCTCTCCCTCTCTCTCTCTCTCTCTCTCCCTCTCTCCCTCTCTCCCTCTCTCCCTCTCTCTCTCTCTCTCTCTCTCTCTCGGTTCATTCTCATTCTCTCCCAGTCACACATGCATGCAGCATCTCCCCTCTCCACTTACTTTCACTCTCAACTCCCCTCCTCCTCTCTCCCTCCTCCTCTCTCTCCTCCTCCTCTCTCCCTCCTCCTCTCTTCCTCCTCCTCTCTCTCCTCCTCCTCTCTCCCTCCACCTCTCTTCCTCCTCCTCTCTCTCCTCCTCTCTCTCCTCCTCCTCTCTCCCTCCCTCCCTCCCTCCTCCCTCCCTCCCTCCCTCCCTCCCTCCCTCCCTCCCTCCCTCCCCCTCTCTCTCCTCCTTCTCTCTCCCTCCTCCTCTCTCCCTCCTCCTCTCTCCCTCCTCCTCTCTCCCTCCTCCTCTCTACCTCTGTCACACACACATATCACCTCTCTCATCTTCCCATCTGTGTCGTCTGTGTCTCCGCTCTCTGTCTCCCTCTCTACTTCTCTCTCTCTCACTCAGACACGCACAAACGCTTGCGAAAACCCCGCTCTAACACACACACACACTCATGCCGACTGGCACCCAAGGACAGAGCACCCTCTCTCTCTCTCCCTCTCCATCTCTCTCTCCCTCCCTCTCTCTCTCCCTCTCAGTCCTGCTGCCAGGCTGCTGAGTCTGGGTCTGTGAGAGTGTGTGTGTGTGTTTCTGGGCTTCCCCGACGCCGAGCCGAGCTAAGCTCACACACTCCCAGCTCACATCACTGCTGAGCATCTGAGGACGAGGACCAGGAGGAAGAGGAGGACCATGGAGCACAGCCACATCTTCACCCTCCTGCCCCCCCCCAACAGCAGCGCCTGGAGTCCGGGGCAGCAGCCTGCCGACACTCCCCAGGGTTGCCCCCTCGGACCACTACCTGTTATCTACTACAGCGCCCTGCTCTGCCTCGGCCTGCCCGGTAAGAGGGAGAGAGGGGAGAGGATGGATTAGAGAGAGAGAGTGTGACTGTGTGTGACTGTGTGTGACTGTGTGTGACTGTGTGTGACCGTGTGTGACCGTGTGTGACTGTGTGTGACTGTGTGTGACTGTGTGTGACTGTGTGTGTGTTGTGTGTGTAAGTGTGTGTGTGCTGTGCCTGTCTTACTATGTATTTTTTGTGAATATGTGTGTTTGTTTGTGTTTGTATGACAGAGTGTATGATTGGTATACTCTAACTGAGAATGTGTTTGTGTGTGCGTGTGTGTTTGGTATACTCTAACTGAGCGTGTGTGTGTGTTTGGTATACTCTAACTGAGCGTGTGTGTGTTTGGTATACTCTAACTGAGCGTGTGTGTGTTTGGTATACTCTAACTGAGCGTGTGTGTGTTTGGTATACTCTAACTGAGCGTGTGTGTGTTTGGTATACTCTAACTGAGCGTGTGTGTGTTTGGTATACTCTAACTGAGCGTGTGTGTGTTTGGTATACTCTAACTGAGCGTGTGTGTGTTTGGTATACTCTAACTGAGCGTGTGTGTGTTTGGTATACTCTAACTGAGTGTGTGTGTGTTTGGTATACTCTAACTGAGCATGTGTGTGTTTGGTATACTCTAACTGAGCGTGTGTGTGTTTGGTATACTCTAACTGAGCGTGTGTGTGTTTGGTATACTCTAACTGAGTGTGTGTGTTTGGTATACTCTAACTGAGTGTGTGTGTGTTTGAAGTAAGCTGCTCTAGAGTGTGCTCGAGCATGTGTGTGTGTACATGTGCCAGTGTGTGTGTGTGTGTGTGTGTGTGTGTGTGTGTGTGTGTGTGTGTGTGTGTGTGTGTGTGTGTGTGTGTGTGTGTGTGTGTGTGTGTGTGTGTGTGTGTGTGTGTGTGTGTGTGTGTGTGTGTGTGTGTGGCTGTGTGTGGCTGTGCGAGTGTGTGTGCGCCCGCACGTCGGTCTGTTGGATCAACAGAGATAAAAAGCCAGACAAATGAAAAAAGGGATGAAATGTTATTTTCTATTTCTCAGATTTCACCTCTTCTATTCACCCAGTGAATTACAAAGATGTGAAGCAGAAAGAGAGACCTGTAGGATTTAGCTTTCCTACACAGACGTGACCTCTAGGACATCATGTGGTACTGACTTTCCTACACAGACGTGACCTCTAGGACATCATGTGGTACTGACTTTCCTACACAGACGTGACCTCTAGGACATCATGTGGTACTGACTTTCCTACACAGACGTGACCTCTAGGACATCATGTGGTACTGACTTTCCTACACAGACGTGACCTCTAGGACATAATGTGACTGTGTCTTTCCGACATAGACGTGACCTCTAGGACATAGTTTGGGTCTGTCTTTCCTAAACAGACACGGCTCACTGACCTCTAGGACATACTGTGTGTTAACCAGCTCTCTGACCTTCTGAAAGATATTGATGCATCCCAGTCATGTCTGATCCAAAGACTTATCGGTCAGTTCAGACCTGGGCCGATGACTGTAATATGTATTTGGAGTAAAAAACATTGCTGTCTAGAAAACGACTTGTCTGTGTTATAGCTTCGGGTAGACACACTTAAATCAACACACTGTACCATTAGTCTGTACTGAAACTGGTGTGGGTTTCAGGTACATAGCCTACAAGCCATCGTGTTGTTGGGTTACTTACAGTGCATCATCATCTCTGTAAAGAATTATTGGTGAGTTTAGACTATAGCAGATATATTAACTATGCTTTACAGTACATCATCATCTCTGTAAAGAATTATTGGTGAGTTTAGACTATAGCAGATATATTAACTATGCTTTAGCTCCTCAATTTGTTTCCAGAGGGAAAAATATGGTAACCCTCAATTCTAACGCTAATACCCTACGTTCTTTAATGTATTATATTCCAGTTTTATTTTCAACCCTCTATTTTACATTGTATCCTAAAAGAGGCTATTGCACTCAGTGCTAGTTTTAAGTAGAGTGTGGAGTGAATTGACTGGCCCTTATTCTGAGCAGTAATACGGTTATATCTGGGTTTGATAAGAGTTTCATAAGGGATGTCGACTTTCTATTACAATGGATCAGGAGTAAGAGATTTCAAGATGTACACTCTGTTCTCAATAAAGGAATCTGCAATTCAAAGTAATAGTAGTGCTTTGTATGGCAAACTACCAGAGAATAATACCACAAAAATGTGTCCTGCACGTCGCCTGCTGTCTTGGAGAATGAAAGCCCCTTTAACCTCCTCAGGCTACATTTTTCTGTTGGAATACTATAGTAGCAGACAACAATCAATTCTGTTTGCAGCCCTGCATGCTGAATCCTTAAAGATGGATTGAGTTTTAATCTTCGGATTTTTAAATGGTTGATTTTTACTGATAGCTTGACTGTAAAGTCCATTTGGAGTAATATTATTGCTGCCTAGATACCCATTTGTCTGTGTTATAGCTTGGGGTTAGTCACAGTCCCACTGGGCACATTTATTCCTCGTTGGTTCAACGTAACTTTGTTGAAATGACATGGAAACAATGTTGATTCAACCAGTGTGTTCCCTGTGGGCTGCAATCAACACACTGTACCATCAGTCTGTTCTGAGATTGCTGTGGGCTTTGGGTACGTATGTAAATAATCTTATTTTTAGGTTACTTACAGTGACCTCGATGTAGATGAAAGGAAGATATAAAGAGAAAGAGAATGACAGGACAACAAGAGAGAGGGGTGGAGGGATGGAGATGGAGGTAGAGAGAGTGGATGATGAGAGGTTGTGAGAAAGATAATGTTATTTCTAGAACAAAGAGAGAAGAGATGTTGAGAAAAAGATGTGCAAGAGACTTGATGATAAAGAGTGTGAAACAGAATAAGAGAGATAGAGGAAGAAGTGTTAATAAAGAAAAAGATCAGGAGAGAAAGAGAGGTGAAGAGGGAGAGAGAGAACGACAGAGCGAGAGAATGACAGAGCGAGAGAATGACAGAGCGAGAGAATGACAGAGCGAGAGGACGAAAGAGCGAGAGAACGAAAGAGCGAGGGGACAACAGAGCGAGAGAACGACAGAACGAGAGAGGTGCACATGGAGAGCAAAAAGAGAGATGTGAGGCTCAGTTGGTAGAGCACGGCGCTTGCAATGCCAGGGTTGTGGGTTCGATTCCCACTGAGGACCCGTACATAAAAAAAGAGTGTCTGCTAAATGACTACAATATCAATGTAAAAGAAAATGACAGAAACATGAGAAGAGAAAGAGAGAGGAGAACGAGAGAGAGAACGAGAGGGAGAGAGATTAATAACAGCGGAGTCAGTGAAGTGGCACCCTGAGACCTGAGTGAGGAAGCCAGACGACAGAGTTATGATGAATTGCCACCTTTTTAATTAATCGCTCACCCGCTCTTAACGGGCGCTCTCTCTCTGCCTCACGAGGCTGCTGCTCTATGCGAACAAAACCAGCGTGTTCAGGCAACAGCAAACATCACAGCACCCTACAGTACCACAACACTGGGCCGGGGATTTTTTTATAGTCTGTGTCTATGCTTATGTGTGACTAACAAGGAATTAATTTTGCTGTTGTTGTTTTGAAGTTCTGGTTTGTAGCCTAGGCTCTAAAGAAGCACAAGCATACGCTTTGGTATTGGTTGTGTTACAGCATAGGTAGGTGTCATAAAGATGAGGACTTTTATATGGTGGTTGTGGAAATGAAATAATGTCTTCTTAAACGTACACAGTTTGACCATCTCTACTGCATGCTATTGAGATCACATCAGTTTTGGGGGATTCCTGTTTATAGTTGGTGTTACCTGGTGGACCACACATAAGCACAATGTTTAGTCCTGGAGTAGCCAGGCTAGGTCATACCATTAGGAAAGACTGAAACAGTGTTCAGTCCTGGAGTAGCCAGACTAGGTTATACCATGAGGAATATCTGAAACAGTGTTCAGTCCCGGAGTAGCCAGGCTAGGTCAAACCATTAGGAATGTCTGAAACAGTGTTCAGTCCTGGAGTAGCCAGGCTAGGTCAAACCATTAGGAATGTCTGAAACAGTGTTCAGTCCTGGAGTAGCCAGGCTAGGTTATACCATGAGGAATATTGGCGCCGCCCTGTGTGGTTGCCTGTTAAGCAGCTCCCATTGTTTGTGCGTTAATTGTTGTTTTAGTATGTTTTTCGTCCGTTTTTTTGCAACAGTTGAACTATAATAGTTCAAGATTATGGAGTGATAATGTTTAGCGGTCCTTTTTATCACTGAGGCACTTTTTATTTTTCTCAACGCCGAACGTTGACACGAGCCCTCAATTATTTACAACCGAGCCCAGTCCTGGATTTAGCACATGCAGCGCTATTGCACCCCAGGGAAAAGTTTGATATTCCGGACGAGTTGAAAAGGCGACGTCGTGGATGCAGGGCAGGTCGGAAGTGTAAGGCAAAGCTGAGTAAGTACAAGCCGGCTATACCGTCTATCATTTTGAGCAACGTGAGATCGCTACAGAACAAGGTGGATGAGCTTGAAGGGCTGGTCCATGGACAAAGAGACTACCAGGAAGCTAGCCTATTGTGCTTTACAGAAACATGGCTAAATGATAACATCCCCATAGAGAACGTAACTACTGGCGGTTTCCAGACCATCAGAGTGGACAGGGATAGCGTTTCTTCCAGTAAGAGTAAGGGAGGGGGGCTGGCTTTATTAGTTAACAACAGATGGTGTAATCCGAGACGTATTACTTTTAAGGAACAGTTTTGTAGCACGGACATTGAGCTGTTAGCCGTTAGCCTGAGACCCTACTATTTACCGCGGGAATTCACAGCGGCCATTGCTGTTATTGTTTACATCCCGCCCTCTGCGGACACAAACACAGCGTGTGACGTCATCCACTCTGTTATCGCGAGGTTACATACAGCGCATCCCAGTGCTTTCTTTGCCATTTCGGGGGATTTTAACCATGCATCTCTCTCTTCAACACTGCCCACGTTCAAACAGTTCAGGAAGTGCCCAACCAGATATAATAAAACTCTGGACTTGTTATATGCTAATGTGAAGGATGCATACAACTCCACTGCACTCCCTCCCCTCGGTAGATCGGATCACAACCTTGTCCACCTCAACCTACTCTACAGTCCTATGGTCCAACAGCAGCCAGCGACCACTAGGCCCATTAGGAGATGGTTCTCGGAGGCGAATGAGGCCTTACAAGACTGCTTTGAAACAACAGACTGGGATGTGTTCTGTGAGGCTCATGGGGAGGACATTGATGGTCTTACAGACTGCATAACGGACTATATAAATGTTTGTGTACAATGTACCCACCAGGAAGGTACGCTGTTTTCCAAATAATAAACCCTGGGTCACCAGCGACCTGAAGGCCCTGCTGAATGAGAAGAAGAGGGCCTTCAAAAAGGGGGACAGGGACAGACTGAAATGCGTCCAGAGGGAGCTGAAGTTGCGGATTGCTGAGGGGAAGAGAGGGTATAAGGAGAAGATGGAGGACAAGCTGAGGGAGAGCCAGCTGGGAGAGGTGTGGAAGGGTATGAGAAATATCACTGGCTTCAAAAAGTCATACAGTGGGCAGACGGAGGGTGACCCAGGACAGAGCCAATGAGCTGAACCAATTTTTTAACAGGTTCGATACTGGGCCTGTCCACCTCCCCTCCAGCTCCCCAGGCCACACACCCTCACGGCTGTCCCACCCCCACTATGCTCACAACACCTCTGATGAGAGAATCAGCGACCCCCTCCCCACCTCTGCCCCCTCTCCCTCTGGACTGATCTGCAACACCTCCCTTCCCCCCACCTCTGGACTGATCCTCAACACCCCCCTTCCCCCCACCTCCACACCTGGGCTGGCTTTCACCACCAACCAAGTGAAGAGAGAGCTGGAGAGACTACATCATTGGAAAGCGGCGGGCCCTGATAGCATCAGCCCAAGGGTGCTTAGGGTCTGTGCTGACCAATTGTGTGGAATACTCCAGCGACTCTTCAACCTTAGCCTGAGCATGGAAAGGGTCCCTGTGCTGTGGAAAACATCCTGCCTGGTCCCAGTGAAGGCGCACCCAACTGTCCTGAATGACTTCAGAACTGTAGCGCTAACATCCCATATCATGATGACCCTGCAAAGGTTAGTCCTCGCTCACCTCAGACCCCTGGTGTGTACATCACTGGACCCCCTGCAGTTCGCATATCAGCGCAACATCGGGGTGGATGATGCAATCATCTACCTTCTGCAGAGGGCTTACTCTCACCTGGACAATGCAGGTTGCACTGTGAGGGTTATATTTTTTGACTTCTCCAGTGCCTTCAATACCATTCATCCCCTGCTACTGGGTGAGAAGATGAAGAGGATGAAAGTGGAAGGACCCTTAGTCTCCTGGGTTACGGACTACCTGACCAGTAGGCCACAATTTGTGCGGCTACAGAGCTATGTGTCAGATTGGGCAGTGAGTAACACAGGGGCCCCACAGGGAACGGTCCTGTCCCCCTTCCTGTTCACCCTCTACACCTCGGACTTCAGATATAACTCTGAAACATTCCACCTACAGAAGTTCTCGGATGACTCAGCAATTGTAGGGTGCATCAGGGGTGGGCAGGAGGAGGAGTACAGGAGCACAATCAATGACTTTGTGTTGTGGTGTGAGCAGAACCACCTTCAGCTCAACATCAGCAAAACAAAGGAGATGATCGTGGACTTCAGGAGAACCAAGGCCCAACTGACTGCAGTCCCTATACAGGGGATGTATGTGGAAAGGGTTGGGTCATACAAGTTCCTGGAAGTCCATATGGACAACAGGCTTGAATGGGCTGGTAACACTGGGGCTCTGTACAAAAAGGGCCAGAGCCGACTCTACTTTCTGAGGAGGCTCAGGTCCTTCAACGTGTGCAGTAAACTACTGCATACTTTCTACCAGTCTGTGGTGCCATCTTTTTTGCAGTGGTGTGCTGGGGCGCCAACATAATGGCCGGTGATGCTTCTCGGGTAAATAAACTGATCAGGAAGGCTAGCTCTGTTCTGGGGATTAGCCTTGACACTCTAGAGGAGGTGGCGGAGAGACGGATCCTGGCCAAACTGCTGGCCATCATGGACAACGTCACCCACCCACTGCATGCCATGGTTATGATGCAGAGGAGCACTTTCAGTCACAGACTGATCCCACCACGGTGAGCCAGAGAGCTCAACAGGAGGTCCTTCCTGCCGGCGGCTATTAGACTATTTAATACCTCACCGGGGTGCCGTGCCGTCGGCAACATAGACCTGGAACTGTTGGGGTGTTGTTCATTCAGGACTGTACATACATATTCATGTACTGTTGTTGTATCATATCACGTGCAATATTGTAAGTAATTCTTGGACTGAACTCAGGAATGCATATTAGTATCCTGTCAGTTGTATCTTTTTTCATTGCTTTTAGTATTTCAAATGTGCAATACGTGCATTTATCTGTAATCAAACCCTGCACTAAGGACTGTATTTTAAGGGAATTATTATTATTACCCTAAATTATATCATACGCACATTTAGCTATTTAAGTATCTCTTCCTGTCATTTACCTGTACAGTTAATGTAACCATGTGTCATGACCGGGCGCATACATAGCCCAAGGTCTGTCACGGTTGGGTGCATGGAGCGACCAAGACGCAGCGCAGGGATTATAGTTCGACATTTTTATATTTACTATGATATTCAATTTCAAATGGACGAACTATACAAAACAAAACAAACACGATATAACAAACGTGACAAAACATAGCACACTTACTGTTCTCCGTGACTTGCGGTGTGGAACATACAAACCTATGTAGGATCCCTAATTAGAGACAATGCACTGCAGCTGGCTCTAATTAGGGATCCAACACAAACCACCACCAGAAACAGAAAGAATAGACCTGAGACTCTGACCATGGCTACATAGAGAAGCAAATGGGCTTCTCTATGGCCAGAGCCTGACAGAACCCCCCCCCCCCAAGGCGCGGACTCCCGGACGCCAACAAAACACAAATACATTGGGGGGGGGGGTATTTAGGGAGGGGAGATTAGTTCTTCGGGGGCGGTTCTGGCTCCGACGGAGTGGGTAAACAACTCCGGCCATGGAGCGGGGAAAATAACCGGACCCGGACTGGGCACCGGTGGGGTAAACCGCTCCGGCCATGGAGCGGGGAAAATAACCAGGCCCGGACTGGGCACCAGTGGAGTGGACTGCTCTGGCACTGGAGCGAAGCAAACGGCCGGACCCAGACTGGGCACCGGTGGAGCGGACTGCTCTGGCACTGGAGCGGAGCAGACGGCTGGACCCGGAATGGGCACCTGTGGAGCGGACTGCTCTGGCTCAGGAGCAGAGCAGACGGCTGGACCCGGATTGGGCACCGGTGGAGCGGACTGCTCTGGCTCAGGAGCAGATGTCACTGGAGGTTCCGGGCTGCGGACCTTCGCTGGAGGTTCCGGGCTGCGGACCTTCCCTGGAGGTTCCGGGCTGCGGACCTTCGCTGTAGGCTTCGGGCTGCGGACCTTCGCTGGGGGTTCCGGGCTGCAGACCTTCGCTGGGAGTTCCGGGCTGAGGACCTTCCCTGGAGGTTCCGGGCTGCGGACCTTCGCTGTTGGCTTTGGGCTGCGGACCTTCGCTGGGGGTTCCGGGCTGCGGACCTTCGCTGGGAGTTCCGGGCTGAGGACCTTCTCTGGGGGTTCCGGGCTGCGGACCTTTGCTGGAGGTTCCGGGCTGCGGACCTTTGCTGGAGGTTCCGGGCTGCGGACCTTCGCTGTAGGCTTCGGGCTGCGGACCTTCGCTGTAGGCTTCGGGCTACGAACCTTCGCTGGGGGTTCCGGGCTGCGGACCTTTGCTGGGGGTTCCGGGCTGCGGACCTTCGCTGGGGTTTCCGGGCTGCGGACCTTCGCTGGGGTTTCCGGGCTACGGACCTTCGCTGGAGGTTCCGGGCTACGGACCTTCGCTGGGGGTTCCGGGCTGCGGAGAGCCGGCACGGGACGTACCGGACTGGGAAGGCGCACCGGATGTCTGACATGTCTGGATGTATGACAGCTGCGTAGTCCCATGACTTTTATACTTGCGTACTATTGTTTGTATAGATGAACGTGGTATCTTCAGGCATTTGGAAATTGCTCCCAAGGATGAACCAGACTTGTGGAGGTCTACAATCTTTTTTCTGAGGTCTTGGCTGATTTATTTTTATTTACCCATGATGTCGAGCAAAGAGGCACTGAGTTTGAAGGTAGGCCTTGAAATACATCCACAGATACACCTCCAATTGACTCAAATGATGTCAATTAGCCTATCAGAAGCTTCTAAAGCCATGACATCATTTTCTGGAATTTTCCAAGCTGTTTAAAGGCACAGTCAACTTAGTGTATGTAAACGTCTGATCCACTGGAATTGTGATATAGTGAATTAGAAGTGAAATAATCTGTCTGTAAACAATTGTTGGAAGAATTACATGTGTCATGCATAAAGTAGATGTACTAACTGACTTGCCAAAACTATAGTTTGTTAACATGAAATCTGTGGAGTGGTGAAAAATGAGTTTTAATGACTTCAGTGTATGTAAACTTCAACTGTACATGTAGTCACAAGGGAGTTTGATGCCCGTGCTTGGAGCGATGTTAAGTGCTCTCTTCAAGGCTCTGGAAGCTTCTCTCCTCTCAGACTGTGTGTGATTCAGTGTAAAGGTCAGGATGATAAAGCAGTAATGACCTCTCTAACTGGGGACTCCAGTGGTCCGGTGTCAGCCCGGTGTCGGGCCGCTGTCAGCCCACATCTAATGAAGAGATTTTATATTTGGGTCATTGATCTGCTGGCCTCCACTGGAGAGGTGTGTGAGTTGTGTGTGTGTGTGTCTGTGTGTGTGTGTGAGTGTGTCTGTGTGCGTGGTTGTGTGCATGACTGCGTGTGTGTCAGGATGTGTCTGTAGGGGTTACAGAAGCTAGAGGAGTGGAGGGTGAAGACAGGAGGTGGAGAGTAGAGGAGGGGAAGATTATACAAGGGATAGTGAGGGTGGCAGGTGGTTTAAGATGTGGGGTAGAGAGGGAGGGGTGCGAGGAGGAAAGGAGGGAAAGAAGGAGAGAAGGGAAGGAGGGAAGAGGATAGGATGGAGGGAGAGAGGATAGGATGGAGGAAGAGAAGATAGGATGGAGGGAGAGAAGATAGGATGGAGGGAGAGAAAACAGGATGAGGGAGAGAGGATAGGATGGAGGGAGAGAAGACAGGAAGGAGGGAGAGAAGACAGGATGGAGGGAGAGAAGACAGGAAGGAGGGAGAGAAGACAGGATGGAGGGAGAGAAGACAGGATGAGGGAGAGAAGACAGGATGGAGGGAGAGAAGACAGGAAGGAGGGAGAGGAGACAGGATGGAGGGAGAGAAGACAGGATGGAGGGAGAGAAGACAGGAAGGAGGGAGAGAAGACAGGATGGAGGGAGAGAAGACAGGAAGGAGGGAGAGAAGACAGGATGGAGGGGGAGAAGACAGGAAGGAGGGAGGTGATGGTCATAAAAGAGCGAAGGGAAGGGAAAGTAACAGTAGGGATAGCAGATGGGAGGGAGGATGTAGGGACAGGAGTTGACAAAGAAAGAGGAGGATGTAGGGACAGGAGTTGACAAAGAAAGAGGATGATGTAGGGACAGGAGTTGACAGAGAGAAATAGGAGGATGTAGGGACAGGAGTTGACAGAGAAAGAGGAGGATGTAGGGACAGGAGTTGACAGAGAAAGAGGAGGATGTAGGGACAGGAGTTGACAGAGGGAAAGAGGAAGATGTAGGGACAGGAGTTGACAGAGAAAGAGGAGGATGTAGGGACAGGAGTTGACAGAGAGAAAGAGGAGGATGTAGGGACAGGAGTTGACAGAGAAAGAGGAGGATGTTTGGACAGGAGTTGACAGAGGGAAAGAGGAGGATGTAGGGGAGGAGTGTTATATCCACCAGGCAGCAGCCTGTCAGGGAGGAGATGAGCCAGAGAGGACAGGGGAGGAGGGAGGGGAGAGAGAGGGAAGAGAGAGGTAGGTATAGAGGTGGGAAGATAGAGGGTGTTTTTAAAGCTGTTGACAGTTAGCAACATAAAAACCAACTTGGCAGTGATAAGCTGTGAGGAAAGGTGTACAGTTTCCTTATGGCTCGCTCAATACTGCACATCACTGTTTAAAGGAGGACTTAGATCTCATTTGTCAATGTTTATGATTTAGAACAAATCATTAGGTCTCCCAATCTGCAGGCCAAACCCCTCCTCTCATCCTACTCCTCCCCTTATTATCCTCTCTTTACATCCTCCCTCTTCTTGTTTTTTACTTCCTGGTCTATCCCTCATCCTCCCCTGCAAAACTCTCCCTCTCCCTCTCCCTCTCCCTAGAAAAGGGAAAATAAATAAACATAAATATGGGTTGTATTTACAATGGTGTTTGTTCTTCACTGGTTGCCCTTTTCTTGTGGCAACAGGCCACAAATCATTCTGCTGTGATGGCACACTGTGGTATTTCACCTAGTAGATATGGGAGTTTATGAAAATTGGGTTTGTTTTCAAATTCTTTGTGGATCTGTGTAATCTGAGGGAAATATGTGTCTACTATGGTCATACATTTAGCAGGAAGTGGTTAGGAAGTGCAGCTCTCTCTCTCTCTCTCTCTCTCTCTCTCTCAGTGAGAGCAGAGCAGGAGTTGAACAACAAGGTTTGGTTCAATAGACTGTGTGCTCTGAGGAATCAAAAGGTCTCATCATGCAGTAGCACAACACTGCAATGGCATCAATAACATTACCTCCAAACCTGGCCTCTGTTTCTCTGTCTAACTATCCTAGCCCTCTCTCTCTTTCTCTCCCTAACTATCCTAGCTCTCTCTCTCTCTTTCTCTGTCTAACTATCCTAGCTCTCTCTCTCTCTCTCTTTCTCTGTCTAACTATCCTAGCCCTCTCTCTCTCTCTCTCTCTCTCTCTCTCTCTCTCTCTCTTTCTCTGTCTAACTATCCTAGCCCTCTCTCTCTCTCTCTCTCTCTCTCTTTCTCTGTCTAACTATCCTAGCCCTCTCTCTCTCTCTCTCTCTCTCTCTCTCTCTCTCTCTCTCTCTCTCTCTCTTTCTCTGTCTAACTATCCTAGCCCTCTCTCTCTCTCTCTCTCTCTCTCTCTCTCTCTCTCTCTCTCTCTTTCTCTGTCTAACTATCCTAGCACTCTCTCTCTCTCTCTCTTTCTCTGTCTAACTATCCTAGCCCCCCCTCTCTCTCTCTCTCTTTCTATGTCTAACTATCCTAGCCCTCTCTCTCTCTCTCTCTCTCTCGTTCTATGTCTAACTATCCTAGCCCTCTCTCTCTCTCTCTCTCTCTCTCTCTCTCTCTCTCTCTCTCTAACTATCCCAGCCCTCTCTCTCTCTCTGTAAGAACCGACGCTGGAGTAGAGAAGCAGGTACAGGGAGTGAACATTTAATTTTACACAGACATGGAACAGGACAGGAACAGCGTCAGAACCGGGTAACACAACGACATACGACAGTTAATCCTGAAGCGGGGAACAGAGCTGGGGAATGACAGATATAGGGGAGGTAATAACACAGGTGATTGAGTCCAGGTGAGTCCAATGAACTGCTGATGCGCGTGACGAGGGAAGCAGGTGTGCGTAATGATGGAGGGAAAGCGGGAGCAGGCGTGACTCTCTCTCTCTCCATCTCTAGCTCTATTGTCACTCTCTCTTTTTCGTTCGGCATCTCTGTCTTCACCCTCTCTCTCCTACTCTAAAATATTTATATTCTCCACCATACCTCCCTTTAGGAATGTATTGATCTATGAGAGCACACAGCAGTGTATGGTTAAGGAATGAATTGATCTATGAGAGCACACAGCAGTGTATGGTTAAGGAATGAATTGATCTATGAGAGCACACTGCAGTGTATGGTTAAGGAATGTATTGATCTATGAGAGCACACAGCAGTGTATGGTTAAGGAATGTATTGATCTATGAGAGCACACAGCAGTGTATGGTTAAGGAATGTATTGATCTATGAGAGCACACAGCAGTGTATGGTTAAGGAATGTATTGATCTATGAGAGCACACAGCAGTGTATGGTTAAGGAATGTATTGATCTATGAGAGCACACAGCAGTGTATGGTTAAGGAATGTATTGATCTATGAGAGCACACAGCAGTGTATGGTTAAGGAATGTATTGATCTATGAGAGCACACATCAGTGTATGGTTAAGGAATGTATTGATCTATGAGAGCACACAGCAGTGTATGGTTAAGGAATGTATTGATCTATGAGAGCACACAGCAGTGTATGGTTAAGGAATGTATTGATATATGAGAGCACACAGCAGTGTAATGTTAAGGAATGTATTGATCTATGAGAGCACACAGCAGTGTATGGTTAAGGAATGTATTGATCTATGAGAGCACACAGCAGTGTATGGTTAAGGAATGTATTGATCTATGAAAGCACACAGCAGTGTATGGTTAAGGAATGTATTGATCTATGAGAGCACACAGCAGTGTATGGTTAAGGAATGTATTGATCTATGAGAGCACACATCAGTGTATGGTTAAGGAATGTATTGATCTATGAGAGCACACAGCAGTGTATGGTTAAGGAATGTATTGATCTATGAGAGCACACAGCAGTGTATGGTTAAGGAATGTATTGATCTATGAGAGCACACAGCAGTGTATGGTTAAGGAATGTATTGATCTATGAGAGCACACAGCAGTGTATGGTTAAGGAATGTATTGATCTATGAGAGCACACAGCAGTGTATGGTTAAGGAATGTATTGATCTATGAGAGCACACAGCAGTGTATGGTTAAGGAATGTATTGATCTATGAGAGCACACAGCAGTGTATGGTTAAGGAATGTATTGATCTATGAGAGCACACTGCAGTGTATGGTTAAGGAATGTATTGATCTATGAGAGCACACAGCAGTGTATGGTTAAGGAATGTATTGATCTATGAGAGCACACATCAGTGTATGGTTAAGGAATGTATTGATCTATGAGAGCACACAGCAGTGTATGGTTAAGGAATGTATTGATCTATGAGAGCACACAGCAGTGTATGGTTAAGGAATGTATTGATATATGAGAGCACACAGCAGTGTAATGTTAAGGAATGTATTGATCCATGAGAGCACACAGCAGTGTATGGTTAAGGAATGTATTGATATATGAGAGCACACAGCAGTGTATGGTTAAGGAATGTATTGATCCATGAAAGCACACAGCAGTGTATGGTTAAGGAATGTATTGATCTATGAGAGCACACAGCAGTGTATGGTTAAGGAATGTATTGATCTATGAGAGCACACATCAGTGTATGGTTAAGGAATGTATTGATCTATGAGAGCACACAGCAGTGTATGGTTAAGGAATGTATTGATCTATGAGAGCACACAGCAGTGTATGGTTAAGGAATGTATTGATCTATGAGAGCACACAGCAGTGTATGGTTAAGGAATGTATTGATCTATGAGAGCACACAGCAGTGTATGGTTAAGGAATGTATTGATCTATGAGAGCACACAGCAGTGTATGGTTAAGGAATGTATTGATCTATGAGAGCACACAGCAGTGTATGGTTAAGGAATGTATTGATCTATGAGAGCACACAGCAGTGTATGGTTAAGTGTGTTCACGGGAGACAAGATAAATAAGAAATAAGAAATTAACTCCAAATTTGTAAAGAGGGTACAAATACCCCAAAAAAGGTTTCTACAGGGACAGCCGAAGAACCGCAGAACCCTTTATGGTTCTAGATAGCCCATTTCTGTCTATAGTGTATAGCCAAGATTGGATCGTTGATGTACAACTTAAATAGAGTGAATGGATTGGTGGATTGGTTGCTCAGTCTAATCAGACTCTTTGCGAAGACAAAGGGCAAATGTTTGTCATAAGGTACAAAGTGAGTGTGACCTTTATAACTGCCTTTTGCTATTTCAACCATACCTCTCTTTTACTCCCACTCCCTTACCCCCTCCATCACTACCTCTCTTTTTGATACACACCTTCTCTCGTCCATTTACTCTCCTCTACCCTTCGCTCTCAATCAACCTCTCATCTAACCTTCCCTACCTCATCTTACACTCCTTCAATTTTCTCTCCTACTTTCTTTCTAACCTTCTCTCCATTATGCCTGTTGCCCCTCCCACTCTCTCTATCTTCCTCTATTTATCATTATCTACTTCATATTTCTCTCTCTCTCTCTCTCTCTCTCTCTCTCTCTCTCTCCCTCTCTCTCTCTCTCTCTCTCTCTCTCTCTCTCTCTCTCTCTCTCTCTCTCTTAAATTCTCAATTACTCTCTCTCTCTCTCTTTCCCTTTATCACTCTCTCTCTCTCTCTCTTTCCCTTTCTCTCTCTCTCTCTCTCTCTTAATGTCTCAAATTCTCTCTCTCTTTCCCTTCATCTCTCTCTCTTTCCCTTTATCACTCTCTTTCTCTCTCTCTTAATTTCTCAAATTCTCTCTCTCTCTCTCTCTCTCTCTCTCTCTCTCCTCTCTCTCTCTCTCTCTCTCTCTCTCTCTCTCTCTCTCCTCTCTCTCTCTCTCCTCTCTCTCAATTCAATTCAATTTCAATTCAATTCACTTTATTGGCATGATGCAACAATGTACATAGTATCATACATGCCAAAGTATCATACATCCTTTTTATTTTTTTATTTTTTATAATTACATCATAGAACAAAATAACAACATAGGATTTTTTTGTCAGGCACTGTCCCTCAACTTGTGGCAGGCAGCAACATAGCATGTTGCCAGCGCACAGCTGTCCATGTCTTCCCCCAAAAGGATTGGCAGCCTTTCTATTTCAGAGAGGTCCTCAAAGCCCCAGACTACTTGTTCAAATTTGGGGAAGTGACTCTCTCTGATAGTTTTACATTTTTCACATTTTGTGAGGAAGTGCAGCTCTGTCTCTGGCTCTGCTGTGGTGCAGTGATTGCACAGCCTTTCTTCTACAGGGAGCCAGTTTTTCATGTGTCTCCCCTTCTCAATAGCAAGGCTGTGCTCGCTGAGCCTGTACTTTGTCAAGGTTTTCCTGAGGTTTTGATCAGTCACCATGGTCAGATAGTTTGCCATGGTGTATCGATTTAGGGCCAAATAGCACTGCATTTTGCTTTGTGCTTGTGTTTGTGTTTTCCAATAGGTAATGTAGATTTGTTTTAGATGTTTTGTAATTTGGTTAATTCTGATTGATTGGATGTTCTGGTCCTGAGGCTTCAGTGTGTAAGTGGAACAAGTTTGTGAACTCAGCCCCCGGACCAGTTGGATGAAGGGACTCTTATCTTTGCTCAACTCTTGGTATTGCAGGGCTTGGTAATGATATGAGAGGGGGTCATTGTATTTTAGGTGTTTCCAAAACTTAATTGCTCTATTTTGAGTTTTTAATATTAGTGGATATCTGCCTAATTCTGACCTGCATGCATTGTTTGTAGTTTTCCTCTGGACGTGTAGGAGAATCTTACAAAGTTCCGCGTGCAAGGATCCCATCAGGTCCGCATACTTTTTTTTATTTATAAAAATCTATATATTTTTAAAATATATATATTTTTTAAGGAGCTCCTGCTCAGTAATTGGGGAGTCTAAAGGATTTTGGTAGTCCTTTATAGATTTTTCCAGTTTGTTCAACTTTTTATAAATTTGGCACTGTTCAGTACTATCCTGAATGTTAACAGTGTTGTAGAGTGCTTCAAAGTTTGTTTAATGTGTAACTCTGTGTTGTTATTTGTCGCACTGCTTTGCTTTGTCTTGGCCAGGTCGCAGTTGCAAATGAGAACTGACCTACCTGGTTAAATAAAGGTGAAATAAAATTTTAAAAAAAGAAGAAAAAAAAGTGTTTTGTCCAAATGTCACCATTGTGTATCGCTAATTCCTGTTGTTTAGGTTTGTTTAGGTTTTTTAGTCTAAGCCAAATGTGATATTTGCCAATTTTTTGGGGGTCAATTAGGTTTTGTAGTTGGGATTTGTACCATATGATCATTCCTCCAGAATCTCTGCCTCTATTGACAGAGATGTGTTTTTATTTTGATTTTCCCGCTGTATGTTTTGTTTAAACATAATTCTTCCCTTCTCTGATTTAATATGGGGTGGAATTTCAAAGTTTAAAGTTCTCCGCTGCTTTCTTCACTGCTAGCTCTGCTTCGGTAGCCATGTTGCCATGGTTACCAACGATAAACAATAGGTGCCGACGGACGAGGCTAACTGTTGAGGTTTCAAATTTGAGTTAGCTAGCTTGATAGATTTATAAAGTTTGTTTTTACTCACGGTGTCGATTATTTTGATTTCAGTTTTGGATCTTCAGTTGTCTGGGTTTTATATGTAAAATTCTGATCCGTTTGTCTCACTCTTAGTAATCAAAAGTTTGAATGAATCACAAGCTGTTCTTCGGCATGTCTGCCTCTCTCTCTCTCTCTCTCTCTCTCTCTCTCTCTCTCTCTCCGTCTCTCTCTTTCCTTTATCTCTCTCTCTCTCTCTCGCTCTCTTTC